>OX155696.1:4370646-4970646 GCA_944547425.1 Eupithecia centaureata
TTCAACGTTGTTATGGGGGACTTTAACGGCAAGGTGGGAATCCAAACTGGCAACGAATCCCGAATAGGCCCGCATGGTTATGGAGTTAGGAATCACAGGGGGCAAATGCTTGTCAACTTCCTTGAGAAAGAGGGGTTGTTCTTAATGAACTCCTTCTTTAAGAAGCAGCCCCAAAGGAAGTGGACATGGCGAAGTCCCGACACTGTGACTAAAAATGAGATCGACTTCATCATGACGGATAGCAAGCACATATTCAGAGATGTCTCAGTGATCAATAGGTTCAATACCGGATCTGATCACCGACTGCTCCGAGGCACTCTGAATATCAACTTAAAGCTTGAAAGAAACCGTCTGGTGAAGTCCACGCTCCGACCTAATCCAATCCAAATCATGGCGGGCACCGAGAAGTTTCAGCAGCTTCTCGGGGATAGATTTGTTGCTTTGGAACCTACTGATGACGCTGACGAGAACCTACACAATCTGGTCGAAACGTTGAGGGATGAGGGCATTAAATTCTGCAGAAAACAAGGTACTGGCAGGAAGTCCAAACTCTCGGACGAGACTCTGGATCTGATGACAAGAAGACGGGAAACCACCCACGTGACTTCGTCAGAGAGGTCAGACCTAAACAAGCGAATCGCGAAGATGGTACGGCGCGACCTTCGGAGCTCCAACACACGCCTCATTGAAGAGGCGATAGAGCGCAACCGAGGGTCCAAAGTATTCACTCAGCAGCTTGGCAGGAGCCACCTGACGAAGCTTAAAACGCACGATGGGAGGACCGTTTTGTCGAAGCCGGAGATCTTGGCCGAGATAGAGGATTTCTATGGCCGTTTGTACACTGCACATGCCCCCCGTTCCCGGCGAGATGACCATGATTCCAGAGCCACCCTGACACGCCACTATACCGACGAACTGCCAGATATCAGTCAAGATGAAATCGTGTTAGCTCTGAGGCAGCTTAAAAATGGAAAAGCCCCGGGTGAGGACGGTATTACTTCAGAGCTTCTGAAGGCAGGAGGAGCCCCCGTTATACAGGAGCTACAGAGCCTCTTTAATGCCGTCCTTCACAGTGGGAGAACTCCTAAGGCGTGGAGCGGGGGTTTGGTGGTGCTCTTTTTTAAGAAGGGCGATAAAACCCTCCTTAAAAACTATAGACCCATCACACTCCTGAGCCACGTCTATAAGCTGTTCTCGCGAGTGGTCACGAATCGTCTCGCCAGGAGACTCGACGAGTTTCAGCCACCGGAACAGGCCGGGTTCCGCGGAGGATATGGCACCATAGACCACATTCACACAGTGCGGCAGATTATACAGAAGTCCGAAGAGTATAATCAGCCCCTGTGTCTCGCTTTTGTGGACTATGAGAAAGCCTTTGACTCTGTCGAAACCTGGGCCTGGAATCCTTACAGCGATGCCAAGTAGACTATCGTTATATCGAGGTGCTGAGATGTCTCTACGATGCCGCCACTATGAGTGTCCAAGTACAGGACCAGCAGTCTAAACCCATCCAATTGCGCAGAGGAGTGAGACAGGGGGATGTCATATCCCCGAAACTGTTCACGAGCGCATTGGAAGATATGTTTAAGACGCTGGACTGGAAAGGTAAGGGCATAAACATAAACGGCAATCACATCTCACACCTACGATTCGCTGATGACATAGTCTTAATGGCGGAGTCGCTAGAGGAGCTGACCCATATGCTGGACGGCCTAGCCTCAGCCTCACGACGCATCGGTCTTGGCATGAATTTGGATAAAACCAAAGTCATGACCAATGACCACATAAATCCAGGACCGGTCGTCGTAGAAGGCCACCTTCTCGAAATTGTTTCCGAGTACACTTACCTTGGGCAGATTGTGCAGTTAGGTAAAAGATACCAATTAGTGAAGCTGTCTGTACATGGATGGATGGAAGGATTTTGTTCAAGTCTAGCTGGGACTGGGACTCAATTTATGCGATACATTTATTAATAAAAAGGCTTGATGTTTTTTTAAGTTTACATTTTAACATATAGCTACCTACTAGTGGGTACCTATACAAAAAGAAATAGACGAGCTAGACTACATTACTAATTAAAACGTTCACGTAAAGTACATATCAGTGCAAGGTACATAACTCGTGTTAGTTTTTTACAATGGTCAAAATATTCTCAGACTGAAAGCCGCCGTATTTTAAGTAGGTACCTATAGCTGATTATGCTAACCATACGGATCTTGCTGACCCATCTTTTTTGCCAAAAGACCAACTTACCCAAAGCCTTGACGTTGCCTTTCGTGGCCCAAAGGTCCTGTATCTTGGGTTTGACCTTAAACTCCCTGGTAACCATCTCCTGAAGTCCTTCCAGTTCTGGTTGAACACCCTCCTTCGACTTGCGTCGCAGCTGTTGTAACACGGATGACGCTTCTTCGTGCCGACCTGCAGAAAATGTATTAGAACCTTCAACCAGGTTGAAGAGAGATGGAGCGAGAACTAAGACTCCTTAGATCACACACGCTATGAGATAGAAACATAATACAGCTTTCAATTTGCCGTTTTGGAGATAAACTGTGAAGAGTTTATGCGGGTCGGTCATACTGGTCGAAATGTCCAGCCAGACTATCATGATCCCATATTATGTTGTGAAGGAACCGAAAGCTAGGAGAGACAAACTGGTAGAATCACAGCCTACCTTTAAAGACGAGAAAGAACGGCGTCTCAGGGAGACTGCAGGCCGCCGGCACGTAGAGCAGAGACAGCACGCCGCCCGTGGCCGTCAGACCCCAGTATGTTGTAAAGTGCCCGATAGCTAGGAGGGACAGACTGTTAGAGTCACTGCCTACCTTTAAAGACGAGAAAGAACGGCGTCTCAGGGAGACTCCAGGCCGCCGGCACATAGAGCAGAGACAGCACGCCGCCCGTGGCTGTCAGACCCCAGTATGTGGTGAAAGGACCGATAGCTAGGAGAGGCAGACTGGTAGAATAACTGCCTACCTTTAAAGACGAGGAAGAACGGCGTCTCAGGGAGACTCCAGGCCGCCGGCTCATAGAGCAGAGACAGCACGCCGCCCGTGGCTGTCAGACCCCAGTATGTGGTGAAGATACAGTTAGCTAGGAGGGACAGATTGGTAGAATCACTGCCTACCTTTAAAGACGAGAAAGAACGGCGTCTCAGGGAGACTCCAGGCCGCCGGCACGTAGAGCAGAGACAGCACGCCGCCCGTGGCTGTCAGACCCCAGTATGTGGTGAAGGGACCGATCGCGTACGCGAGGAGGAAACCGACGTTTATGAAGAGGAGGAAGAGAGCGCTGAGTGAGCCGCGGATGTGGTCCTGAACATACAAAGTGAACATACGTGAAGGGTTTTTGCAATACTTTACTAGATTCTGCAAAGTTCATAGATACCTATCTAATTACTTTTCTACTTCTAGCTATCTCTTTTATTTCGCAACAAGTCTGGTGGCTCGCTGCTATTATATAGGTACTACGATATACCTACATGTTCCTGAGCTAATAATAGATTGACTACTCAGCCTCAAGAGTCTAAGTAGTTACTGCTAGGTCGCTGGAAGAAAAATAATAGGTAGGTATACCGGTATACCTAATCAGGGAAACGGTTAATTTTTTTTGGCACATGACATTTAAAGTTGTTTATTTTAAGCTATAAGTAGTTATTAAGTTATCATTAGTAGTTTGTTTCTCTGTTGTAAAAATCTTAAAAATGTTAAAGAAAGTGTATTTTAGTACCTACCTACTATTTTTATATTTCATTGTCGCTTTCTTCCTGTACTGTAATGGCAATGTAAATGTTATCTACTAAATAAATAAGTAGGTATTCTTTTTCTCCTTACCTCTGCAATCTCCCCGATATAAATAGGCACAGTCGCAAACTGCATAGCAGTGGCCACCCCCCACATGATGCGGGCAGCGTACAACGTGGGCAGACTGCTGGCGACTCCGGCCAGCAACCAGCCCAGCAGCAGCGGCGGGCAGGAGGCGAGGATCAGCCAGCGGCGACCGATGTGAGGCGCGAGGGGGACGGTGATGAACGGACCTGTACAGAATCACGCCTGGTTTATACTTTGTTTAGTATCAAGCGCGAGTGACAAGTGAAACAAGAAACAAAGAAAATTATTTATTGGACTATACGACACATACCTACACATAAATCGATAACTAAGACTTTACTACTTTACAATAAAACATACAATTATTAGCAGATAAACTACGCAGACATTGGAGTGCAAGTAACATTATGTGCTTATTTTGTAAGCCTATAACTAAGTGCTTATTTTGTAAGTCTAAAGAAATAAAGATATTGATTTATTTATTTATTATGATTTCCGATAATTTTTCACGGAACATTTTGAACTAAGAAACATGCCATCTTTCACACAGCTGCGTCTTGAGCTTTGAGATTTAAACGCGCGACATGGCGCCGCGTCTTGAAATTGCGCTTACAAGACGCAGGTGTCACTTGCACTTGTCACTCGCACTTGATACTTAACAAGTATAAATCAGACAGAGTTGGTGAGAATTGTTTGTACGTCAATGTCCAATGGTGCGAGAGCGTGCGACAGCTAATGCGTGAGATTTGATGTTCATTACCACGCATTATGAAAGCAAACGACCCTCGCTTGCTTTCGCCAAGACGTTCACACTGGTTCGTTCGCGTTCGTTTGTTACGAACGCGAACGAACCAGTTTTTTTTTTAACGAATCGAACACCCACTCTGTGTATATTTGAAGCTGCGTATACATATAATGTCGGTAGAGCTAACGGCACTAGAGTCCGATATCGCCAATATTTTCGACTAGGTTACTTGACTGCGTGGTGCAGTTGGTAAGCGTATATCGTACCGTTCATATCCCGCCGAAGTCGAAAATTTTAGCGATATTATTTAATATCTTAAGACCCGAGTTCACCAACAGATGGTTTTTTAAACATTTATTTGGACGTTATTGACATAAGTTTTCATACATTAAACATTAAATGAAACCTCCTTATGTATTAATTGGGACAAAAATTTATTTATTTAATTACTTACAATTTAACCTACATAGTAATATTACTTCCTCTATAAGACGGCACGACTGTTAGGTTCCATAATTATTTCCCTGGGTTATAATAATATGTAAATAAATGGACCTAAGAAGAATCGACTTTGTACGATTTGTGTTGATTTACTGCAATGCAAAGCTTTGTGCTCGATAAGCATCGGGTAATCAAAATGCGAATATTAATACAATGCTAAACCAGTCATGATGCAACTGTTCCGTGTCCTTACAAAACCTACGCTAGGGTACCTAGTACCTACCTATTATATCTACAGGGTGTCTTTGTGATATGGGATTTTATGGTTAATAGTAATATTGGTAACGCAGCTAGCTAATGTCTTGGGGACGCTTCCGACTGGTTTTGATATGGTTCAGTTGTTATGGCTCAATTGTTTCTATTTTATATAGATACTAATTTTAATTTGTTTCTATTCCTTGATATTACCACTTTTTATTAATAACGAAAATTACAATCAAGGAATAGAAAAAATTACAACTATACAGGGTGTTAGTGTGAACAGCGTTCTCCTTGAAACCAGAGGTTCAGCATCATGAGTAGAATCCAAAACCGATGAGAAAAGCTTAACACCTATTTTAGTTTTGCAAGATTTTGATATTTCTTGACTTCGCTATCGTACACGATGCCATAGTCACTCTACATACTTTAAGTACCTACCTACGTAAGTACTTATACCCGCGCCTTACTTTGATCGTAACTTCATTACTTGTGCCCTTCAAAAGACGGGATATTCGCACAGAAGGTGATCCGACACTGAGGTCCACAATTCCACATGCCACGTGTCGCCTGGTCGAAGTACTTGTGTCACGTGTTTGTGAGCAAACGTTAAGTGTTTATAAAAATTTTCTTTAAAAAATGAGTACAAAATAGAATCATTTTTTTTCATCCGTTTTTGATTCTACTCATGATGCTGAACCTCTGGTTTCAAGGACAACGGTGTTCACACTAACACCCTGTATACAATTGAAACCATTGAGCTAACTGCAGACGGTTGCAAACAGTCTAAAGGTAGATCAATTGATCCATGTCAATACCAGTCGGAAGCGTCCCCATTCCTTGATTGATTGTAATTTTCGTTGTTAATAAAGTCGTTTTGTAAAAAAAGCTTTTATGGCCAAACCAGAAAGAAACTATGATCAAATAACTAAAGGAAAGTCTTCTACTTTTAATGAGAAAACAAACAATTATTGCCTTAAGTTTTGTAAAAAAGATTCGCAATAATCGAAATCTATGATATAAAAAATTATATAGGTATGATAATTTCGTTGTATTTTTGCACCAACAGATTAAGTTGCTTATAAGATTTAAATGTTCGAGATTAGGAAACTGGATAATTTTACAAATTTTATTTAAATTCGAATACTAACTACCAATCTACCTACCTATTTATATGAAGTAAAAAAATCTAACAATACTATATCTAATAACACTTGCCTCTCACAATGAAATATACGCAGCCTGTGTTTTTGTTCTGTTTTTATTCGATAGGTATGAGTGTTGTTCAAACACTGAAAAAATGGAAATATTAATTAATCTACTTAAAAGCATGAAGTCTTTTCACAAAATCTGCCTTATCTTTGACCTTTGCCGATAGTTTACTCCAAGTCCCATCTGAAAAAATGACCCTGTACGTGTACGTACATGGTATATTTTGAGGACAAAATTCATTTATTTGTAGGTACCGAACACAAACTAAAAAGAAATAAACAATCAGTCAACTTTCATAAACTCATAGGTACTTGATGTCCTTGAAGACGTAGGTATAGATTGTATTTGTAAATCGCCAGTGGTTATTAATATAGAGTAAAACGATTGTTTGAAACAGTCTGCAGCCAGCTAGATTTTGTGTATAAATAAAAAAAATTGTTAATTTATTTAACTTACCTAAATACTTTTAATATTAGGTACTTGTGTTAGGTTTGGGTTTCCAATGTAATTAAAAGATTTAAATACCTACTTGATATGCTGATATGGTTGTATGGTATAGATCGCTATTGAGCGATAAGATTGTGACCCCAAATTGTGACTTAGTTTAAGTAATTTTATTGTAAATTGTTATTTATATTTGAGAGTGCAATAAAGTATTTTCTATCTATCTAAGTATCTATCGATTTATCCATCTATCTATATAGTAGTTTAAATTTGTTTGTTTTCCTTGATTATAATTTTTGTCTATGTTGCCTTAAAATTTTTGAGATCCTGGAACCAAGTAAGTATACTCCCTCGAACAAGTCGTAACTTACCAATGAGTCCTCCCAGCACCAGCAGGGATCCAATCCACGACTCCTGCTGAAGAGTCGGTTCCTCAGGCAGGCGGGAGTTGTCTCCACGCAGCATGGGGAACACTGGTGAGGTCCAGCCCATCGTAACTTACCAATGAGCCCTCCCAGCACCAGCAGGGATCCAATCCACGACTCCTGCTGAAGAGTCGGTTCCTCAGGCAGGGGGGAGTTGTCTCCGCGCAGCATGGGGAACACTGGCGAGGTCCAGCCCATCGACATGCCTGTGCAAAGGCTGCCGTAGCTAGCTGGAGAGAGGGAAGAGAGTATGGTAAAAAGTAAAAGAGAGAAGGCAATCCTTACCAATTATATTATCTATCCTTTCTAATATAATAAACGTGTATAACGTAATGTTATAAAAGTTTGTATGGATGATTAGATGGAGTGCGCTACGTTGACACTACGTATCTACGTATACCTACACACTTGATTTTTACTATCCCATGGGAACTGAATTATGGAATGGAAAGTAGCCTATGTATGTATTATATCAAGGCTATAACAACGTCTAAGTATTCAAAATTTCAGCGCGATCTTTTCATTTGTTTTTGCGTGAAAGAGGAACAAATATCCATACCAAAATACCGTATTTATTTATTCATTTGTATATTCATATATCCTCATAAAAATCTAAAAGCAAGCCTGCGAGATCGAGATCTTCAATAAAATCGTAGAGATTGCGATCAAAGGTATTTGTCGTGCATTTTGATTTTTTTTACTTTTTATATTGGACTCGTTGGGAACTTCTGTTGCGTAACTCGATTATTGATTTTCTATTCTCACACACAAAACTCACGTGAAAATAAAATTACCATTCAATTAAATATACTTACTGAAATTTCTGTATTAGATATTCATTTTGTCTGCGATAGAACAAGGTAATAATGTTAAAATCATTATTAGGTATTATTTATTGAAATATGTTTACTTTTCTTAAATTAAGAAATGAATACCAACCTAAAGACGCCACCAAATACTGCCTCCAACTCGACGCTAATTGCTTTTTGAAGTTTTTAGACATTGTCACTGGCAACTTGTAAAATCTTACAAATTTAAAACTGGAACACTTTTTTCTAGAATCAAATCTCAACTAAATTGAATACAGAAATTCTAAAACTGAGTTAAAATTTTTAAAACATTTTGAAAACAGAACATTTTATTTTTAATTCACAATTATACGTGTGCTCTACCAGCCATTCAGCCGGCGATTAATTATTTATTGTCTTTGGATTAAAATAGTTCCCTTCACATTTTTTACATTGCAAATCATGGTGAAGAACTTAATTGCTTAGCAAAAACAATAATACAACAGGTAAATCATTGAAACGAAAGTGATATCGATTGAGCTACGGTATTTTCGGTCGAAGGTTATTTTACTAATAAAAAGTAGGAAAATGTCGGAAAACTACTATATATGAAACAGAAAAAGCTGGTACCTATATACGATGTTGATGAAAGACTTTTGATAAACGTAGATTTAGGTAGGTATACAGAGTGACGTTCTAAAAATAATAATAAGCTTTTAATAATATTACCTACAATCTAGGTAGGTATGTAGGGACCTATTTACAAACAATAATGGTAGACTAGTATCTGCCCGTAACTTCTCAGCTCACGCGTTTTTTCTATGTAAACATTTCAAAGCTATTTCTATTCCATGGGAACTTATTTACGGATGAAAAGTAGCCCATGTTTTATTCCAGAGCTATATCTACGTTTATTCAAATTTCTGCTGATACGTTCAAAAGTTATTGCGTAAAAGAGTAACAAACATCCATAAATACAAACTTTTGCGTTTTTGTATGTCCATTACACGTTTCATTGATCATAGTCCTTGATCTTGACTCGCCAGTCTCAATACGGCCTTCAATAGCTACAAGATAAAATCAACCTCAATGAGGATATCTCAGAGTGTAGATTTGTCATGAAAAGCTATTTGCCACAGATACATAAACAGTCAGATAGTGCTTTGATAGGCTCTACTGGTTATAATGATTGTAATTGATGGATTTTATAGTAAATCGACTGTTTATTGATCAATGAGGTAAATTGTTACAATTGCTATGGTTTGTAAATAAATTTGCATTAAAAAAATGGCTTTAAACATTAGGGAAGAATTATCTAAATCCAAGCTTCCTTATCATTTCATCTTTTGTTTCTTTCATATCTCCCAGAATCTGGGGGATACAAAAGCTACAAGTTTATTTTAAGTCAGAACCTACCTATTTTCTTTACTATTAATTTACTTACTATTTCGGACCCAGATAGTAAACTAAAAGTAGACTTAAGTAAATAAAGTAAATAGACAATGTTCATTTCTGAAGGTTTGTATATTTTTTAGACTTTGCTCTACATAGACTCGAGGGATTTCTACTCGGCCAATAGTTTACGGTCGATCTTAGAGCTATAAGATAAAGGTTTAGGCTCAATATCGGCTTCATTTTCCTTAAATAATCCACAGCTTATGAGCGCTATAACCCTGTTTTCCGCGTAAAAAATTATATAATTCTAATTATACTTGATCTTACAGGATTCTTGGACACGTCAGAAAGTTCATATATTTAGGAAAATTATATAAAAAAACAAGGAAATAAAGGGATGAATGTTTCCCAATTTTAAAATTGGAAACATTAATTTGGAGTTTGCAACGTGTTTTAGATAATTACATAGTTAGCATAGCATGCAATGCAAAATTACGTAATTATTACGTCGCTACAAAACAAACTCCAAATTTAAAACCACAAATTTTAAAAAGTCTCCGAATCAGAAACCTCAAAAAAATGGCGTCGCTAAGCGGGAAGTTTTCCCGGCAATATTTCCGCGCGACGCATCGGGGGGCTAATTGGATTCCTGTTACAATAGCTTCCCGCTGCGGCGGTAAAAAACCACCCTTCGGCTTTCAGGCTTGAGCCACTCAGAAATGTGGAGATAAGGATTGGAAGATCGATTGAACCATAATTTTGATATTCAAGTCAGGACTTGCAAAAAACGCGTATATTTAACTCAGGGTTTTAAATAATACTTTCCTAAGAAACTATAAAATAAAAAGAAGTACTTAGTGCTTATATAATCATTCAACGTGGAAATACTGCCAGCAATTTGGGTGCGTAGAGCATTTTTTTGGGCGGAGGTATTATATTCATTGAACTAGGTTCTTTTATTTATCTAATCACCGAAGTCTGTTGCAAGAAAACTCTTATAGGGTTAAGCTCGCCTGTAATTCCATTGTTAAGTTTTGTGTATATTTTTTTGTGTACCTACAATAAAAATTTTTGATTTTATGAAGATAAGTGTAGATAGGTGATGCTGTCTGGATTGACCTGAGATATTTATTTATTTATATTTATATAGGTCCTTGAGATCGATGTCATGTTTAATGATTTTCATTTCTAAGTCAGCTAAATGATCTGCAGTTTTCGTTGATATTTTATGGATATTTAAATTCTTTGTAAATTTTTTGTCATGTGAAATTGCAAAGTTTGGTACCAACAAGGGAATAAATAAAACAGATAAAACTTCAATCGAAGAATAGAAACCAATTAAAACAACTATTAAGTTATTACATACCTAGTTATTAACTACAAATTAAACAATTGAGCCAACTACAGACTTTTGCAAACAGTGTAGAGGTAGCTCAAGTGATGAATATCATACCAGCTGGTTGTAAAAAGGTTAACGTAGGCACATCGAGATATCTTATTTAAACTATGAAAAGTTCGATTATCACCCGCAGTGAATATTTCAGAATGAAACTTTAAATTATTCCATGGCCACTGAAAACTCAAAGAAAAGGAAAGCGGATACGGCAACAAAATATTGGCAGGGGGCAACCGCTTTCTGACTTTTTATATTCCCTTGTGGTTGGGAGTTTCTGAACGAAAGGTTTTGGCGGGGTTTGGTTTGACCCTTAAAAAATTTTATACCAACCACCACTAAAATTGTTTTTTAATGTATTTCAAGTATATTATTTATCTAGTGCCCATAACACAAGCTCTGCTTAGCTTGGGGCTAGATGATGCTGTGTGGACTGTCCGGGATTATTTATTTTATTTATGTTTAGAATAGACTAAATATTTTAATTTTTAATTTTATTTTTTTAATAGAAAATTCTTTGTTTCAACAAAGAATTTTCTTTGATGGATATACTTTCTAATGCTAAGTGACATTCGAACACAAGATTGGACTTGCAGCTGATATTGAAATTTTTATTGTGTTGTGATTGAAACTACAAACGTCAAACTATAACTTTTCAAAGTTAAGAATAAAAATAAATATAAAAATACAATAAAATAACGTAGACTAAGTAATAATTAGCAGTCTTATCGCTCAAGAGCGATCTCTACCAGACTACTTTGGATAACCAACTGGACCATCGCCCACCGCGATTATAGGTGTAAGTTCTTAAAACTTCGTCTCTAAGTATGTATCAGAATGCACCTAGATTTAAAACATTACTTAATCATCAACCTATATTAATGCATTGCTGGACATCATCATCATCATCATCATCAGCCTATGTCCACTGCTGGACATAGGCCTCCCCTAATGAGCGCCAGAGCGCCCTGTCTTCAGCTTGCCGCATCCAGCATCTGCCAGCAGTCTTTCGCAGATAAGGTAAAAAAAACGTGGCATTAAAGTTTAGGTTATGTGAATTGACAATGTTGAACAGGTTTTGGTTTGACCTCATAAGGAAATTGTTGTGTGGTGCCCTTAAGGAAAATGTTATCTGATATTTGTACCTACCTACCTACGTAGGTATACGACCTTTTTGATTGTAGGTACTGACTACAAGTACTAGGTACTAAGATTTGGAAAGGGACTCTACTTAATTCATAAGGTAAAATTTCCCATGAAATCTATAGTTTTCTACTATCACTACATAGTATAAAACAAAGTCGCTTCCTGTTGTATATCTGTCTGACCCTTTGTATGTAGATCTTTAAAACTACGCAACGGATTTTGATACCGTTTTTTTAATAGATAGAGTGATTCTAGTGGATGGTTCAAATGTACAATTCTACACCCGTGCGCAGCCGGGCGGGTCGCTAGTGAGTATGACTGTTACCTTTACGCCTCAACGGCTGAACGGATCTTAGTGAAATTTTGCAGAGAGGTAGACGGTTGGCAGGGGTACATTTAGGTAAATCTTATTCCGGGTACTAGATAACTGATAGGTATATAAGGTATATTCTTAATAAAACATCGTACTTAAGATAAGTAAGTACCTCTATAAAATATTGATCAAATAAAATATCTGGTCCTTTTAAAATATTCACACTTAAAAGGAAGAAAATGTCATCTCACACCTCTATCAAATAAATGCCTACAAAAGCTTCATTTAAACAGATCACGCCACATGTTCAAACATCTCCCTACTTAATTAAAACATGCCATGATCGATTCATGTCTAACCAGTGCCATCTGTGAACGAGATCGATCGCTCGCCGACAACCGCACGAATCGATTCGATACATCGAGTTTTTTAATCGATACCTTTACACGAGCGCGAAACGAATCCGAACCGAGCCATCAATTAGTGAATGCTCTCACAACATCGGGAATTCTTTTTTCAAAAAAACATACGGCTTTGAAACAGATAACAACAAAAAGGAGTGGAATTGAGAACGCTTGAGGTGCCAAAAAAAAGAAAAAGATTCGTCCGGAAATCGTTACATCGTTTTGATTGCCACCGTTTGTTTGTTTGATTGAAAACGAGAGACACATCCTCTTTGCTTTGAGATTGGTTTTGATTTAATCTCGTAAATAGTATGGATTTTACACATCGATTCTAACCACAAAAGTACAGAGACTTTTCAGTCTCTAGGTAGAGTCTAGGTCACTTTCAAAAAAGAGTCAAAAAGTTATAAGTATTTATGCTGTGCAGTAGTAGATACCTACCTTAGACTTTGGACTTAACTTAGATGTGTCAAAAATTACTCTATCTATGTGATAACGATAGTAGGTACCTATGTATGTTTACGACGTTATAAAAATGTAGTCAGATCCCCTAATGTACTCCACTGAAAAGTAACAATCCCCCGACACTAACAAATAGCTTTTTGATGCCCGGAAAATGAAACTGTCCGCGCCTCGACAAGGACATTTTTCTGCCTCAAAGTAACCGGGTATCATAGGTTAGAAATCAGTTAGGCATGACACCTAATTTGTGTTCAATTTCAAATCTTAATAAGCCGTCAAAGCGTTCCAGAAATAGTTGTATAACTAATTAAATCTGGGCGACAATTGACAAATGTATTCTGCTTCGCGCGATACATACAATTAGGCGAGGAATGTATCCGAACGGTACGATCGTTGACAGCTTTTAAAACGTCAACGTCAAAAATTGGCGGGAAATTAAGCTCTTGCGCGGTCATTTTAGAGGTTATTTTCGTGCAGTGATTGCACAAATTGACTGTTTGCTTTGAGGGGGGGTTATTTGGGGATGTCTTTGTCTGTGCGAGGAACGATAAATCATTGGGGCTGTCACGCGCTGGTTGGGAGTATGTGACAAATTACCTTCGCGCCACCTATCGGGGCGGGCTAATAACTATTTCGGGGCGTAATTGGAGGTAATTATAGCATGGAACCTCATCTGTGTGAACGGATGTTGTGTTTAGTAGGCTGGTTGCCTAATTAGGTATTTATGAAGTCCTAGAAAATAGATTAGGACTGCCTAGGATACCTTTAGGTAGTCCTAATTACTTCTCCGCTTATACACGTCAAATGTATAAGCGGAGAATACACTTAGATATGTAGGTGCCTATTAGGTAGGTATTTATACAGTAGGTATCTAAGGATAATGAGGTTTACAAAGGGGAGAATGGGTTTGGCAATAAATAAAAAAACACTCATCATGATTAAATTCTGTGGTAGTGCTAAACAGAAATGAAAACTCGCTAATATTTTAACAAAAACTTTATGAAAACGGTTTTTAATGGCATCCATTAGACTAAAATTACTGTGTTGTTATAAAAGCTTGTCGATTTATGAAACGATGTGGCTCCATTATTTAAACATCAAAGAGATCGCATTAGTGGTTCAATGTTGCTTTTTAATAATTCGTTTAAAATCATGATTATTGAACGAATTTAAAAATACCTCTATGTTTATGAAAACTGCTTTAGCACAGTGACAAAAGAGTTCACGGTCACTTTGTTTCCATTTTATTTTATTCTTCATTCATTTTATGGCTTCAGGAAGCAGATATGATAATTATAACACAGCCCATTATTCAAGTAAAGATTTAAAATTTTGGTTTAATGCTCAGTATAATTTTTTGACTTCTTTCTTTCATTCTATTTTCAAATTTTTTAAATTAGTCTTTGTGAAAACGTTCAGGATTTTGATGATTCAGTACCTCATTATAAAAGCCAATTTCTATAATATTTTTTTTATATTAAAGTCAATTTCTAAGAAAATATTAGAAAAAGTCGTGAGGTATTATTTAGTTCAAAGACAACTAACAGAATAGTTATAGCCCAATCTGATTCCAACCACAAACTAATAACCACCTATCTTAAAGCACAGTCATCTTGAAAACGGTGGCCGTCATTTGGTGGTCGTAAGTTTCTAACGTCAACGGAAAGTAATTACTTGAATTAAAGTGCAGCAGGACTAGCATGGCCTTTCTTGTCTAGGTAGACAAGACTAAAAATGACATAAAAGTGACATTTGGGTGTAGAGAGTAGAAAGTTTTCTTCGGTTGCGAGCACGGCGTTGTAAAGAATGAGCGGATAGAAATGTTTCTTTTCTTCCTAGAGACGAGTCTACACATTGCGAGCATGGCGATCAATTAACTCTATTTTTGACATTTGAGAATAGAAAGTATTCTTCCAAAATTCTCTACACCTCTCGAGGCCTAGACAAGCGTTTCTCTCGTATTTCGTAAAAGTATTATGGTCTTTGGCTATTATAAACGGGGTAGGAATTGGGTTCTTAGACACTACGAGGAGAAAAATGACCGAAGAAGAGAAAGAATCGCAGTTCAAGAGCTCTTTTCGATTTGCCGAAGGCCTAGTTTCGGAGATTTTTTTCATAATGAAATGAAGGATAATATTTGTGCCAAGAGCTGTCTCCTCACACAAAACAAGACTGCCCAACAATCGTAAAAGTAAGTAGCTAATCTAGTCAACTACCTACTAAATTATACATAAGTCTCATTGCAAGTTTAATGAAAACCATTTATAGGTTATGTCCGGTTGATAATTTTATTTTCACCTTTATATTTGCGGGAGCAAAGTTCACAAAGTACCTATTGATTTCTGGCCATTACCAGAGAGGTGTTTTAGCATTATAAATATACCTACATAATACACACACGCACACACAGTTTAAATCAAAACACTAAATATAAATATGACAACCAACAACATCATCATGGTTATTAGCACTTATATCATTTCAAATGGAATATTTACCATGATGAAACCAAATCAGGTTTGAGAAATTCTCACTATTACATACAAGTACTTTTAGTCACCTCCTAAGAAATGCCGACATGTTATTAATAATTTTAAATTAAATTAATAAAAATTTTATTTTGTTTTTCAGGGTCGTGAGAGTTGATCCCCACAATCCACATGAGACGGAACAAACAACAGATTAGTGAGGGAATATTTCAATGACTAGGTAACCTACCTATTTATTTATTGAGTGAAAACACAGTATGAAATATTATGTTTTTATTATAACTTAAGTTAATCTATAAGAAGAAATAAGTAATTATTAACATTAATTTATTATATTTTCCAGGTATGGAGCAAGAAATGCCAGCAATGATACAAGCAGTACTATATGTAGATATACTCCAAGTTTGGTGAGGGTCACAGGTAGCCTACTCGTCATGCGCACAAGCTGAGAGCTTTCCCGAGGTGCCTCATGAAGTCCTCGAAGCTGGTGCATGTGATGGGGCTGGCTGTCTAAAACCGCTTCCCATCTACAATCATCAGTGCTTCCTCAACGCAGTCCTTCAAAACGAAACTAAAGTTCTGGCTAATTGAGCAATGTTATTATACATTTAATGAATTTTTCGACATTTTATAATTTAGTATGAATTTAATAAATTATATTTTTTGCCAATGTATATTTGAATTTATAAAAAGTAACTAATTATTAATTTAATCAGAAGTAAGAACCATGACATGTAACATGGAACCGTTATTGATAACTATATGTTTTGTTTTCTGTATAAATTAGACACCTATGAATAAAACTTTACATGAAGTTTCTCATCTGTATCTTCTCCAAGTCATGTTTTTTAGGTTGTTGTTTAGATCCTAAAACAAGAGTATTTAATGAAGTTAGTTATCAATAATTAAAACATCAAAACTGGGATGTGTAGAAAACTTTCACAACATTGCAGCGCATTAGTGACCACTGCTTGCTGCAAGTAAACCTCTTCAATATACCTATTATTTAGTACTCATAACATAATGAGCATTAGCATGTAACTTTCAAAATACTTCTGAAGCTCCAGTCCAGAGCTGAAATAAAAATTTTGGTGGCCTGGTCTGTAGGTAGTGTTAGAAGTCTGGGAGTAGAGAGTTGTAAAGTGTTCCTTTTAGCATGATATTCTCCGACGATTTCTCCATCATCTAAATCAATGAATAATAAATCAAATAATGTTTGTTTATAAACAAAAACAATCAACTTCAACTTCTTGATTATGGCTCTGCGTCTGGGTTGACTATGATTTAAATAGTACATAATGACATTGGCAAAGTCAATGATGTGACGTAAATTTACTTCATAATCATTAGAACGTCAAATCAATGTCGAAGTTAAACGTTTCGATTTACGTATTTGCGAAACTTCTTGTTCCTTGTTGACATTATTTTGGTAATGAAACGCTACGAACGAGCTTTTTACAACAATTCATAATTTATCTGTGGTTTCGTTCCCGTTGCTATCTATAGCAACGGGAACGAAACCAGACCTTTCTTCGTAGACTAGCTCTTTCTAAAGAGCTAGTCTACGAAGAAACTGTTTTCTAGGGTTCGTTCCGAGAAACGGTGTGCTCGAGCAAGAGACAAATTTCGAAGACAAGAAAGTTTTCCACTCTATTCTAGGAAGAGAAGACAAGAAACTGCGTGCTAGCCACGCTGCTGTGCGAATAAATGACTACACGTAGTAGTTATACCACGGTAGACAGGAATTCCAATGTCATCACAGCAAATAGATACGATTAAGTAATAAGTACTGTATCAATAAAGTAAGGTAAAGTTTATTTAAATTTTAGGACAAAAACATTCATGGTTACAATAACAATTTTACAGTTTATTTTGAAACTTATTTCGATGTAGGTGTAGGTTGTTACCCGTGGTCGAGTGACTGTCTTCCGTAGGTACTAGTTTAGCACTGTATTACGGTAAGAAGTCTTGCTCTCCCAAAAATCGCTCTCGCAAATGGTAGGCGTTAGATTATCTACAGTTTAAAATCAAAGGTGCTTTTATATAAATTAAAAAAATAAGTAAGTATACATAAAAGAAAAAATCAATAAATATACTTACAACAAAAAAAAAAAACCAATAAACAAGTCTAATTCAAAAGAGATTTTTTTTATGTGCATGCAAATTTCTTTTTCACAATAGGTAGGTAAACTCTCTAAACAATTCTAAGTGATTACTGATAATACTGACTGATATGGATAGATATGGACAAAATGGAACATAATTAATTTAACAGTAATTTTAAGAAACAAGCTTCTCTCTTATTTTGATATTATCATCATCATCATCATCATCATCAACCTATATTAGTCCACTGCTGGACATAGGCCTCCCCCAATGAGCGCCATTGCGCCCTGTCTTCAGCTTGACGCATCCAGCATCTGCCAGCAGTCTTTCGCAGATCGTCATCCCACCTGGCCGGAGGGCGTCCTACGCTACGTTTACCGAGTCGCGGTCTCCACTCAAGAACACGTTTACCCCAACGGTTGTCGGTTCTTCGCGAGATATGGCCGGCCCATTGCCACTTCAGCTTGCTAATTCTTTGAGCTATGTCGATAACTTTGGTTCTCTGTCGGATGTATTCGTTACGAATTCTATCCTTCAGAGAGACTCCGAGCATAGCTCTTTCCATAGCTCGCTGGGCGACTTTGAACTGGTGGACCAGCCCTACCGTGAGTGTCCACTAGTGTCCATTTTGATATTATATACTTACAATATTATAATATTTATAGATATCTATTATTTAAACTTTTTTTTTAAATTTGTTTATTATTTTCATTAACTTTTCAATTATTTTTATAATGTTTCTTTTAGCGGCAACTTAATTTGTGTATAATTAATCTATTCTATTACTTCAGTTATGAAAATTGTAAACCGTTAGTGCCTCAATAACCGAAAAAAAAATTAATAAATGGTCCTAGTGATTTAACGGCCACCGCTTTCAAAAAGAATCGCGCCTTTAGTCACAGAGCACAAATTAGTTGTGATTTATCCTGGAGACATTCAATCAACTAAGAAGATGCTATGTACTAATAATGACTAGTGATGAGAATTGGGAAGGGAGTTTTTTCATCGATAACTATTAGATAAGAAATAAAAGAGAGTGTTGGATAATTAACACTTTTCTTGTTTGAAAAATAATGTTGTATATATTTTGAATGATCTGCCTGCCTATGAGTAGAGTAAGAGTATATTCATTTGTAATATTTTGTGAATTGATTAATTAACCGTTGTATTTAACATAACATACTTTTACTTTTACTTTTTAAATATATATTTAACATTTAAATTAGAACTAAACAGTTTCATTTTACATTTTAATGTTTCATTTTAAGCTTTTTTATTATATGAAACAATATAATCATTTGTCATTTTTTTAAGTAGGTATTCTTTTAATCTTCATAAGTCATAACAAATGTCATGTTTGACATGCCTATGTCAAAAACTACCTATACTATATATATAAGTCTAGCTAGTGTAACAATTGTGTATTTTATAAATAGGTATTATCACTATCACTACATAGTATAAAACAAAGCCGCTTTCTCTGTCCTATGTCCATATGTAGAATGCTTAAATCTTTTAATCATTCTACATTCATAGAGTGATTCAAGTGGAAGGTTCATACGTATAATTAAACCGTGCGAAGCCGGGGCGGGCCGCTGGTATATTAATAAATACAGAATCCGTAATATCATCGACATTTTCCCCTCCCTCATTATGAAGCTGGTTCAAAAACGAGGTGAGGGAGATTCGTTAAATACAAATTGGTTATTAAGATTCCTTCCGCCGCGAACGACAATTTGATGGCTTTTTATTTATTTTTTTATTTTGTATGAACGCATGACGCTTTTTATATCCACGCTATTTTTGGACTAATAAAGCTTTAAGAAGTTTTCTTTACTCTTGTTTGAAAGATACATGATTAAATTATTTTTTGTTTTTATTAGAATAAATCACATGATTTGTGAGCTTTGTTACATTTTATTGTTAGGTATTTTATTATGAAGTGTGTTTTTTTTTTCAAATTAAAATTATTTTCATCATCATCAGACTATGTTAGTCCACTGCTGGACATAGGCCTCCGCTAATGAGCAAATTTGAATGTTTCATTAAGTAAATAGCTGATATACTAATTTTAATTAGAACTTCCTTCCAGCGGGGCAATAGAGCTGTAGGTATTTGTTATGGATCCAACTGATATTCTGGATCAATTAAGATACCTCCAGAAAATTAGCAACCGTCTGCTGTTAACTTCTAAATACTCACCAACTCTTGGGGTCACGCGTCACTTCAACCACACCTTTATAATATTTCGAGGCGTGAGTGTTTCTGAACTTTTGCTGTTGCCTGTACCTTTGACAACTCACTCAGACGTGACTGAAAAGCCCCAATAAAAATGGCGATATTTTATCTCGATTTTAATCCTCGGATTAATTAACGGAGGCGCGAGAATCCAGTAACGATCACTTAAAAATAAAGTGCCGTAATGAATACGGCTAGAATATTAATTGGGACGAAAGGGTCTCGCTTTTTTGCTTAAAAACTTTTTTAATTAATGTCTTCATTGCAACAGACATACAGTTTTGTCACAAAGCTTTACAGTGCGGTCAAATTATCTGTGGAACTGACAAACAGCGCTTGTTGATATACTATACGTTTCACATAACATTAAACCAATATTATAAATGTGAGAGTTTTGATGGATGCATGTAAGTATGTTCGTTAATTCATCACGCCAAAACTATTACGTACTGAACGGTTCGGGCTTAATTTAGCACTGGTAATAGAGATATACCTATTTATAGAGTAAGAATAACACAGGCTACTGAAGAAAGTGCCTATTCTAATTGTGATAGTATCTATGTAAGGGTGGGTGTTTAGATGTTTTTTACCTCTTCCCTCCAAAACAATGGAACGGATAGGATAGGCATTCTAGATGAGTTAAATTCAGATGTAGACCAGACATATATTTCTAGACTTGGATACGCATCGGATAAACATATGGGCTACTTTTTCTTATGGAAAAATGTGTCCGAAGCCACGTCACAGAATAGATATAGATTGTAGCAAGTATTACTATAAGAACTTTACTACAAGACTTTACTATAAGAATCATACTAAGATTAATCATAAAATCTAAACTATCTAGATTGTGTTTAATCTAAATACGGTCTTAGTATTTAGATTAAACACAATCTAAAAACGGTCTTAGTTTAGATTTTATCAGACAAGTTGGCCGCACTTTATATTGTTTTTTAAGCCTAATTTATGAGATTTCAGACGTAAATTACTAGGCAGCATAAAACTGACGAGTTACTTAAATATTGGGAGTGATGGTGTGTTTTATAGACTTGTCTAATAATTTCTCAATTTAATTTGGCATAAAAAGAAGGATGTATATCTTACTTTAAATTTTACTTGCAACAAAGCTTCGAAGCATCTTCGAAGCTGCCACTATAGTAAACACATTCCTCGATTCGATATTCAAAATTCAAATTTCATACATCGAATAACATTTTTATTTAGAATTTAGGTCAGTTCCCATTAGTACTATAGTTCTTTACCACACAAGCGTGTGTCAAAATGTTAGTGGTTAGTTATTTCCCCTCAAATCGCAGCGTGGGTGATTTCATAGTTAATTCAGTGGTCGGCGGGACAATGCCGCCCCGTCGCGCTCTAATCATCTGTGGTAAACAGATCTACGCGGTGGAATGCCGTTTGTACAGGATGATCGACTCTGAAATAGGAAATTAAAGTGGCAAAATTAAGTGCAGTGCAGAAAAATAATATTATCTAGTCTATCTTAGTGTATGTGTGACATTGCTTTATCTATATTTCCGGGATTTTTTTATTGGGCTCGTGGATTTATGTGTAGGTAGGAACTGTACCTATGAATTAGCATACATTTACTACGGCTTTGGAAATAATTAAGAGTTGAAATTTTGATAAAGTCTTAGTAGCAGAAGTTAAATTGTATTATCAATACTTAACTATATACCTACTACTACTACTACTAGAAACCGACTACTTTATACTACTAGAAAAGACATGAAACAAATCCGCAGAATGCTCTCTCCTATTTGCACGCCAGCAGTGGTAAAACATGTAGAACGTAATAGGTATATTTGTAATAACATAATTGCATGCTCAAACCATGTAAATACTCATGTTTTATGCAAAATTATTCTTATTCTTAACAAAAAGATGACTAGAAATACTCCAATGGCCTCCAATCCTCCACAATTAGGTGTTTTTGAAAGATAGGTAAATTGCATTTTAAACTTATAATTCATATGTATACTATGCCCAGTACTAGATTATTAAATATAGGTAGGTAAATAGACTTTTTATACGTTTATACGATCGACATTTCAAATTTAGAACAGCCTGTACAGAAACGTTATTTCCCAAGACAACCATGACGAAAGCCTGAAATCGTGCATGTCATTGGTGATTCTAAATGGTAGATATTTAGTACGATTAGCCGTGTAAATAGAAAATGGTGATTGTATCTGAGATCTCTGAGATTCGAAACGACAAAAAATGCTCTAAAAATAGTCTTTCTACTAACATTATACCTACAACGATATTACATTATACCCCAAAACTGCTTCCGAGCCTTGGTTTTTTACCGAAACCGAAACTTATCTGAGCCGAATCTTCGGTCGGACACTAAACAAAACATTTTAGGTTCTGTAGGCTAAGAATGTCATCATTCTATTATCTTAGGTAAGGTATCTACCTAAGCAATTAGGTATATACAAAAAAAACTGACGACCAAGTATTTAAGATTTATTTTTAGACACCGCGTCTGAAGTCTGAAGATACTATATTGATTCATAATTTTAATTTTAAATCTGATTAATAGGTACCTATTGTATGAAAAGGTATTTAAGCTATTTTTATTATAAATTATAGGTTAACTAGTTAAAACCACTTCGTTTAACAGTTTTTTTCCTACGACGATAAACAAATGATTTTCTTGAATAATAATCAGCAAATTTTCCTCATAAGCAAGACAAATTACGCGGGTCCTGAAAGTTACAGGTAACGCAAACAGCGCTAATGGCTAAACCGCCCGCGGCCGCACCGAAACCCATTAAGTTCAAACTCAATAAACATCATTGTCCCGACCGTTCAGCGCGCTCACCTAATTCAGCACATTCAGCGCTTTCAGCGCTTAACTAGGAAAATAAGGCGGCCGCTCGGGGCCGCTTTTGCCGATCTTGCACTCGCCACGACCTCTAATATTCATAAGTCAATTTCCTGGCCCATTAATACGTAACGAAGTAGCGCAAATGGCCTTATCGCTTGTGCGCGATTACTTGCCCGCCGCTCTCTTACATAATTCAACGTATTAAACGAAATTGTTTAAACCTTATTGCTCGATTACGTTTCTCCACCCCGGACACGCCTCGTTTCCCTCCGCCAATCGGGAGGCCTCGTCCCGCTAGTCCCCCACTCCGCGGGCCCTTTCGTCCCGCCCGTTTCTGTGCTCCCGTTTTTAGTTGCCGTCGGGTTGTGACAATAGAGCGGTCGGGTGCGGACTTTACCTTTGCGGATTTCAGTGCGAACTTTCTCTGACAAAAAAACACCTGAGCACAAAATTGTCCGTGTAGTGAAAGTGACTAATGTTATCAATAAGTAGTTGATATGACGATGCTTGCGATGGCGCGTGGGTCGGAGGAGCGAAGAGAAGAAGAGGAGGAGGTGGAGGGGGAATGCGAGACGGGCGGGGAGGTGGACGTGGTCGGCGTCGAGGAGGCCGCCCCGGTGGACCTCACGCGCCGGCTGGGGCTCACGAGGCCCCCTGAGAGGCCCAGCATAGCCTTCTCAGTGGAAAACATCCTGGACCCCAACAAATTCACGGGAAGGCAGGAGAGTTTCAGATATGACGATCAGTATTGGAGGCCGCATTATGACAGGGATGACAGTGATTCTGGTTAGTACTTACTATTTGCATTAAGTTAATCTTACTTGAATCGTATTAGAAAAATGGTTTAAAGAGCCCTGTTTTTCTGAGTTAAGGTACCTATAGAAAACAATAAGGAAAACTAACAGCATTTAGAAAAAAAAATTCCACAACTGTGTATGACAAATTTTCTGAGTGATTAAAATAAATTTATGTTAAATAAATAACTTATTCTGAACCCATAACACGTTTTGTTTAGGTTAGGGCTAGATGATGCTGTGTAATGCACACAGCATCATCTAGCCTCATGCTTTTCATAATTTCGACATTATTTATTTATCGTTATACAAGTAATAATACTATTTTATATAGTATTAGGGTAAATAAGTAAAAGTTAGGGTAAATAACAAAGACTACAAATATGCCCTTCCGTAGTGCACCCACAGCAGCGTAGTGCATAAACATTTGCGGTCAAAGTTCAAAACAGAGTAATTACCAAAACGGAACATTTTATTAAATACTTAACTCAATTAGGTAGCCGCGCCTGAAAGAAAATCAGTACTTACCTATTTTATTTTTATTTGCAACTAGCGACCCGCCCCGGCTTCGCACGGTTTATTATACGTAGGTTTAAACCTTCCTCTTGAATCACTCTATCTATTAAAAAAAACCGCATCAAAATCCGTTGCGTAGTTTTAAAAATTTAAGCAGTCAAAGGGACATAGGGAAATAGGGACAGAAAAAGCGACTATGCTTTATACCTAGTGATAATCATTATAATTTTGAAAAAGCTTTGATGTAGGTATCTAAAACATTGCTTAGGTTTTAAAACCAGACTAGACGTTGGTATGGTACCTATTTATTATCATTTATTTAGTAACTAGCGACCCGCACCGGCTTCGCACGGTTTTATTATACGTATAAACCTTCCTCTTGAATCACTATATCTATTAAAAAAAACTGCATCAAAATCCGTTGCGAAGTTTTAAAGATTTAAGCGTTCAAAGGGACATAATGACATAGGGACAGAGAAAGCGACTTCATTTTATACTATGTAGTGATTAAAAAAATTCTAGTCAAAAATTAGACAAACAAAGACATAATAATAAAATCTACACTATATCCCTAAATATATTTACAAAACATGATTTAAGAGAAGTTCTCTGTAAGCAAAAACTTATTGCAAATGAATATAACAATTATAAATTTGTAAACATTTATTTTTATTTTAGTAAATAAAATAATTAGATAACTATTACCAACAAAGATATGGTATTTGGAACGCACTATCTTTATTAGGCATTTAAAATTAGCTTACGTCGAAAAATCACGACTCTACCAGTCTTGGTAGAGTCATTCCAATTTGATTTAAAATAGCGTTAAATGAAGCGGTAAGTTCTTACATCAATCATTTGTATTCAGTTACCTATTCAATGCAGTTTTTATCATATAACAGGAGTTGAATGATCTTTTGTTGAATGATGTTGTATCCAGCTTGTCAAAAAAAAAATACAGACAGAAGCGATTCAAAGCATAGTTAGAAGTACAAACGTAGGTACTATTAATTTACGTAATTGTAGGTTTCAATCAAGAAAATATTATACACGTATGTATGTATATATGTATCCACTTATGTATAAGAATATACGTAAACATTACACAAATTTTTAAAAGGTTTATAAAATTCATAATATAAATTTTATAAACCTTTTAAAAAATTTTAAAATGTGATTTTATCAAAGGTCGGTCATTATTATAACGGGGTCAATAGGAACATCCTCAAATAATTCATTTTAAGTTATATATTTTATACAACTTTCTATAAACAGTTAAAGAGTAAACTACCTATTGTTTCGTAATAGAAGCTCAGCAAAGAGGTTTTGTTCATCAAAAAAATCTCGGATAAATAGTGATGTGCAAAGTTGTTATTTGCTATGAATCAATTAACGTTAGCAAGCGATTGTTTCTTGTTTGCTAACCGCTGTCAGCCGATGACATATTAACAACTTCCCGAACTATATCGATGAGCTTAATACTAATCGAAAATAGTTTGCTTTCAAAGACGCTTTGATTTTTTGCTGACGCGTCGGCCACGGTAGGTAGATTCAATTATTTTATAAAATGTGGAAGATACAAATTAAAAGCTTTTTTTGCAGATCGTTTGCGCTTTTTTTAGCGCTTTCGATAAAAAAAATCAAAAAATAATGTTTAAAGCTTTGTGAGAAAAAAATATATAGGTACCTACTTAACATAGTTTGAAAAACAAAAAAAGATTTTTTTGTAGTTTTTTTTTAGTTTCAAGCCTGAGTCGATTGAGGCCGCTGTTATTTTTGTATGCATAGTACTTATGCTGTTTTATGTACATTTGGGCGGTCTTTATAAAAAAAGAAAAATAAAACAAAATAACATTCTAAGTACCTCGTAGCAAAAGTATACGTTGCAATCCGTAGCATCAATCCGTAGCAAATGGCTCCATAGAATTGCATAATTTTCTTTTGGTTGGTTAATGCTATCATTTCAAAAATTATCAGTACCTAATTGGAATTTTAAAAACTTTTAAAATACGTCCCTTGAGTGTGATTGGAGTATCAAACGCTAAACTGTTAAACGAATTTCGAATATTTACAGTCCTTCGATTTTACAATTCGAAATGAGATCCAACAATATTTTGTGCTCTATGGAAAATATTTTAGAATTCCAATTTGTAATATTATCTTTTAATGCTATTTATTGGGTATGAGGTGATTAGAGTATCAAAGCTTGGACTATAAATCGTCAGCAATGCTGGTCAGCGGACGTCGTTAAACTGTCAGCGGCTGTCAGCTGCGCTCTGGCGACGGCTACCGAGGGGTTAATACAAGCTAACAACTAATAGATTTATTGATAACACAAGATTTGGATAGATAAGTAAACTTATTAGATACTAGCAGCGCCTCGCGGTTTCAACCGAGTAATTCCCTTTTCCGTGGGAATTCCGGGATAAACTATAGAATAACACATATGTTATTCTAGACTATAATCCCTGTGCCAAATTTCATCAATATCCGTTCAGTAGTTTTTGCTTGAAAGATTTATAAACATCCATCCATACTTACAAACTTGTCCGTTTATAATATTAGTAGGATTCAAATTTGTAAATACCTATAAAGATCTATGAGAAAGGAAGTGCCTATCAATATCAATACATATTAAAAAACAAAGTAGCTTCGCTGTCTGTCCCTATGTATGTACTTGGATATTTCAAACTACGCATGATTTTTTAATAGATAAAGTGATACAACAAAATGGTTAATATGTTTTATGGATCATTCTTATAAAAGAAAAAAAAATTAGAATGTAGTATGATTCTTATTCGCTTTTCAAATTTTAAATGCTTATTTTAAATTATTTTTTTTACATTCACCGCGTGTTTTTATAGCCGACGGTCGGCCGACGGCAACGTCAGTATGGGAGGTTTCTAAAACAATTACATTATCTACTAGCTTCTGCCCGCGGGTTCGCAAGCATTATGGAAACAGCTATAATCTAATTCTATCACAAAGGAACTGTTTTATGAGATGAAAAGTAGTCTATATGTTATTCCTGAGATATAACTACGTCTATTCACAATCTCAGCCTGATCAGTTTAGTAGTTTTTGTATGAAAGAGATACAAACATCCAAACAAACTTTTGCATTTCTAATACAAATATAAAAAATACAAAACGTTTATTAAAAATAATGTGTGTTACAATGGAGTTGGAATATTGTCACCTGTGGTAGCTACAATGTAACTGTGTTACAGGGAACAGTTACATGTACGTACAGTACAGTTATACTATTAAGTAAGGATGTATGTCAAGAAAATGGGAAGGTATAAGATTCGATTTAGATTTGGACTCTATAAAGATAAGGTTTTCTGCCTCATTGAAACACACGTTGTGTAAGTACAGGGTGTTCTTTATAGTTTCCTTTATTTCTTTAACACGGCAGTAAAATAGTCATTGAGTTTTACATTTTATAAAAATAAAAAATAATCTATGACACACATTTCACCTACACAATTAAAATGATTTTGATATTTAAAATGATTAAATAAAATAAAACATTAAAATCTTAAAGGAACCTGATTCGAATGTCACGAGAAATTTTCCTGGATGGACGTGAAAAATTATTATTAATCGGGTAGGTACGGGTTTTCGCATTTGTTGATTTTTGTATTTCAATTTTAATTGGTTAGTAGGTTCAAACAAAGCAAACGTCACTGTAAGTAAATTCGTGGGCGATATTCGCACACAAAAAAACGGAGTGACATGCAATGCAATACTTTCTTTAAAAAATATACTTTGTATCTATAGTTTCTTTCTACTAGATAGGTATTGAATTGTTAAAATGATTATAAATTACTAGCAACCGGCCCCAGCTTCGCACGGTTTTATTATACGTAAAAACCTTCCTCTTGAATCACTCTATCTATAAAAAAACCGCATCAAATTCCGTTGCGTAGTTTTATAGATCTATACAGTCAAAGGGAAATAGGGACAGAAAAAGCGACTTTGTTTTATACTATGTAGTGATACGGTAGAAATGATAAAACTTTTGTTCCCAAATAATATTATTAAAATATATAAATGTAGTTCTAATTATAATTAATAAATTATTATACAGCGATCTTCATTTTACAATTTTATTGCTGCATTCTCTCCCACATCCAGACGGAAACATCAACCGTAGTAACAATTTAAATTCAACTCAATTTCCCGCTCAAATCGCACACATTTCTCCAAAAACCCGCAAACACGAAAAACCTCTGCAACTTTAGCAACTCACCCCATTGGCCGGCAGACAGAGAAAGAAGACCACGCGGAAGAAAGAGACGACGCAAGCGGCCCTCGTGCATCAAACCGTGAAATTAGATTCGTCTAAACGAATCTAACGATTATTTTATTATCCCTTTTGCACTAAGATTTGTTCCTTGCTCACTCAAATAAAAATAAAAGGTGAATAAAGCGCTGTAGGGGTCAAGAGGAAGACATAAATTTGGACGGGGCTAAAATCAGCTTATTTTTCGCCCCTTTAAGTCCGCTTGGACGCGTTACGATCCACTGAAAAGAGGGTTCAGTAGGTACGTATTTTCATGCTTGTTTTGGCATTTCTCAAATTGGTATGGATCTTATATTTTATTCACCCTTCTTGGACCCCAAGATCCGAGAGTAAAGGGTCAGTAAGATTTTCGAAAGATTCAAAGCTTGAGATTTATATTGGAGCCGAAAATCTAAATAATTCTTTTCGCTACTTACAATATAACCGTGTCGGTATTTGAGATTTAAGCTATCCTGTGTTTTGATTGCACTGTATGGCTTTATTACCCGCAATCGTGTTTCTTGAATGTTGTCGAATGACACTCTTTAAATCAGCACTTCAACAACAATCACTTCAGCATCAAAATGGCTGAAGTGATTTTGATAAAAAAATGAGGTATTCTCACTGTTGGTGGTGGTAACAGATCACATAATTTTTATCCTTACGCGAAAGTTTGTGTCCATGTTTGTTCCTTTTTCACGCAAAAACGAATCGGGCTGAAATTTTAAATAGACGAAGTTCTAGCCCTGGAATAATACATAGGCTAAGTTAAATCAGTTCCCATGGGATTGAAACCATGAGACTTTTCCATAGAAACAACGCGTTTTAAATAAATCACTATAAAACTCGGAAATGGACAACATAAACCTATTACTACATGATCTTTCCACTGTTGCTCTTGATTTGTTTTAATTTAATTGTCTTATTTTCGATTACTTAAACTTACTTTGTTTTAATCAACCCTTCGATAAAAAACCGTTATTCAACCATTACTAATTGTAACAAGACATTTGAAGCAATAATCGTCCAAGAGGCGTGAAACAACCTTTTTCACCCAATTCGTATTCCAAACTCAAAATAAAGGGGTGTTTTCACGTAATTCCGCGGTCGTAATTAAAAAGTCAACGAGAGCAGTGCTGCCAACATTAAGCCGCTCGTTAACACGCTTCCGCTTCCGGAAAGTACCTTCGGATTTTAAACTTAGAACTGAGTTTATAGGGAGCCCGAAACTCGGAAGTTTACTGGTCTGGATGTTATATAAGAGTCGAAGGTTGGTAGAGCCAGTTTAAATTATTATTAGTGTAATTTGGCCAAAAACTACAGTTAGCCCAAGGGTAGCGCCATATTAGACATAAGGTACAGTCAGCACCGAAAGTTTTACAAAAACGTTAAACTTTTTTTTCAAGCCTTAAAAAAAAGGAAGATTCGACTGTTTTTTTAAGTGTTCCCTCAGAACTTTTCATATGCACCAAATTTGATGATTATTTGAAAGCTGATGAAAATATCTTTACCAACATTTCGTCCCTTAGAGGGAATCGAACCCGGAACCTCCTGCACCACTGAGCTTCGTAAAACGTGCCTACGAAAATTCCTAAAGATAATGTTCTAGGGCGTGAAACATGTATTACAAAAATAAATAAATGTTTCATTTGTACTTCAATAGGGTAAGGTTTCATTAGTCGTACCCCCTAAGGAATTAATTCTGTAAAATTCAGTGCAAAGGAAATATAACAAAATCTACTGCATCTTTATTTATTTGACTTTCATTTAACATTCATAGAAACTTGAAAATCTTTTATCAAAATAGATATTTAACCGTTTTTCAAAAACATACCTTCGGTACGATTAAGGCACCTAGTCGCCTAATTCGTACCACGTACTCGTATGCCTTAGTCGTACTTAGAACATGGACTTTATTCAAATAATTGTGTTCAAGTATAGAAAAATACTTAATAACTAGAGATCACAATGAAACACGTAGATATTACCTTTAATTCAGTCTGATAGTAACATAATATATTTATTTTGGTTTTTTAGTAAATAACACATAGAAAATAAAATCTTTAAAACAATAAGCTCGAAGACAAAATTTATGAATTCAGAATTATTTAATTCGAAGAAACAAGTCTCTAAATTCAATAAATGCTGCGCTAATAATCTTCCATATCTGGTGATATACCATTAGGTCTTCAAAATTTTGTTTTGTTTTCATTTTTTTTTATTCAAGCCTTTCTAATGTCGTTGCAGAGTAGCTTTGGTATTTAAATCTTCTACAGGCTTCATTAAATCTAATATCAATTCGGGTGTTTCTGTAAAACTACGTCAAAATCCTCCTGCTTACAAGAATTATACTTTCAATTCGCCATATTGGTTTTTTACCAGAAAAAAAGTAAATATTATTTTTCAATTTTCATAGTACTTAAGTTGTACCGGTACGAGTAAGGAATTCTCCACAGGTACGACTTAAGCAGTGGAGTCTTCCAAATTTAAAACTAAAACCACTGAAAAAACCGAAAAAGTTCTATTGTTTGAGTATGCCTAAACCATTGCCAGATAAGTATTAGAAATAGATGTTATCGTAGGAAAAAGGTAAGAATCACATTCCTGTCATAAAAAGCTTACAAATGAGTCAAAAAAACTTAATGAACACTGTATAAAAAACTTACTTTGTCATTATTTTTCCTTCACAAACTTGGAAGGCTATCCTCTTGTTTACGTTGGTTCGCTTGACTAAAAAGTTCATGTCGACGACACTAGATAGTAAAATTTATAAGAATCAGACAAGATATAGCCGGGGTACGACTTAGGCTGTGGTACGACTAACGCAACCTTACCCTACTAGTTTTAATTTGTTTCCATTCCTTGATTGTAATTTACTTAGTTATTAAAAATACCACAAATTACCCAATCCAATCTTTCCGTGTAAATAAAAGAACAAATACGCTGACGTCAAATGAAAGAGTTAAAACAAACTCAATTAGCTTATCACAAAACTTTCCGAAACAGCTTCGCGGCCATCAAACATTATTCTGTAAACGCTGATACTTACAAACTTAACATATTCCTATTAATTCCCCCTTCACCCCTTAAATTCCCATTCGACCCCCAAAATTCCCCAGAAGGTACTTGTAATCGAGAGGGCTTTATTAATTACAAATTTGGACCGCAGCTTTCTCCCTCCCACCACCTCTAAGTTATCTAAGGTTTAAAATGGCTCGATTCTTAACCCAAACGCAACCTTATCTTTTGGGCGGGGAAGACGGAACGTCTGCACAGTAGTTTCAACTTAGAGGTGGGTTGTTAAGGTTGGTTTTTAAGGAAGGGGTTTCGGGATCAATTTGTTAAATGGAGACGTAATTTGGCCCGCTCGGGTGGGCTTGAAACTCTTGTTCGCAGTTAGTCCGGAGGTTATTTGCTCCTATTATGGTCCTATCAATGAAGTTTCTTAGTAAAGCCGTTAATACGTTGCAATTATAGGGCTTTTAGAAAGCTTTGAAGTCTTCAGGAAATAGAAATGCATATCATAAAGGTTTACTCGCGAGAACACCATGAAGGTTATGCTTTTGATTGGAGAATATGTAGCCTTAGATTTAGTCACTGTTTATTTTTTAAACCTAGCTGTTCGCACGGCTTCGCACGCGTAGAATTATTTTCTTTTGTCCCGATCCCCGACTGTTTGATAATATCTGCTATCCTTAATCATAAATAATGCTGGACGATTGCACAGCATTATCTAGCCCCAAGCTAAGCAGATCTTGTGTAGTAGATGACTGATTTACTTAAAGACATAGATTTTTTATATTATAAACCTTCCTCTTGAATCACTCTATCTATTTAAAAAAACCGCTTCAAAATCCGTTGCGGAGTTTTAAAGATTTAAGCATACATAGGGATATACCTAGAGTTAGAGAAAGCGACTGCGTTTTATATTATGTAGTGATGTACATATATATATATATATATTCTTCCTGGCCGATTTCGGCTACGGAGACTTGGCTTTGAGTTTTTTTTATTTTGATGTACATAGTAACTACATGGATAACACCCAGAACCCTAGAACAAATATTTGAAGACTAAACTTTATTATCATTTTCCTTACTAATATTATAAACGAAAGTTTGTATAGATGTAATGTAATTATTGGTATTATTTTTAATGTTAATAACATTTTAAATTAATTTATGTAATGTAATTTAAATTAATTTATGTAATGTAATTTAAATTAATTTTTTAATTGTAATTTCTACTGAACATTGATATAATTGACTTGTAAAACTCTTACCAATAAATTGACCATTCTGATTAGATGGATGGATGTTTATTCCTCATCCGCGTAAAAAATACTATAAACAAATCGATCTGAAGATACTGAGCCAGGCAATAAAAATCAAATCTACCTCGGAAAGATAATATGTGAGTGCGTTTTGTAGCAGGTAGGGTGAGCGAGTAAAGCCAGGCTTACGGCGCTTGTTACCTGATGTTAACACCTCTACAAGCCTACCCTCATCCCCAGCTAGGGGTTTCTACCCCTCCCCCTTAAACTTACTATTAAACTCAGTACAAACCATTACTAGTATATACCAGCCACTTCGCTCACGTTGTTTCGTTTAAAACGTATCAAGGATATTTCTATCCTAGGAACTGAGTTATGGGGCGAAAAGTAGCCTGTATTTTATTCCAGGACCAATAGAAAATTTCTGCCCGATCCTGTAGTTTTTGCGTCAGACAGAAACAAACATACATACATACAAATTTTCTCGTTTATAATATTAGCAAGGAAGTAATAAAGAAAAAATCAAAAAAGATGGGCCCATCATCATATATCGGTCCACTACTGGAGACCATATTTACACGTCATTTGTGTTAGAAGTGGCATTGAAAATGTCTTTTTATATGGCCCACTTTTGTAAACTCGAACTTTTGTGAGTTCGAACAAACATTGAATTGACAGGTGTGCTGAAACTGAATTAGTAGCTATTTTTGTTATTCGAAATCTTCTCATATCATCATCATCATCACCAGCCTATAATAGTCCACTGCTGGACATAGGCCTCTCCTAATGAGCGCCATATATGCAAAGCATTTTTATCTTAACAAAGCTACTTTCACAAAATCCATAAAATTAATATTGTCAAAACATTGAATTTATAAAACCACAGAGTTAAAAACGTTGCCAGAAGTGTCGCGTAAATCATATACATTTACGATAGCATTGTAAGTCAGTAAATCCGTTGTAAGTCCAGCTGTCCATTGGATGGAGTTTGCTATAAAATAGTTCATTTAATCATTCGCTGACTGATATACGAGGCGGAGTGTGAGAAGTGATATATTACTTGTGCTGTTAGGTTCGATAGATATGTCATTTGTTTCTCACGTTTATTTTGTTTATATCAGTCTATACTAGCGACCCGCCCTTTGGCACGGGTTTATTATACATATAAACGTTCTCCTTGAATGACTCTACCTATTAAAAAACCGCTTTAAAATCCGTTGCGTAGTTTTATAGATCTAATCATACATAGGGACAGACAAACAGACAGCGGGAAGCGACTTTGTTTTTACTACTTATGTAGTTTGACTTCAAATTCTTTTAGTTAAAGTTGAAGCATCTTTAATGATGTTTAATAATATACGAATGAACATACGAATGACATACGAATGGAATAATGGCATACGAATGGAATATACGAATGTTAATAATATTATGGAACGGAGACGAATCCAACATATTTCAAAGATTTTTAGGATTGGCTAAGCCGTTTTTGAGTGGTGGTATAATTAGTGATATTATTTATTATAAATTTATAACTGATCTGACTTTGTTTTATTGATATAGTACAAATCTATATTATATCAGGGTGATCTTAATATTTTTGTTGTCAATAAAAAACTATCTCAATAATTGTATGTGAGTTCGAACAAACATTGAATTGACAGGTGTGCTGAAACTGAATTAGTAGCTATTTTTGTTATTCGAAATCTTCTCATATGCAAAGCATTTTTATCTTAACAAAGCTACTTTCACAAAATCCATAAAATTAATATTGTCAAAACATTGAATTTATAAAACCACAGAGTTAAAAACGTTGCCAGAAGTGTCGCGTAAATCATATACATTTACGATAGCATTGTAAGTCAGTAAATCCGTTGTAAGTCCAGCTGTCCATTGGATGGAGTTTGCTATAAAATAGTTCATTTAATCATTCGCTGACTGATATACGAGGCGGAGTGTGAGAAGTGATATATTACTTGTGCTGTTAGGTTCGATAGATATGTCATTTGTTTCTCACGTTTATTTTGTTTATATCAGTCTATACTAGCGACCCGCCCTTTGGCACGGGTTTATTATACATATAAACGTTCTCCTTGAATGACTCTACCTATTAAAAAACCGCTTTAAAATCCGTTGCGTAGTTTTATAGATCTAATCATACATAGGGACAGACAAACAGACAGCGGGAAGCGACTTTGTTTTTACTACTTATGTAGTTTGACTTCAAATTCTTTTAGTTAAAGTTGAAGCATCTTTAATGATGTTTAATAATATACGAATGAACATACGAATGACATACGAATGGAATAATGGCATACGAATGGAATATACGAATGTTAATAATATTATGGAACGGAGACGAATCCAACATATTTCAAAGATTTTTAGGATTGGCTAAGCCGTTCTTGAGTGGTGGTATAATTAGTGATATTATTTATTATAAATTTATAACTGATCCGACTTTGTTTTATTGATATAGTACAAATCTATATTATATCAGGGTGATCTTAATATTTTTGTTGTCAATAAAAAACTATCTCAATAATTGTATGTTTGAGTAAGTAGATTACTTTACCAACTTTGAAATAATGCTGTACATTTTCGAATAGATTTCATTTTAGTATGTGATCTAAAAAAATATTATGAGTGGGTAAGTAATAGAGAAAACTTTTTGAAGAAAAAAGACAAGGAGTGTTTCTCTTCTGAAATTTCCTTTTAACTATTAAACCCACTCCCGCTAACGCTCCGTACATCCACTAAATACATAGCCAATCTGCAATGTCGTCTGTCAGACTATAAGTCCGTCGGTGGCTAACTAGTCGGCATCGCTCGCATGCGTCGTTAATTGCACCGTCTCAAAAACGACTACGATCTATAGATTGTTCTAAACTAATTTACATGTCTTGTTGCACCTTTTGGCATAGCTTTTAAAGGTTAAAATGTAGAGCTGATTAGGCTATCCGAACGCGTGCTAGGGTTAACAAACTGGAGTTCATCGATTTAGATTTTTTAAGATGGTTAGGTTAATAATAATGTGACTTATTTGTAAATAAAATTAAGTATATAAGGTCAATGACGGGGAAATTAGGCGGTTTTTATTTTATAACCTCGACACAAAACTAACACTTTTACTTTAAATCTGATCTAAAACTAATTTATTTAAACCAAATGTCGTTGATACAGACGTGTAAATCAGAATGTTTTATAGTTTCCTGATTACCTACATTTTTACGTATTTTTCATGTTTTCAAACACTCTAATAGCCACTTCCGGTTTCATGTCATTCGGCGCCGGTGCTGCCATGCGAAATAGTTTTAAAACTGCCATTAATTTTTAATGTGGCAATACCGCTAACAAATTTTCATCGTCTTTTCAGTGTCCGGAAATATTAAAATTAATTTATGACGACAGTTTTGTGTTTAGTAAAATTGGTAAAATGCGAAATATAATAGTAGGAGGATGTATAAATATGATCTGAGTGGTGCGCCGTTTACGATCATTAGATGGCGCGTTTAGGAAATGCAAATTGGCGGGAAAACGACTGATTTTGAGAGGTTATGTTTGCCATTTACTAACAACGTAGGCACAAAATAAATGCGTGTTATTATACACTGTTTATGCGACGCATAGCAGGATTAAAACTTTTGATTCTGGTTTCTCGACTTTTTAGCTCTGAGCGTTCTACTCAAAGCTAGAATAGGTACCTATACGTACGACCCTTCATCATCATCATCATCATCATCAACCTTTAATAGTCCACTGCTGGACATAGGCCTCCCCCAATGAGCGCCATAGCGCCCTGTCTTCAGCTTGACGCATCCAGCATCTGCCAGCAGTTTTTCGCAGATCTTTCATCCCACCTGGGCCTGCAGTCTCGACAAAGATGGCTTTGCGACCGATTTCGGTCGCAAAGTCTTATAGATCACATTTGAGCGATATTTATAAGTCTTTATCTACTATTGGAACCATCCGTGAACAAATTCAATGCTAGATACGCTAAAGCCATTAAAAAATAAAACCCAATAACTCTTCAAAACCCTTTACACAGAAGATATGTTGAATAAGTGAAAAATTCTAAATCTATGGGTAGATAACGATCGCTAAATACTTATCGGGCTGTCAAATTTACTCGCTAAGAAATTCGCAGAAATCGTAAAGTTGGCAGTTGTTTTCGTTACAATTCCGATAAAAATGATGGTTCTTGAAAAAAAAAGAGTAAAAAAAAGGGTTTTGAAGAGTTATTGGGTTTTATTTTTTAATGGCTTTAGCGTATTTGTTCATTGGATTTGTTCGAATAGTGTAGACTTACAAATATCGCTAAAATGCGATTGACTTTGCGACCGATTTCGGTCGCTATGCGATCTTTGTCGAGACTGCACCCCCTGGCCGGAGGGCGTCATACGCTACGTTTACCGAGTCGCGGTCTCCACTCAAGAACACGTTTACCCCAACGGTTGTCGATTCTTCGCGAGATATGGCCGGCCCATTGCCACTTCAGCTTGCTAATTCTTTGAGCTATGTCGATAACTTTGGTTCTCTGTCGGATGTATTCGTTACGAATTCTATCCTTCAGAGAGACTCCGAGCATAGCTCTTTCCATAGCTCGCTGGGCGACTTTGAACTGGTGGACCAGCCCTACCGTGAGTGTCCACGTCTCAGCTCCGTAGGTCATTACGGGCCTACCCGTAATGACCTATTGTGATTGCGTCCTAACGCACTGATTGAAAACTTTCGTTTTCAAACATTGCGTACGTCCCTTGGATAAAATTAAAACAGTAAAATCAAAGCTTGACAATACATAAAACACAATCTAGCCCCATCCATGCTAAGCTTGGTTTACGGATAGTAGATAACATAATACTTTATTAACAACGAAAATTACAAGCAAAGGAATAGAAAAATTACAACTAGTATTTACAATTGAAACCATTGAGCTAACTGCAGACGGTTGCGTAGATAACTGTTATACTGGTATATTTCGAGATGAATGCTAGACCTAGTTAAATCACAACTAGGTATGTAAAGAAATTTAAAGAAAAAAATATCTTATGGTTCCAACGCTCTCTGCGTTCAAAAAACCTATAAAAATAGGTATGCGTTTTTGGCGAGTGTGTTGCGTCACTTACTTCAGTACACAGGTTTAAAACGAAAGAACTCTGAGATATTTTACCAACAACCAATAAGTGATTCTACCTTACTTCGGTTTCAAATGTTTAAAATGAAAATAACTCTTAGATATTTTCTTTGGAAAATCAAACGAGTGATTCTAAATAGGCCTCTTTGTTACAGTAAAAGACCACTTACACTCGGACCTGGAGAACGATGATGTGGAGACAGACGACCAGACGTCCAACATGGACGACGATCTGCTGACGCAGTCCGACCTCGACGAGAACGGAGACCCCAAGAGTCCACACAGCGGGAGCTCCAAGAAGGGGAAGAGTTCTAGGGACTCTAAGGGTACGTTGACAGAAGATCTCTAGCCATAGATACACGATTACAATACTCTGCCAGCAATACAATACTCTACTAGCTATAATATACATATAATCTACTACCTATAGTATTAAATTTGACTTGTCTAAGTGCTTATTTAGTAAGCCTAAAGATATTGACTGATATTTGGATTCATTTTATGCAATCTAGCAATTAAGATTTTGTGCGAGAAAAAGAAACACATAAATATGAAAATTGATTGATGCGGGAAGTCGAGATAAATTGGCGCACGTAGAAGGAGATCTAAAAATTTCCGAGCTAGAACTTCTTCATGAGTCCTAATTGAACAAACTTGATAGGAAGGCGAAAACGTTACAACTCACACGCCTTCGCCTCCGCCCCGGGCACGGCTTCAGAGTGTGGCTTTGATAGACGATAAAAGGAATAGAATTTAATCGTTCCCAATTGAAACAACATATGCAAAAACGCGAGTAATAACGTCTGCAGTTAGCTCACTGGTTTCTATTGTATATACTAGTTGTATTTTTTTCTATTCCTTGATTATAATTCTCGTTGTTAATAAAGTATCATTTTTTTCATTCATTTTTTTCATTTGATTGTTTTTAATTAAAAATTTTCACTGTAACTTCATCCTATTCTTTGAAAATGTAATGTATAAGTTTCTTAACATAGTGTAAGTTTTGGAACTGTATTCTTTTAACTTCGGAGAAGGGCGTTGTCATCTGCGACACAGTTTTTTAAACTTCTGCAGATGGCATCGTTTCCATTTTTAACCATGAAACTATTGTTATTGTTCCATAATAAACGATTTATTTATATATTTATTATATACCGAATAAACAGAGTTTGATTATAACTAATTGTTTTCCATTGCGCAGGTGGAACCAAGCCCCGTCGAGCTCGAACAGCCTTCACGTACGAACAGCTGGTGTCTCTGGAGAACAAGTTCAAGACCACGCGCTACCTGTCCGTCTGTGAGAGACTCAACCTGGCGCTCAGCCTGAGCTTGACTGAGACACAGGTATACATACCTTTATACCTACTTATATTTTAAATACGAAGTAACTTTGTCTGTCAGTTACGCTTTAACGTCCCAACTTCTGAACCGATGTGATGTGGCATGGCATGCCAAGAAGGGAGAGAGTGTATGGAACAAAGTGCGTAGGATTTTTAGAGTCAAACGAGTGGCTCATTTCTCACAGCTTCGATCCGAAAACCAATTGAGAATAAAATTCGTCATGTTTATGAAACCTCGCACACTTTGTATTGCGTTTCAATTATCTTAATGTTAATGAGTTGATGTCAATGTAAATAAATAATCATGGTAGAAAACTGAGTATTTTGCTATAACCCCTACAGACCCCTTTGACGCCTATGCCTAATATATTGTATGTAATATGCGTTTCTCCATAAATAAATATTCCCTTTTTTCTCAGGTCAAAATCTGGTTCCAAAATCGCCGGACGAAATGGAAAAAGCAGAACCCCGGGATGGACGTCAACAGTCCCACAGTCCCTCCACCCCCCGGCGGGGGCTTTTCCGGTCCCTACCCCGGGGGATTACTCTACTCCCATGGAGTACCCTACCCCTTCACCGGCCCTGGACCTTATGCGCCATACTTCCACCATTTGGCCGCAAATCATCATCACACGCATAACTTGGGACATTCCCATACGTGATTGTGGCAGCGACCGGAGTCAACTGACTCTAGGGTCGAAAAGGACGATAGTGGACTGTCAAATTAAAACAAGATGGCGTACGTGGCCGTGTTTTATCAGGCGCCATATTGGAAGCTAACCTGTCAAATGTGGCGTGTGAATTGTCAAAGGTTGTAAGAAATGTATGTAGTGTCTATGAGTAAGGCAGTGGTTCAGCGGACGATTTAGTGCAATTGTGTAAAATAAAATCGATTGTGATACGTATTTGATAAGAGTGATTCAATAAATGAGCGTTTTCAGATGAAAATGTCAGAATTTTTTACAAAAATAAACTCAAAATTATCATTATCTCAGCAAAGAAGCTACCTACTGAATTAAGCTACCTAAAGTAACGACTATAGGCTCATCTAAACTCGGGTGATGAAAGAAAGAAATTTCATTTTTATCCTTTAGATAGGTAGAGCACCTATCTTAAATGGGGTTTGTTGTTACGCTTTGTGAGTTCTAAAACCCACAAGGTTAAAACTTATGAGTACCAATGAACCTATTCAGCGTAGTTCAATAGTCATATGGTGTCAGTCAATTTATCAAAACTAAACTTATTAGACTTCACTAAAAATCTTACCGTCCCATTCATAACAATCTAAATAAAATGGATGGAATAATTTTTGGGACTGTGAACTAAGTTTAGTTTGAGCAAAATGTGAATTAAAACTAAGTTGAAACCCTATTTTAATTTAAACTTACTCCTAGGTACTAGTAAATAGTTGACGGAACCCTAGCTTTATTAATGTGATCTCTGATACGGTAGCTCCAACAGAAACAAGTTTTTCTGAAAACGCTCATTTAAAAATGTAAACCTAAAAGCTTTTTGTAATAATCAATAACTTGCCAATGTGGTTTAAAGCTAGACTAGCGGTTTTGTTAAACTTATTCGATTTGCCGAATATTTAATTAGATTTTAAAATCAAAATGCCAAACATTAGATACTATAGCTTTAGTTTTATCGTTTTGTATGCTTTGTATAGTGTAAATAACTAATTTAGATTAGAATACTAGTTAGAATTATAATTATTTTATATCATTCTTAGGATTATTTATGACAGCAAAAGTTTTTTACTAGTTTAATAAACCTATCATTATTAATATTTGCGATTGATGATTTGTCTTTTCAACAGACCTAAAAAAAGTAGGAATTTCTCAGTTCAACTGTATGTTTGACGACTTTTTTATGTGTGTCGCATAAGTACCTTTTTTCTGGGTAAACCGATTTCGACGATCCTTTTTCTAATTTAAAGCTGTGCTTCACACGTGTTCACTTATAAGTTAGATCAAGAGCTGACCGGTAGTTTTGAAGTTAACCTTTACATTTGATTTGTCTAAGTGCTTATTTTGAAGAAGAAATAAAATTATTAATTTATACTATTTTGTTTAATGTTTCTTAATAACGAAAATGACAATCAAGGAATATAAAAATTAAAACTAGAATATACAATAACTGATTAATAGTGTGTAATATTTAAGTCCGTTCTTAGTTTTTGTAAAAAACATCATATTATTATAAAATAACCTGTAATATAAAGTAGCATTTATTTTATAAGGCCTTGTAAGTATTATTATAAATATGTGATGCTCAATGCTGTAAATACAACCATATGAATAATTCTACCGTAACTGGATGTTGATATAAAATAGTTTCAAGTTATGAGAATAGTTTTATTTCACCCTTTACCTCACCTCATAATATATTACTGCGGTTAGCTCAATGGTTTCAATTGTAAATACTAGTTGTATTTTTCTATTCATTTGCATATATTACCTACTATATTACCTACTACTACTACCTAATATATTACCTACTTGAAGACGAATTTACCGATTTCATTCATATATATATATATCAAAGTTTTATAATAATGAAATAAAAAAAAAATGCATTATCTACATAGTCCCTAGCTAAGCAAAGCTTGTGTTAGATATACTTATGACTGATCTACTTAACACAATACATTATATTATGCATTTTTTGAAATGCTTAGAAAATATTAAGAACCCCAGTATTGGCAAGCAAATATTGCGTAACAATATTTTCATATCGTACAAACATTTATCCCAAGGCGGGAATCGAACCCGTAACCTCCTGCGCCGTAGGCGGACCTACCCCTGCCGCGTCCTCTTATACTTTGTAGAAGGTTCTTACGGAAAGAAAAGATAAAAAATTGGATAATTTTATAAACACGACTATTTTAACTTCGCCAGTTTGACAGTTCACGAGTTTGATGAATGTGAATTTATGAGCTTTTTATTTTATTATAACAAAAGTACCTACTCAAATTAAGGTTAAATAATTTTTTTATTATAAGTATGTTTTATTTATAAGTGCTCATATTTCAGCTTATTAAAGCAAGGTTCATTATAAAAATTCGAAAGCTACGTACTTACTAAGTACTTATTTTGCAGATAAACTGTTTAGTGGTTAGGTATGTTATACCTACCTACCGTATTACAAAAATAACTACTTACCCAGGATACAATTATCTATATAGGTATACCCACCTATTACAATGCGGTATTAGGTCGAATTATTTCCTCTGCCCTAATCATGCTTAAGCAAAAACATCGACGTTTACTCAAATTCATCAATAACTAATTAACTGTCAGCTATTTTTCAGCGAATTCAGTACTTTTTTCACAAATAGTGGCGGCGTCGGCGAGCTTTGAACACATCCAAGATGGCCGCACCGCACTCATCTGTCATTTTTAATTGTATGTCAAACGCGGGCTTCACGCGTCGCCGCGGAATATATTTAGTTTATAGCGGCATAAACGACAATATTATTAGCCTGTTACGATCTCATTACATTCACATTTAGTTTCTGAGGTACAAACTACTTGCTGAAAAGCTGTTAAGCCTTTTATTTATGTATAGTTGGCAGATATTTGATGACCTATGTAGCGCGGCGGGCGATCCGCCTGCGACGCAGGAGGTTACGGGTTCGATTCTCGTTTTGGGGCAAATTTTTGTACGATCTACAAATATCTGTTCTAGGATTCTGGGTGTTTTCTTGGTGAATAAAAATATCTATTTAAGTAGTGAATGGTATTAAGTCTTCTATTAGGCCTAGTATTTTCCCACCCATAACACAAGCTCTGCTTAGCTTGGGGCTAGATGATGCTGTGATGATGAAGAATTATTTATAAATTTTAACTTGGGCTAAGCACAGGGATTGTTGTCTTGATTGGAAAAGATAAATAGATAAATAATTTCGCATATATTTTTTTCTACCCAAGATCTAACTTACTTTTGAAGTCTAGATTCTACCAATTCACCACCAAATTCATTTGCTTTTAGTTATTCTCTTCTACATTTACTAAACTCTACATCTTCACAACATTTTTGGCTCTACTGCAAAGCTCACTGTTTCTTCCATTGCTTATATATTTTTATTTATATCCGCTTCAATATTTACAAAACGTTACATTTACATGATCTTTCTGGTTCTACTACAAAGCCCTCAGCAATCGTTAGAAGTTGGAAATTAAGTCATTTCAGGCGCCACTCAGTTTAATGATCTCGTGTCTTCTATAACGTTTATAGCTCTATGGAGTATTCATCACGTCAACATGACTTTGAAGTGAGTTGTACACTACGGACAACATCCTATTCCGCCTTTCTATAAGTCTATCGATGTTTTAATCGATGATTTTATTTTATTTTGTGTGAAGAATTTGCCTTTTTTCTGTCATCACACTCATAATAAATATTAATTATGATAGCGGAATAAACGTTTGTAGTTCAGAAAAAAAAGGCTAATTCAAGGGTTATGGTTTCAAAGCTTAAATAAGGGGTCCAAAATAGAAAAGAAATAAGAAGAATTTTTGAATTTTACATAACTCAATAAGTATAATTTATCAACAAAGAAAATAAGAATCAAATTTTTTATTTAATTACTTAATTAATACGGTATACACCAATTACATTAATTAGAACAATTGAAAGGTACACAATGAGATCATTAAAATGTACAATTTGAAGAAAAAATTGATATAAAAAAATGATATAAAAATATAAAAAAATGATATAACTTTTATGTTTACTACCTATCCCAGAACTTTTTTCTATGTGAAACGATTCTGATATCTTTTTCCAACTCTTACCTATGTACCTAATATTGAAACAATTGAGCTAACTGCTGACAGTTGCAAACTATCTAGCTAGAGGTAGTTCAACTGATCTCAATTGCCTTATTAACCTAAAACCAGTCGGGTACACAAAAAGGAGGGTTTTTATTCTAAGCAAATCTTTTCCAATTTCAAAAGTTTGAATTATTTTGACAGTGACAGCTCGTCTCATCGTCTAAAACTTTCGTCTTAAAACAGGTGGCAATTATAAATGACAAATGGTATGTGACTGGAGCTCCCTGTAAATAAGACAAGTCACCTTCAAAGAAAGAAAATAGAAATGTAGAGCTTTTTTATGATTGCTCAATTTCTTGTTTTCAAACGTTGTTTGATACTACATATCTATGATGATCTGTGAATTTTTGTTCCAGTTATGTAGCTAAAGTTTAAGACGATAGACGTAGCTGAATTTCGGCCATGGCAAATTAGTTTTGATTGATTTTGAAGAGCCATATGTGTAGAACATATTAAAGTACACAAGGTTTTATGTCAGTGGTAGTGCTTGCTGGAAGTCCATTAAGGCGCAAACAGCAGCTAAAGTAGCGCCATCACTTATTTTATCATATTTATGATTCAGTTAAAAAGGAAATTCCAAAATTCAGTCGTACAGTTTGTTAAACCTATCATAATCTTTTTTTAATGCATCTTTAGTAGGTTTATTTTATCTAGTTTAGGAAAAAATATACGAAGTTGCCTTTGGTGGCCACCAAACTCTGTTTTCGTATCACACATATTTTTGGGTCGAGCTTCTAAAAAGAGTAGGTAGGTAAATTTTTAATAAAGTTTGAATATTATCTTTTGGATTTTTTTCTTGATAACCCATTTTACGAGAAAGAACCAGGAGAACATAAATTTAAGAAAATCTTGTATTTTTGGTCTTTCCCCTTTTATCTTTAAGTAAACGAAATTAAATAAATTAATTAAATTATGTACATACCTCTTCGTACCTCTTCGTACCTATTCTATGAGGTAGGCACCACACATGCAAATTATGGTTTTCTAGCCGCAATAGAAAAAAAACTGTGTATTAAATAAAAGCTTTTCTCTATTTATAATGTTTCTAACACACAAAAGCTTTTTAATTTCATAATAAAAAGCCCAGAAGAGCTGCCAAATTTCTCAAAATTATGATAATTGAAATTGACGCTTAAACGTTAAAATAAAAATGTGTCCAACAAAAAGCTCAATCTCAAACCATTTTGACTAAAACGTTTCATAAAACATGTTGAAGAATTAAATAAATGCTTTTTGTATTGTGGCGTTGTAGTTTCTACTGAGATTTAAAAAGAAGTTTATTATTATAACAATATCGATGTTGCGAGATTGTGTTTTGTTTTTTCCTGAGATTACTTTTTGGATCATTAATACGTTTGCTCAACACATTATACATAAGTACGTCTATTGTCTAATCCAGATTTATTACAAAAGTTAAGGAGGAACAAACCATAATCGAAGTGACTCCTTACTATGGCGTTGTACAATAATTTTTGGGAGTAAGGATGCGAGCCCCACCATACCCCTGAAAGGGAACGTAGAGTGTTTAGGTTCCTTTCACATTTTTGAACTATTGTTGTGCAGTGAGGGAGACCAGACATCCTTGAGTCCAGAGTAACACCTAGAAACTTAACATAATTCACGTGAGGGATGATCTCTTGTTCAATATGCACATGAACTGGTGGAATAACCCTTTTTTTCGTAAATACAACATCAGAGCTTTTAGAAACAGAAAGAGAAAGCCCGTGTTCGTCCAGCCAGTTGCCAAGGTATGAAACCAGAAGAGCAGAGTTAAGTCTCTTTATACATGGACACTGGCAGAGTTGTGGCAACATAGACACAGCGAGCCATAAAACAAGAAGAAGAAGAAGTACGTCTATTGTTTTTTACTATTACTACCCACAACCACACAACAAACTTTTTCCGTGATCAAATCACGGAAAAAGTTTGCGAACGTTATATATCTATAACTACTTTATTTTCTTAGCTTACACATACAGAAAAAGAATGAGAAAAATACGTATAATATTCCGTGAAAAAAGCCTCCGTTAAATAAATGAATGGCATTTGAAAACTGACCGTATTATGGAATTAATTAAGTACTTATCAGTATAACATATTAAAATACAATGAAATCCATCAATCCAAAATGAATACATCTTGCCTAGAAATATTTTGTTATAATTTATGTATACGTTAAAATTTATTTTCCGTCTTGTCCGTGGTTCAAAATTAGTAAAAAATAATTTACAAAATTATTTTATCCCACGTTTATAAATCGATGACAAACTAAGTACATGCATACACTCTTGGCTCATTCAGCCGTCATATTAGACACACTGTCTGCCGTCTATTCCCGGCGATCAAAGCCGCGTGCGTCGCTAGTCGAGCGTGACCGACGAGTTTACATCTAATTGAATGTACGGAACTCTGGCTGTTTCTAATACGGAGTGCGGCGCGGTGGTTAGGGGTTAAGGTGCGTTTAAGAAATAACGAATAAGAACGACAGATGTGGCGGCGCGGTGGGCGAAGGTCCGCCTGCGACGCAGGAGGTTGCGGGTTCGATTCCCGCCTCGGAACAAATTTGTATTCGTAAATTTGTATCTTCAGAAATTTGTTCCGTTGGTCTGGGTGTTTTCTATCTATAATAAAAAAAACTGTCTTTGTATATACCTCTAATGCATTAAATATATCAGTTATCTAGTACCCATAACACAAGCTTTGAGTAGCTTACTTTGGGGCTAGATGATGCTGTGTGGATTGTCCAGCATTATTTATTTATTTAACGTTGTAAGTACTTTATCCTGAAAATAAGCTAATACCTATTTGCGATAATTTCAGGAGTTTTGGGACATTAAGTCAAAATGTTTACGGTTTTGTGAGCGCGATGTAAATACAGATATTATGTGTCTGATTAAATTAATTCTTTGTTTTTTAACACTATTCTAATACTAACTACGGTGGTGTAGCCATGGACTTTAGGTGCCAGCGTGAAAATTGATGTAATAATTGATTAAAATTATTATTTTTATTCATAATTGATTTTTGTAGCCTATGTTAATTCCAGGCTCAGAACTACGTCAATTCAAAAAAATAGCCCGATCCGTTCATCACTACATAGTATAAAATAAAGTCGCTTTCACTGTCCCTGTCATTATGTCCCTTTGAACGCTTAAATCTTTAAAACTACGCAACGGATTTTGATGCGGTTTTTTTTAATAGATAGAGTGATTCAAGAGGAAGGTTTTTACGTATAATAAATGCAAAGCCGGGACGTAGGGACATAGGGACAGAAAAAGCGACTTTGTTTTATACTATGTAGTGATTAGGCTATAATTAGTAGATGTTGATGTTTACAAAATTATCAAAACCGCACCTTTAGCTCAGAAGATCCCTTTCATTCTGCTTTCCTTGTCAGTCATATAGCTATAGACAGAGACAGAAGGTTCTCAGACAATGATTGTCTTAATTGGAAGAGACTGTCCCTCGGGATGCTGTGAGTTAGTTAAAACGGTCTTTTGGTTGGAACTGGGTTAAGCCCGCTTTCACCAAACGCTTTTACGTTTGTTTAATTTTCTGTTTAACTGATAGCTATAAAAAAATTAAATAACAAGATCCTAAGGGTGGCAAAACTAAATCGAGCTGTGCTGCGCTGTACTGCGCTGTGCTATGTTTGGTCAACTCATTGACGCAGCACAGCACAGCATGGTTTGTTTGTATCCTCATTAAAATATTAGACGAGCGAGTTGACGTTGACACAGCACAGCGCAGTACAGCGCAGCACAGCTCGATTTAGATTTGTCACCCTTATATTGTTACTTAGTAAAAAAGAAAAGACTTAATAATAAGGTTAGTTACAACTACCTTCTCACACACACATAAATGATTATATAAACCTTTACCCTACGCACTAAACATACACATAGGAGAGGAGACTATCAATAGTTTTCAGGATGCCGTTCGTACTATCCCGGCTAGCTATGTATGTAGGCTGTCTTTTTGGACTCGGTCATCCGTTCCTGCGACGCAGTTATGATATATTACTATGTTTTATTTTCAGGGTTCCTTACCCAAAGGGTGATCACGGGATCTCACCGTAAAAATGTGACATATTTTTTTCAGTGTTTTTTTTTTTAAGTTAACTAGCTAATTGATATGTTTTTTAAGAAGTCCTACTCAGGCAAGAGTGGGTATGCAACCGCCGCCATCGCCTCTAGATAAACAAATCGACGAAAGCAATTTTCTCATACGGCTTTAATAGCGGATTTTACTACGCTAGGCGGCGTACACACGCTGGGAAAACTAACGCCTTAGCATGTTGCCTTGCGCGAATAAGATAAGTAGGTATAAGGTTTAGCAGTTATAGAAACGGGACAGAGCATAATTTTTTGGAGAGGCGTAAGCGCGAAAATTCTATTTATAAATAGATAGATCATTCTTTATTTCAAAGACGTTTTAAAACATTTAGTACTTAATTATTGATAATTATTGTATCTGTAACAAAAAAAGTTGAACACCAATTATTAAGAAACTGGGTTAGATAGAGTAACCAAGTAGTAAGATTAATAACCTACGAATCAAATACTACTACTCTACTATCAAAATAATACTACTTAGTCCTTTCAACAGATCAAACCACGAACAAATTACATTTATGTGCAAAACAGTGCATTTTTATGATTGGTTTTTATTGTAATTTTTCCTAAAACGTGTTTAAACGTGTTATTAAACTTAACAAAAAGCATGTATGATAATTATAACAAATAGTGGTATTTTTAAAAGTATTATGACTAATATTTAAGTCCACACTTTTGACGTAATAGCCTAAATTCAAAAATATTTTGTTGATTAGGTTATGCCAATTTTAATTAATGTGCCAACATTCAATTCAATCACCTGCCTTGATCTGGCTCTGACTGATATTTTTTCGTGAATCAATACAACAATTCATGAGAAGCTGAACTTACCTCAAAGACCACTTGATCGTAGTTGAATTCCAGTATTCTCTGCCGCCGTACCAAGCCGTCATTGCGATTCTTTTTAAAAGCTTAAAGCGCTCAGCCCGCCTAAATATGCAGCTTTTAAATGAAGTCTTCGATGGGCGGGCGTTTCCATTACACCACGAGGGTTTTGATAAATTTCTTTTATAAAAGCCTTGAATTTCGATATATTTTTATACTTCCTAAATATGACTTTTCTAGAAGCACTCTGTCGTTTTTGGAATCTTTGTAGAGAAAGGTACCAAACAAATGGCATAGGTAGGTACGCATGAATAAAATTTTCCGATTTTAAATCTCGCAGACTGAGCATTTTCATACTTTATAGTAGATAAAATTATAGTAGATTTAGATTTTAAACTCGAACAACAGCCTACAACTAAACTAATCGAGGTGAATGTACCTATCTTTCAAACGGCAATGTAAACGCTTCTACAACAAAACTCCAAGTGAGTATCAAAAACTATCAGTAAATAAATTTTAAACAACACTATTCTTTGTAAAAAGGCTTACTTTAAAATATCTGATTATTTAGATGATAAAAAAGCTTGGGACGAGTATTGCTCCAACTCGAAAACTATCAATGTAAAGGTTTCGTGTTCGCATCTTTACTTTACCTTAAAAATATTTAAGTGAACAAAAATCAAACTGAGCACTTTATTTCCTACTTTTATTTTGATATTTATAACATGAATTTTATGACGTGTCCAAGTGTGTGTGTGTAAGGACCCTAAAGGAAATAAAGCACTTACGTTTCAGTTTGATTTAGGTGTTCTATTTATCGTTCAGGATTAAACAATGGAAACAAACGTAGAGATCACGTAGAGATCTCACTCGGGGCAATTTATTAAAGAACTGAATCCCAATTACCGCGCTTCTTGGCGTTTAGTGTCGAAGCGACTCGATCCGACGGCGTTTGTATGGAAATCGCACGTCGAATCGGCCTGGGATTTATTGGGTTATAGGCATTAGTAGGGCGGGCGTAGATTAGGGAATATAGAAATGAAAAAGGTAAGTAGGAAATAGCTTATGTAATACAATCTGTAGTGACGTAAGAAACGACTTATTTCTGCCGCGATTTGAACTTATTATAAACGCGAAAGTTTGTGTGGATGTTTTTTCCTCTTTCACGCAAAAACAAATAAGCGGATTGAGTTGAAATTGAATAAATAAATAAAAATGCTGGACAATCCAGTATCCACAGAGAACTATCTAGCCCCAATGTAAACTACTCAAAGCTTATCAATGCGAGGGATTTTGATGCGGTTTTTTTTAATAGATAGAGTGATTCAAGAGGACAGTTTATACATAATATAATAAAATCGTGCGAAGCCGGGGCGCTAGTGTATTATAAAATAGAATAGATTTACTAGTTCTAGCCCTAGAATAAAACACAGGCAGTTCCTAAAGTAAAGAACCCTTTAGAAATAGCCTTGAAACGTTTTCATAGAAACAACGCTGGCAGATAATAGTCACTACATAGTATAAAACAAAGTCGCTTCCCGCTGTCTGTCTGTCTGTCCCTATGAAATTGAAATTGAAAAATTATTTATTTATTATTTATTATTATTAGACATTATACATCCATTTTGTTTGTAGCACAGTATAAAATTGAAAATGGTTTGTAGTAAGTATATTTAAGCTTCGATCTTCAAATCTACGTTACGGATTTTGATGTTGTTTTTTAATAGATAGAGTGATTCAAGAGGAACATTTATATGTATAGCACCGTGCGAAGCTGGGGCGGGCCGCTAGTTTATAAAGAGGAGAGAAGGTAGGCAAAATAATTGACACCTTGTTAAATAACTTCAGTAAAGATATTTTGAATCAGTAGAGACTGCAAATCTACAGTATCTATTGTATTGAGAACGGGGGTCACCATTTTAATTGAATTCGAATAAGGGATGTCACCCCAGTCAATTTTCACCCTTATTAAATACGCATTGGGGCATGTAATTAAAAAACAGATCAGAATGGGTGCTTAACATGACAATAGTAGAATTAATGGCCCACTGATAAGCTTGTGACGTTTTAATTTTTTAGCCAACATTAAAAAGTAGCCTGTCAATTTTTGTTACAGTTCGAATACTTGGTCGTAAAACAGCTTAAAAGTTCTCTTACTTCGATCATCTTTCATTCAGTATAATCTAAGCGGGAGAACAAATTGGCAGCCATTTTCCCTTCCAATCTTTATCTACGCTTAAATGTACGCTACATTACAGATAAAGACATAAGTTTTACATAATATCATGTAGGTGTGATATAGTGACCAAAAAAAGGTTTTAAAAAGGCCCGACCATTTTTTATGATCAAAAAACCTAAGAAGATTCAAACTGTATCTAAAAATGAAAGACTTCTTTTGATAATTTGTGCGTAATAGTCTTAAATATTTTTTTCTAAGGTCGGTCATAAAATACAAGACCTAAGTTTCTATGTTAACGAATTAATACTCTGTTTAATTTCTTAGTTACGATTTCATTTCATTTTTATCTTAGTTGTTTCGGGATACGTGCGATATTATTAAACGAATGGGTTTAAAACAACCAACATTAATATGTGAAATCGAATCATGTTAATTTAATTAAAAAGTCCTTCTATATATTTTTTTTTGAAAATGGTCGAGCGTTTATATCCAATGTAATAAAACAAATAACTAAATAATGCTCGGCAATCCTCACAGTAAACATGACATAGTATGTCTGGTCATCTAGTACACAAGCTCTGCTTAGCTTGATGCTGTGTAGATTGTCCAACAATATTTATACTATTTCTACAGGTACAAATAAATTCATTGCGCAGATAATAAATATCGTATCTATATAACTTCCTACAACAGAATCGTCCGTAAATAAGCGCAGATGTGCCCTCCATTGCTTTCTGCATCTACAATCTTCAGATAAACAGCTCGCGGAGGCTAGACAAGTGTCCTACAGGAGAAGTAACGTTAGCGATAGTGAAGTTGAAGGTTGATCTTGTAATCGGGGCCCTTATTCCAATAAATTTACGCTTTACCATGACTAATAATGTAACGATCGTTAATCGATCGTGTAACTTATATGAAACTTCTGAGGTTATTGGATTAAAGTTCTCAAAAATGTGTGACTTAAGATGTGTGTGATGTACATTGTACAAGCTAATAGTTTACGTAGAAAGTTTTTTTAACTATACAAAGAACAACCAGTTACTTGGAGACAATTTTGTATTCATCTGTCCAACTTTTTAAATAAAAATAAATATTTGAAAGCTATTTAACGCAAGCACTGCGCAGCATCGTAGTTCAAAAGTGCGACAGAACAGTAAAACGCAACTACGGGTTGCTGTTATCCGGCACGTACGTCATAAATCGCTTGATATGTAAGTAGTATCTATGTGCTAATACAAAGTAATACAAGTACAGTTTTTGACTAGCGATAATGAACGACCACTTGTCTAGAGGCCATAGCTCAGGCGAGTCTAGCGTCGCCTTATTTACGACACTGATGCACAAACAAATTACCTACTTAAAGCAGATATTCACACCTCAAAGTAAACTTTAACACCACTGCACAAGGTTTATTTTATTTATATTTTGTAGCGAAATGGACTTCTAAATTACGATGTGAAACGAAATAGTGTTGATTTTAGTTTGTGTTCTTGATCTTAATAGCATAGAATAGAAAACTCTTTATTATACTTATACATTTACATTCAATAGAGTAGGTTAGGTACCTAAGTACGGCAACATTTTCATATTCCAACATTTTAACGAAAATTACAATCAAGGAGAAGAAAATTAAATTAAAACTAGCATGTTTAATTGAAACCATTGAGCTAACTGCAGACTATAAATAGAGCTACCTTTAGACTGTTTGTGTCGCACCTTCTGCACTATACCATTGTATATCAGAGCTAATTTTACATAATAAAATAGGGCAACAAAAAGGGTTACTATGTTAAATATACTTATTAATGATATATAGATAAATATATACATTATATCTGCTTCGCATTTATATACACGCAGGGGACACTGTGGTGACCCCGCATGGTGGCTGTGCCACGTACTTTTACCTAGGCTTTGCCTATATCCCATACACGCAGGGGACACTGTGGTGACCCCGCATGGTGGCTGTGCCACGTACTTTTACCTAGGCTTTGCCTATATCCCATCCTACGGCTTTGCCGTTTCTTTATCTATATGGTAAGTAATAATGAGTTGTTCTATATGCTTTGGGCTCGCGGTCGACTCGCTCCGGTCTAAGCACTCTAGGTGCCCTGGTGCCTACGACCCTGGAGCTATGCTCCTTCCTTGGAGCTATGCTCCGTCCAGGGCTGAGCCCTTACTTGGAGCTGTGCTCCTTCCTGGGCTAAGCCCTTACTTGGAGCTGTGCTCCTATCCTGGGGTTGGACCCCTTTCCTACCTACGCACCACCCGGACGTGGGGACATTGCCCCCACGAGGACCTCCACCATCCCCATAGTCCTGCCTCGGTTGCTCCAACTCAAGTCGACCGCGCTCCCGTGTAATAAGCTGCCTCTACACATAGGCCAGCGTATTCGCCAACGCGCGCTGGCCAGGCGGTGCGCTTGCCAACGCGTCAGCCCATGTGTAGTGCAGCCGATACACATCGCATATCCTGGGTTAGCCGAAGCTATTACCCACCAACTTATGCACGTTGGTCTCATTGGTAGAAATCTACCTAAAGGATTGTACAATTCCTTTATCGCGGTCTAACTTATAATATAAAGGTATAAAAGGACTCACAGAATATCTCCAGGCTCCGTCTGCCCACCTGGTGCAGACTACTCTGCCTCAACCTTCTCCTTCCACGTGTCGGTCTCGAGTGTCGTTCTCGCAACCGTTGTCTTACCGCCATAGCCTGTTATCAACTCATTTTTTATCGTCTACCCACATTATAGTCTTAGTCAAAACAGTGTCTAGAATTGCCACACTAAATTACATATTGACATTAACTAAATGAATGACACTTACCATATTTTACATGGCGATTCGCGTGGTGCGCGACATTCCCAACAACGAAAGAAGTCTAGTGAAGCAGAGTAAGCAGGTGTCTTGTCCACTCTAACATTTTCTCCCTGGCACGAACAGCTGCTCTCCGTGTACTCTTCTCTCTCACTTCCCGATTACCTTCTTCAGTTGTGACTTCACCTTCACTAGGTGTTATCGCTTTCTCCGCACTGTCGGAGTTAGAAGCGGGCACCTCCATTGTCACGTCTATGTCATCAAGTTGTATGGGTTCGATTGTGTTTGTTACCGGACTCTCATCAGGAGCCATCTCTTCGTGTTCTTGCGGCGCTCCGCAAGGAATCGAAACTAATGGCTCTTCGACTTCCATGCTTTCCAAATCGGTATTAGAGCTTGGGTCGATTTGTGGAGGCACGTCAAGCTGTGCCGCCATATGCCTGTCCGAACTAGCAGGATTACCTGACATGGGCTCACTGATCTCCGCTTCCAATGGATAAAGATGGCCGATAGAGCGTGTGAGGATTGACTCACCTGACTTGACTTTCGCTACTCGGTAGTTTTCATCGATACCTTTAATGAGCTCCACTATTTTACCCACTTTCCAGTTGTTCCGGTTTTTTGCATCTGATTTTATTTGAACCAGGTCACCAACTTGCGGTAAGCGGCTAGAGCGAACTCTTGGCTGCTTCGGAGTATGTTGAAAGCGATCTCTCAAGCTAGAGAGATACTGCCCGATGAACATGTTTTTAAACTCGTCGATAATCATGATCCCTCGCTTCCAGCTCCCAATCAAGTCGACCTTAATAGTAGAGCTGCCAGTTGGTGCTGCTGAAGGCTCGATGTCTAAGCAACTTCCTAAATTTAGGAAATCAGACGGTCTTAGGATGTGTTCCACTTCGGTGCCTACTTTTGCAAGTGGTCTCGAATTAACTACCTTTTCAACTTCTTTCACGACCGTTAGTAATTCGGTGTCATTTAACAGGTGTTTGTCTAAGGTGCGCTTCAAACAGTGTTTTACTAGTGCAACTAAGCGTTCATAAAACCCACCATGCCATGGAGCCAACTGAGGAATGAATTTCCATTGTATTCCTCTCTCCTTACAATGTGTATTCTCCACAACTTCTGAGGTAAGTTTGAAGTATGTTGCATTGTCAGAATATATCCGCGTTGGTGTATTCCTTGTAGCCGAGAACCTTCGAAGAGCTAAGAGACATTCTTCTGCAGTCAGGTCTTTTACTACTTCCAAATGGATTGAGCGAACTGCTAAACATGTGTAAAGCACTACCCATCGTTTTTCCTTTCCATTTTTAGTTTTAACAAACATTGGTCCAAAATAGTCAACTCCACAGAAGGTAAATGGTGGGCTGTAGTTGACCCTCTCTGGAGGTAGCGCTGGTGTTGATGGCAGTTGGTAGGGACCACCTCCATGCTTGACACACTGCGGACATCTCCTTATCACCTTCTGAACTTGAACTTTACCTTGTGGTATCCAATATTTCTCTCGAATGATAGTAAGGGTATGTGCTGCCCCAACATGATAGTTAGCTTCATGAACTTCCTTTATTATCGCATTTGTAAGTATACTATCTCTGGGTAACAGTATTGGATATTTCATGTCATAGCTCCAGTTGGTGTTTGCCATACGACCTCTGCATCTTAGTATTCCATCAACATCAAGAAACAAATCTAGATTCCTTGCTAAATGTGTCCTTTTTCCTGCCATTTCATTTGGATAGTATTGCAGCTGGAGTTTATTTATGTCAGAATTCAGTGGATACGGTACTGCGGTTCCCTTGTGTTGTAAGTTTCCTGAAACCTGTCCGGTAGTTTCTTCAGCTGGAACAGAGACAATAGAGCCTTCCACAGTAACATCTTCAGCTGGAACAGAGACAATAGGGCCTTCCACAGTAACATCTTCAGCTGGAACAGAGACAGTAGGACCTTCCACAGTAACATCTTCAGCTGGAACAGAGACAACAGGGCCTTCCACTCCATCCATTAACTCCTCTTGGCTGTGGCTCAGATGTTTGGCTTCCATTGTGTGATCCTCCTCTGGACTAGGGTCCGGAGCCCTCCCACACGAAAAAAGAGTTCTATGAGTATCATAGTACCTGTCTTCTGGCCAATGTGCTTCATCCAGTTTGAGAAATTCGGGACCTTCCAACCACAGCTTCTTGTTTTGCTTCCATGTACCAGGTTTTGTGGCAACATCAGCTGGGTTACATTTTGTATTGATGTAATACATATTGGTTTCTTGATGGTTCCTCTTTATTTCCTCAACTCTATTGGCTACAAATGGAGGGAGCAGCTTATTAGAGTTCATCCATCCGAGTACTACAAGGCTGTCAGTCAGTCCACAGAGCTTGCTTCTTTATTGGTAAGTCAATGTTAGACCTTACATATTTCAGAAGTCTGCTTGCAATCAGAAAACCTAGCAGCTCTAGTCTTGGTATCTTTAACTCATCTTTGTCTTTACTTTGGGCTATATGTGATTTTGCCATGACAAATGACACTGTAGTACCCTCCAGACTTGAAGCTCTTAAATATACCACAGCAGCATATGCATATTTATTTGAAGCGTCTGAGAAACTATGTAGCTCATATTCTGTGTTGGCATCTGATGAATGTGTAATGCACCTTGGAAGTTCTACTTCAGTGGCGGATTTCAAATCTTCTAATATTGCATCCAATGACTCAGCTATATCCGTTGGTAACTTTGTATCCCATTTGTGCTTTTGTTCACAGATGTTCTGGAATAAGAGTTTCAACGGCAATATCAAAGGACAGACAAAGCAACATGGATCATAGATTCTTGCTAGAGTTCTCAATACATTCCTTTTGGTCACCACTGGCACACTTGGTTTGAAGTGGTCTTCATGCACCTTGAGTCTTAATGTATCCTTGCTGACGTTCCATTCCAATCCAAGTATTTTAACAATGTGGGTAACTTGAGCTCTATGTTCTGCAGGAATAGATGACATAAAATCTGTACTGTTTGAAACCCAATCTCTTATATTCATAGACAATTGACCAAATTTTTCTCTGGTTTTTTCATACATCTTAATAGCTTCCTTGTCCGAATCAGCACCTGTAACTAGGTTGTCTACATAGCACTTGTCAGCAATTGTCTTCAGTAGATCTTCATTTGATTGAGACATGTGGTGTCTGATAGTTGCTGTCAGCAGGAATGGACTTGAGATAATTCCAAAAGGAACTCTACAAAACCTTAGGTATATCAGGTTGTCTTCAGATACTTCCTTTGTAATATCTTTAACCCACAGAAATCTGGTGACATCACGATCCTCTTCCTGAAGTCCCACTTGAAGAAATGCTTTCTCAACATCCGCTACAAGACCAATTTTCTTTGTTCTGAACTTTAATAGAAGAGCTGTTAGGTCTTCGAGCATAGATGGTCCACTATACAAACATTCATTCAAGCTCTTCTGTCCAGATGTTTTGGCCGATGCATCATAAACAATCCTTCCTCGTTTTCCAGTTTGTTTGACCATGTGGTGAGGAAGATAATGAAGAAGATTGTGATTGCCATTGTGAGGTTCAGCTTGTTCGATGATTCCCAAAGTCAGTTGTTCCTTAAGAATATTATCATATTCTTCGAGAATATCCATTTCCGATCTTCTGATCAAAGTCTTCAGTCTTCCCAGCGCAAGACCAAAGTTGCTAGGAATTTGAGGTGGATACTCAATCCATGGCCACTTCACTTCATAGCGTCCAGCTTGGTATTGCACGGTGTCGTTGAAGTGTTTGACAGCTTCTTCTTGACGTGTTGTTTTTGGAGAATCCGTTATTCCTATACATTCCAAGGACCACAGGAAACGTATATCAATATTTTTCAAAGGTAGGTCAGGTTCCGTGAAATATGGACAGCTTGAGTTATGGCAATGACAATATGTGGTTACTGTAAGTGTATTTCCTTTATGGTCAGTTCCATCTTTATTAGTTCCAGATAAGACCCAACCAAAGTCGGTATCAATTGCATAAAAGTTTTCACCAAGTTTCAAATTATCTTTTACTGGCAATGCCAAAACTGGCATAATAATCATTACCAATGAGTAAATCAATAGATTCACCAACAGTGGTATCATCAGCAGAGATGTCAACTTTATCAGATGTAATTTTGGCAATAGGTAATCTATCTGTTATATGTGGGACAACATTTACCTGTATTTCCTTTGTCACACCACGCTTTGTATGTATATATATCTCAGTTGCAGGGCTAGACATTTCCTTAGGTGATGATGACTTTTCAGTGTAATAATTTAATTCTTCTTCTAATTTTTTAACAAGCAATCGAAGGTTTATTTCTGCAAGTACAGCATTAGCGTAAGGCATTGGACCCGCGTCGCAATCACGATTAAGCTCGTCCAGATATTGGCTTAGACGGCTTCTTCGCATCTCCAATTTCCTTATTAGTACTGCTTCCATTTTTACAGAAACTCGACTCTTCAACGAATATCAGTAGGTGTGTAAAAAAATGCTATTGTAGGCAAGCGGGTTCTCCTATTTCTTCTAGCTTCGATTTTCCGATTTCACGATAGGCCACGTTAATTTCGCACTGTAAATAACAAATAACACTACAGGTAGAACCTTATTTTAACTATCACACACTGAAATACTGTTTATTCAACAATTTATAGCGTTTTTTAATTACTACGTCTTACCTGAGCGCGTGGTGAAAGAATTTTCATCAAATTTGCTGATTTTGCGAAATACCTTTTCACAGGTACGCAAACACGTAAAAAACTTCGTTTCGCAATTGTATTTTATTCCGCGGGACTTATTAGATTGATTAATCGTTTTGTACAAGTTATTTTGTAAAAGTTTTGTTCACTGTCCTTTACTGTAAAGTTTTATAACTTGCTGAAAAGTTTTAAAATTAAACCGAAAACAAGAAAATTTTGCTATGTAAGGTGAAAATATCCATAGACTGATAATCCTATAAATGGCGCTAAAACACCGCTGTACTGCCAACCTAACAAAATGAAAGGAAGACAGTTTTTTTTTTTTATACCCTTTTTCCAACTAAAATTATAAGGGTTTTAGTTGATTTTCAACTTCTTGATTATGGCTCTAAGTTGAACGAGTTCCAAAGTAAAGTATTACCACAGAGTATTACATACGCACAAAATGGGCACAATTTAGACTTAAAATAAAAACATCATGCGTGTTAATAATCTTATAAAACATGTTAAGATTAGATATCATAGTTGGAAATAAAACAACAATAGGGTAGATTAATTATTTTATTATTATTTCAATTAGGCTCAGGGAAAAGGAATAGCCTGAACGAATCTGGCTTCCTTCACATCCCAGCTTCTCCACCAAATTCTTGTCGCACCTTCTGCACTATACCATTGTATATCAGAGCTAATTTTACATAATAAAATAGGGCAACAAAAAGGGTTACTATGTTAAATATACTTATTAATGATATATAGATAAATATATACATTATATCTGCTTCGCATTTATATACACGCAGGGGACACTGTGGTGACCCCGCATGGTGGCTGTGCCACGTACTTTTACCTAGGCTTTGCCTATATCCCATACACGCAGGGGACACTGTGGTGACCCCGCATGGTGGCTGTGCCACGTACTTTTACCTAGGCTTTGCCTATATCCCATCCTACGGCTTTGCCGTTTCTTTATCTATATGGTAAGTAATAATGAGTTGTTCTATATGCTTTGGGCTCGCGGTCGACTCGCTCCGGTCTAAGCACTCTAGGTGCCCTGGTGCCTACGACCCTGGAGCTATGCTCCTTCCTTGGAGCTATGCTCCGTCCAGGGCTGAGCCCTTACTTGGAGCTGTGCTCCTTCCTGGGCTAAGCCCTTACTTGGAGCTGTGCTCCTATCCTGGGGTTGGACCCCTTTCCTACCTACGCACCACCCGGACGTGGGGACATTGCCCCCACGAGGACCTCCACCATCCCCATAGTCCTGCCTCGGTTGCTCCAACTCAAGTCGACCGCGCTCCCGTGTAATAAGCTGCCTCTACACATAGGCCAGCGTATTCGCCAACGCGCGCTGGCCAGGCGGTGCGCTTGCCAACGCGTCAGCCCATGTGTAGTGCAGCCGATACACATCGCATATCCTGGGTTAGCCGAAGCTATTACCCACCAACTTATGCACGTTGGTCTCATTGGTAGAAATCTACCTAAAGGATTGTACAATTCCTTTATCGCGGTCTAACTTATAATATAAAGGTATAAAAGGACTCACAGAATATCTCCAGGCTCCGTCTGCCCACCTGGTGCAGACTACTCTGCCTCAACCTTCTCCTTCCACGTGTCGGTCTCGAGTGTCGTTCTCGCAACCGTTGTCTTACCGCCATAGCCTGTTATCAACTCATTTTTTATCGTCTACCCACATTATAGTCTTAGTCAAAACAGTGTCTAGAATTGCCACACTAAATTACATATTGACATTAACTAAATGAATGACACTTACCATATTTTACATGGCGATTCGCGTGGTGCGCGACAGTTTGTAACCACAAACAGTCTAAAGGTAGCTCTATTTATCCATATCAATATACCAGTCGTCGCTTCCCCAAGACACTGGCTGCATTACCAAACTGTATAGCAATGCTGATGCGTTGAGCCAGATACTCACCAGCTCTCGGGTCACGCGTCGCATCGACCAGACGCTCAGATTTTTTTTTAAACCCGGCGAGCCTCGGTTCCCGACGGACCTAGGGTCTCGACTCGAAGGGGAGCAAATGCGTAGGTTCTCTCGAAACCTGCATATCTGCGCCACCGTATCCTATCTATGAATGAACCTCAAAAAGTTTGTGCTAGTAGAATACCAAAGAGTTTAACACTGACATTTTGAAACGATACTATTTAAATGGTGACGCGATTTATTTAGTGGAATTCGGGCCCTTATAACCACTACGTTTTTCTCAATTTCACTAATAAATTTACACGCGGGTGAAGCCGCGGGTGCAGCTAGTGTAGGTATAATAGACCCGTGCTAACCCGGAGCGGATCTCTAGTCTAAATATGACCGAGTACCAAGACCACAAGACAACACTCAAAAATAACAAGATCAGCTGTTTGTATTTTTTCATTGCAATAATGAATGCTATAACGACGTAACACTATGACATCACTAGACCGCATCACCATTGCAAGAATGAATGCAATAACGACGTAACACGATGACGTCACTACACCGCATCACCTCCAGCTAGCCGCGGCACGTGTCTCCGTCCCACAGGATTAGTGAATCAATGAGCTACGTAGCACCCCTGATTAGGGTCTCACAGACCCGGTACTCGCGTTACGGACTATGCATTAAAAACCTACACTGTTTTCGTAATAAGAAAACCAATCGTTAATACTTACGATAGTAGTAGGTACTATTTGTACCTTAGATTTGTTTCTGCGGTAGAACTTTCTGTTTATAGTATTTCAGTAAGTTTAAAACAGTTTTTCTCTTTTACAGTCTCTTATTATTTTTATTATCTCTTGCAGCCGAGTGCAGCTTCACTTGTTTCGCAGATAGGTACTTAGTTATTATCATAATATCAAATAACGAACCCTATTAACTTACAAGACAGGGTGTGAATATAATAATATACTAGGTACTAATAACAACCCAAATAAACACGATTAACAGCGATCTACCTTCCAAGACTCATAAAAAAATACTTAACTACAATAACTTCATCGTTTCGTTACCACCACCGCCGCCATCTTTATTCTCACTCAACAGGTCCAATGCAGCGTCGTCAACGAGAGTGCAGCCCGCTGACGGCCCTGTGGCGAGGGACTTCGCTGATTTATAGCAGGGCACACCTGTTAGCACTGATTATCTGTAATGACTGTACGTAAGTTTGTATGTTTGTAGATGGTACCTAGTTGCACAGCTTTTTAAGTAACTTGAAAAAAGAATGAGGTTTTCTATGCGACTTTTTTTATTAACCTTTTTCTTTTATATCTTATTTTTTTGAAGTTCACAGTTTTTCAGAGATTTATTATACAAAAAAAAAAAATACAAAATAATTTATTTACCAAAAGAGATACATGCGACTTAATGTTAGGGTACCAATTGTTACAGTTACAAAATTTACAGTTAATAATGAGAAACATTATTTTTACCTATGGTCCCCGCACTAGGCTAGGCCTGTATCGCGGGAGACGCGAGTATACAAATCGATTTACATATTTAAAATTATTAAATTTAAAATTATATTATCGCAGGGCACTGATTATCTGTAATGACTGTATGTACTTTTTAAATAATATGTTTGTAGATGGTAGTTGCACAGCTTTTTAAGTAACTTGAAAAAAGAATGAGGTTTTCAATGCGACTGTTTTTTTATTAACCTTTTTCTTTCATAACTTTTTTTGAAGTTCACAGTTTTTCAGAGATTTATCACAGGGCACACCTGATAGCACTGATTATCTGTAATGACTGTACGTACGTTTGTATGTTTGTAGATGGTAGTTGCACAGCTTTTTAAGTTACTTAAAAAAAGAATGAGGTTTTCAATGTAACCGTTTTTTTACCCTATTTCTTTCATATCTTTTTTTTTGAAGTTCACAGCTTTGATGATAGTTTTTAAATTTTAAACTTGTTGCTTCTCATGTGGTTAGATAAATTTGATCAGGATCTGAAGTAGTTCTTATGTATTTAATTTTGGTTTTATTTTTTTAATAGTAAAAATACATTTTTATTAACAACGAAAATTACAAGCAAGGAATAGAATTATTTAATTATTTATTAACATGGACTACAATGATGTCTTCATGTTTGAGTTAAAGAATTTGAGGTCGGTTATAGCTTTTAAAACACGACCGGCTTTCTGTTTTTCGATTGTTTCATTGCGATGGGCGGACCTAATTTATTTCCTTAAAGCATCCAAACGCCTTCAGTAATTTTAAAAACTGAGAAATCAAAACACTCGACTAGACTTCTACAAATAAGCTAGGTATTTTTTGTGGGATCTTTCCCATATTATGTGAAAGAACTGGGACGGTTATTTTTTTTTAATAATTTACTTGTTTTATATTACCATTAAAACTTTTGTAGTATATGAAAACACCTAGATCGCAGGGTCAACAACAGTGTCTTTTAAGACTTTGCATAATAACTCAATTGATTGATCTAAGGATATAACATAAAGAAAACATTTAAACATCTGACCATTTGGTCCATAGACAATTTAAAAGTCAACAAACCGCCGCGCGCACTCCCGTTAACAACAGCACAATAGCTACTGCTCGTTATCGTTGTAAAGGACCCTATTATGTCAAGTGACAGGTCCCTTAGGAGCAGTGTTTCATACCACTGATTTATGGACGGAGGTGTTGTTTACGTTTAAATGGTAGAGTTTAGGACCATTTACAAATGGTTCTACGATGTTAGGTAAAAGAATAAAATTCGACATATCTAACTTTGAAGAAGTTCCTATGACAATAAAAAATACTTAGGTACCTATATAAACCAGTATAATAAAGTAAATCTCAACCTTATTGGTAGTTATTGGCCGAGGCATGATTCATTTGGTAGGTTAAAGAATAAATCTAAAAAGATTGATGTTTTGGCATTCTATAATTTAGGGTTAGTAGAGTGCACTTCTTTTAAGCATTATATTTTTTTCTGATTCCTTGAAATAGGTATCTCTTGTTGGTTGTCCTTATTAATTAGGTTCTTTCTTAAATTAATACTATTCTACTATTGTTCTACGTAAGATAAGAACCATAAGTTTAATAACCCGCGGGAGTAGCAACAGCATCCTAACCGCGATTGCTGAAAAATTTGACTGTCCTATTATTTATAAATTGATTCAGAGACAAAATCATTAATTACGTTTAAGTACTAACCCCTAGTTATAAGCTTACTAACATATTGGACTGTAAGTTGTCTGAAATAAATAAATTATTGTTATTATTAATACCTCCTGTGATGATTATGTCCTGTGATGTATGGTTGTAATATGCAAGTAAATAAATACAAAATGCAATTAATAGTTTCTCGCCAGATTTTCTAGTAATTGACGTCTAAATTCGCTACATTTGCGACAAAATTAAAATATCAAAGCGTTCACTGACGCATGTCCGATCGCTTATTCCAAATTTGAATAAAGACGTCAAAACCGCGACGTCAGCTCCGTAATTTGAATTTAGAATTGTATTTAGGGACAAATCGTTTATTTTAATTTTACATGCAGTTGATTCTGAATGGCCAGCGTCATCGTTCCAAGTTCAAATTATAAAATTACCATTTGTCTAGTTCCAAACACAAAGGAGGACGACAAATTATTTACACGCTATTTAACAAAACATTCTACTGATTTGTGTACGAACACGTGAAATGAGCCAGCTTATTTGCATAATCCCTTTTATTAAAATCTGATATTGCTATTACCCCGGTTCCGATTCGGATTCTAATATTCTACGGCAGAGTGATTAATGTTTCTTTTTATAAATCAAAAGTAGAATGTGCAAAGAGTCTTTGCTTTCTACATCAATGAAAAAACAATCAAGCCGAACACGAGTTTAATAAAAATTCCCATGCGAAAGATTGCGGCCAAATAAAACGTTATAGTTAAGTACAAAAACATTGAAACGGGGCGTCCCGCCCGTCATCATTTAGAAATAATTACCCGATCAATCATCAACGTATCCGATCCCCGCCGAAAAATCAACCTGCTGCTGTCAATGTCAAAAAGCTCTATTTGATTTTAGACTTTGCTCTATTGTAATTGTGAATATTATCGTAAAATATGAGTAATTACGGGCGTTTAAAAGTCACAGTTGCAATTTTAGAACGATTCATTCAATTTTCAGCTCTCAGTCTAGTACTCAAGCAATAAAATAGGTCCTAAGAAGTGTTTGTATCGTTCGCGCCAAAATGTTGCAACATGGCGCCCCTAGAGGCTTTATTAGCGCGAAAGACCCACCCATTATACATTTTTAAACCGTATCCATATAAATTAATGTCAATATCACCCCAGCGTAATATCAATCTCTCTAGTTGTTCGCGGATTACGTTACAAATAATATCATTTTGTACGGTGATTCGTTCTGAATGGTAGCGCCTTCTACGGACTACCTACGTAGTCTTGAAACTTTGATTTTTGTTACCTGTTTTTGTGAGCCTGGTAATTCTCATCTTGCTTTAGTTTATAAGTAAAGCCGACCCTTGGCTAAAACTTACCAGTGCATGAACTTTCTACACAAATACATATTATTACAAAGGTAGGGTAAAACACTAGTGAATTGCTTAGTACTTTGTCTACTGGGTATTATTACAATCTTTCTCGAAAATTTACGAAGAAACATAACTTTTAAACATAACTTTTAACTGTTACTTCTCTAATGATTTTCTGTGGAATCTTTAAACAATATAATGTAGATGCATTTAAAGAACTTACATTAAAAAAATACTTACATTAAAAAAAGATCATAGAAAATAGTTTGGACCTTTTTTTGAAGTGTTATGTTATTTTCTTCGAGATAAAACTAATTTAATTTATTTTTAAATTGCTTTAAGCATATTTTCAATTTAAATAATGTCCTATAAATAACACAACACATCTACAACATTTCTGAAGTCATATCTTCTTCAAACTTTTAAATAATTACCATGTCATTTAATCAAAATGCAGCTAATTTTGTATTATCATACAAATAAAAGATATAACTGTTAGGAGCTAAAGTATCAAGACATCCCGACCACACTACACAACAGTAACGAGGAGCTCCCCCAATCGCAAGGGCAGTTTACTGTTTCTTTATTCCATTATGTTTAAAGAATGCCATTGCTATCGGCCTACTGCAGGGAAATATCAATTAATACAGAAAATATCCTTTTGATAATTATGATTGTAACTAGGCTAAACATTGTGATCCCAACTTCGCATGCTTTTTTTTTAGTTTAATTTGTCTGTCTTTTATGAACAGGAGAAAGCCATTACTGCCATATTGTCTTGTCTGATGTTTGTTTTATATACTTAATTTTTTTGTGTTAAGCTATTCAGTCATCTTTCCGGAAGTCAGGCTTCGCATGCTTTACCTTATTTATTTATCTTTTTTTGGAAAACCTAAGAGCCGAATTAAAATTTTACCCATTATTAAGCCAACCAAGCAATGCTGGTAACCTCGCGAGATTACCAACAAAACAAAAATATAAAAAATTACCCAGAGTGCGTGGATTTACGCATTTTAAATACAAAATTCTTCTAAAAAAATTAAATGAAAACCTTTTCGAATAAGTAGTACTTATTCCTTGAAGGAAAGCAATTTTAATCCAGATTTTTATTAGACTTTTTGTTCTCGCGTTGTAGGTAACTATCAGTTTTGATGGGATTTGAAACATCATCGTGCGGACATGAAAGTAAGCAAATGCAAAAATTAGAAAATAATTATAAAAAATATAGAACACTAGCTGCGCCCGCGACTTTAACCGCCTGAAAATTGATGACAAGTAGCCTGTTTTATTCCAGGCCTAAAAATACGTCGAATCTAAGTTTAAACCCGATCCATTCAATAGTTTTGAGTACTAAACATCCATCCATCAGTCCAAACATTATAAGTTTAAGGATATTTATTATTTTCTCGTTATTTTTGTAAAACCATACACGCGGCTCAGACTACCCACGTTCATAATTCAAAACAAAAGCATATGAAAAAAAAACACAACAGCGCCAGATAAAACCACAAACAAGATAACAATCACTAGATGCCAAAATAATTGCATAAACATCTGAACTAGGGGAGATGTCATCGGGGAGAGTATCTGTTGACACGATCTCCGAAACGGCAATGCGATAGGGAATATCCGTTTGCACCCTGCGGTAAGATTTGATTTATTTGTGTTAGGTAGCTGATTCGATGTTTATAATTAGATACTTTGTCCAAAGTTATTAATTTAATACTCTTTTTAATTACCTACTTAACAATATTATAGGAACATGGTCGATATTATCACTACATAGTATAAAACAAAGTCGCTTTCTCTGTCCCTGTGTCCCTTTGTATGCTTAAATCTTCAAAACTACCCAACGGATTTTGATGCGGTTTTTTTAATAGACAGAGTTATTCAAGAGAAAGGCTTATACGTATAATAAAACCGTGCAAAGCCGGGGCGGGTCGCTAGTAAGTAATATATTGCATTTCATACGTCGTCGCCATGTATATGTCACATGCTGCATGTTAAACCAAGGTATATATTTAGTAGTAGGTAGTTTTTAAGTATTTTTAATATTGTTCTAGACTAATAGTATTGCCAGAAATAAATTATTTATTACCAAAACAATTATTTATTTAAATGGTTACTAGAATTATCATAATATACTGAAGAAAGAATGGAATACCTATCTAGGTATTTATCCAGAAACAATCTTAAAATCAGTACGTAACAACTCTACCTAACTTAACAACATCTCGTGGGAAGTAAAACCAGAAACCTAGCCGTGAGAACGCATAAATTGATTGGTCAAAGTTATTTTTGATAAAGATAAATATGAATATCATCGGCTAACCACGTTTTTTTATTGCCCCAGGAATTGTACCGTGTAGAGCGATCTATTAGATTAAAACGATACTCTTTCTATACGGATCGAGACGCGTGGCGCACGCGTGTCAGTTTGACAGCTAAACAAACATGGCGTCGATTGAGATATCATATTGTTATTAGTAGAAATAAACAAACGTATAGTGCAAATATAATTTTCGTAATTGCCGATTCTACCCCTAAAGTTAATCATAGGGTAAAAGTTTGGGGGAGTCTTGATTTTTAGTTCAAACAAGATTTGTTTTAGGATAATTAATTGAATAGCCACTCAGGTTTTGAGTAGATATTTGAGGTAACAAGGGGTCCATAGATTCGTCTTTATGTATATGATTAGAGATATTTTAACAATATTTTTATTTGAAAGCTGATGAATGAGCTGATTTTTATGTATTCCTATGTAAATTTGATAAAGATATTACTAGAAGTTTTTGAGCTTTTCATAATAATTCGATTTTTATTCGAGTACCTACATGAACCAGAATTTGAAGTTGGTTTTAAGTTATTTCTGTCTGTCTCCACCGCCATTCGCCGTCTACTGAGAATTGCAATTCCGACTTCTATTTTCTGTTTCATCAAAATGATAGTTCGACCTAAAGATGTCGGAACATAGTCATAGGATCTTTGGTTCGACCAGACTGAAAATTGGCGCTTTCGGTTAGGACCACAGAAATTAAAATGGCATAGACCATAGACCCTACATCTCTCCCTACATCGACCGGAAAGTTTGACATATCCCAATGACAGCTTAATATAAATAGGTTTTATTCTTTTTTGAATTCGCCTCATAGAAACGCAATACCAAATAATATCCATTCCATTTTCGTATTCTATCGGACTCTAAGCATCTCTAGGTTCTATTCTCTGGTATCACAAGCTTTAATAATAAGCTGGCAACACATCGGATAGCGGCGCGATCATCCGCAAAATAGTTCCTTAGCTCACCAATCGATTAGATACCTGCGCTCAAGGCAGAGGTTAAATCGATTCCAGGAAGTTCCCGATTGATCAATCGAGATCTAATTTGGTGCTCTAGATAATTATCTGATCTAGATGTATTTTATGGTTTTATCCATTTTCTTGAAATAAAAATACAAAAAATAAATTTAAGGATCCGGGTTTTTGCAATTGCCTTGCAACAGCAAATGTGTAAAGTCCATTCGAAATTAAATAATTGAAAACAGCGCATTGGATTTTGAACCTGTTTTTTTAGATTGATTGATTCAAGATTTATGTGTAGAGACTCCCGCGCGAAGCTGGAGCGGTTCGCTAGTTTATTAGTAGGTAAGTATAATATTTGTAACAATTGGGTTTACAATTTCGTGACACAAATAAATGCTGTTTACTTAAATTTTCTTTTCATAGTACGGAACGTTCTTATAACAGCTTTCAAAATAACCTAGAACTCTCTCACTCTTAACTGGCCTGTGATTCGAGAGCTTCCGTAGTAAGAGTGTTTCCGCCAGCGCTGTATAGTTCGGATACGGACGCGCTTTGTGATGCAGATACCCTTAATCCCGCTCTGTCGCTACGTGTCAACACCAGCCGCAAACTGGGACAGGCTAGTGTGGATCTACCCTATTCTTTATTTTATTTTATTTCTTAACAAAATCTACAGCTTTTAGAGGCTAAATTATAACTAATGTTAAAGTTGAACTTATAGCCAATAAAGGATTTAAATTTTTGGAGTAAGAAAATTTAAAGTTTTTTTAAAACCTTTTCTTTTGTGGACTCGCTAGTGTTAGTATTGCAATATGGTTTAATTTATACCCAAATTACAGTGTATTCGTTGTTTTGGATGAAATGCCGATCGAGCCAAATTTTGACAATTATATTCTAAGCTACTTAAAACTTTATCAAGTTGGTAGTACCTACCTATAATATAACAATCTTCTTTATTCTACTTTTTTAAATTGTTTACACTAATCTTTATGAAGTAATTGTGTCTTTTTGAGATATTTTTAAAGTCTTATCCACACTACACTAGCGATGATCCTAGCAAGCAACAGCGCGAAAGGCTTATAGGGCTGAGATACCAATTTGCAGCATTTAATTACAAGATAAATTAGTATGTAAATTAATAGCCCGGCTTGTGTTTTTACGTGTAAATTAAATATTGGGATTTATTTTATAGGTGCAACGGGGTTGGATTTTAAACGACCTTTATTTTGACAAATTGATTTCTCATTTCATCTCCACAAATATCTATTTCACTTGACAAAACGATAAATAAGTAAGAATAAGTAATCCATAGTAAACTCCTGTTTTTTTTCTAAAATAAATAAACTTGTTTACTTCGTATTCCATACATACCTAATAGCGATTAGTTCTGCTAATAATTTTGAAAAAGTATTTTTTTATGAAAACAAAATTTTGTGAGTTGAAGAGACAGTGAATAAGTTTTGCTTCTTTAAACCTCAATATTATGGCGTTTCCATTCACCCATTTTGTTTTATGATTAATAACTGCCTACACCATCAAAGTTCCTAATTCAAATCAGTCCAAATAGCTGACTCAAATCAGCAAATTTTTTTGTAACCTTTGGAACGATTTGTTCCGGATTTGAACAAAAGCTTCCACTTCCCGCTAGTTAAGCTATAACTACCCTCAATATCTCGCGTTCTACCGTATTAGACGCTCACTCGGTCGTGTGATTAAAAATTATGCAGTCGCGCGCCTGACGTCGCGAGCGGCGGTCGGGTGCGGATTATAAGCTTTTTAAAACGATAATGGGTCAATGGGATTGTAGTTTAAGGAGATTGGTGTCGGGTTTGGATTGATATGGGAATTCTGGAGTGGCTTTTTCAGATTATGATCAATTAAAAAATATATATATATATAAATCTATTATTGTTTAAAAAGGAACATCACAATCAAGGAATAGAAACAAATTAAAATAGGTATAAGCGACAAGTATAGCGTCTATCTATTCTTGAGTGGTAAGGCATTAATGTTGAGTCAAGACCTTTTTGCTGCTGCTGTGACAGCGCAGTCACTTTCTTTTTTTTATTTCAAAAGTTTTGGTGTCATCGTTTTTCTCTGTATGTTATTTTAAAATATTTGTTTATATTTTCATAAAATGTGCTGTAACATAGCGAATAAATGACTGTCTATGCTCATATCTATATTCAATTGAAATTGATATTTATATCTAGGTATTCATAACTTAAAATAAATTTCCCAATCGAAGTAGGTGCGTTACACGATTGCAACCTCGAGCATAAAATGAAAAACTTCTTAAAAAGAAAACTTCGCCCCCATCAGGGTTCCGTTTCGCCACATCACGTAGGAACGTGTCCCCTACGGAACCCTGGGGCGTTCAACCGCGAAATGGGACCCGCTTAGCGTATATCGAAACCTGAAAGGAATTAATAGACTCTTTTGATTCCCTTTCGAAGTTCCCGAGATTTACATTTTTATGGAAATTATGTTTAAATAGAGTTGTTACTATTATAGTTGTTACTATTATAGTAACAATTGAAAAAATTGTACTATTATAGTGCTAATTTGTATCTATTCTTTAATTGAATCTAGGTTAATTTTAGGATTCGATTAGATAACTTATACCTCTATAAAGTATAACATACATACCTTAGTGTTTGTTTAATTTAATTAATATTCTCAAAGCATGGAGTCTCAAAATGTAAAGGAACACTCTGCTAATAAACATTCTTTGAGTTATTCTTAATTGTTTTTATTTCTCTTTATCATTTATTTGTATTATATTATTTTATATTGCCTTAAAGTGTGTTTCGGATGTTACTATTTGGAATTTTGTAGAGGGGAGAGATAATAATTATTAAAATATTTAAATACTTATAGTTTTTATTTGTAAATTCAATTTTCATCACGGAAAAAAGCGTGAAACACACGTTATCCCATGATACGGTCGTATTCAATGCTATTTCAAGGTAGATATCTACTTAAAATAAAAATCACAGAACTGACTCTTGCGTCCAAGAGTCCAAGGTAGAGTCTGTCATCAGGACCCCTTTGGACCACGACGACACCGACAAATAGAATCGCATTATACTCCCTAGAGATGCAAGCCGACCGCATCTATAGGTATTTGATGACTTTTAGTTCATACGACACGATATTTTATACGTCTGAGTCATTCAACTGTTTTATAAACAATTGAATTTGTAAAGAACAAAGTCATAACTACTAAGTAAGTACACAGTTTGATTGATTTATTTATTTATCTACAATCTGGCTAAGTGACTGAGTGATAGGCAGACTCCTTTAACCACCCTGACATCAACTGATGATGGAACTTTGACATACATGTATTTCACGCAATGAAAATATTTATATTTACTTTACTTTAAGAAGAGAGAGACCCTCAGTGGAAGAAGGTCCACATGCAGTGCGGGTTTGATTGGCCTTGAGTCAAATGTTTGTATGACCTGGAGATATATTTTCCGAGTGTTCTGGAGATTTTCTGTCTATTAAAATTTCAGCCCGATCCATTCAGTAATTTTGGCGTGAAGAGGTCACAAACATCCATTCATCTATCCATCCGTACAAACTTGCACATTTAAAGAGTTCGATTAGTGAGTTAGTTCATTTTAGATATCTTAATATTGAAATGGCATCAACCCCTTTTGAACATGTATCCCATTCCCATGTGTATTTTTATTCCCAGTCTCGCTTTTATCACAAACATTCCCATTTTCGCTCGTGTCCTTAGAAACAGATCGAAAGAAACATCGTATCGTATCGTTCATGATCGTATCGTAGACTGTAAAGTAAATGCGTGTCCCCCAGCGGTCTCGATTGTCGCCGCAAGTGGAGTGTTTGTGCGAAAGAGTGTAAAGTATGTCTGTTTGTCCACTGTGTGTGGATAGGGAGATTGCTTTGATCGCCGCGAGTTGCGAGAGCGGTATGTAGATGTTTGTTTTTGTGAGTTTAAATGGATAACATACACCCATTTGAATAGATAACTGTTGTAACTCTACGCACCTTTACTATATTATTACCTAGCGTCCCGCCCCGGCTCGCACGGTTTATTATAATTATAAAGCTTCCTTTTGAATCACTCTATCTATTAAAAAAAAACGCATCAAAATCCGTTGCGTAGTTTTAAAGATTTAAGCATTCAAAGGGACATAAGGATATAGGGACATAGGGACAGAAAAAGCTACTTTGTTTTATACTATGTAGTGATTCTGATGTATGTATTTCTAAAGCAGCCAGCAGCGTCTTGGGGACGCTTCCGAGCAATATGGATTATACGGATTAAATGACCTACCTCTAGACTGTTTGAAATAGTCTGAGATTAGCAAGGTGTGTATACGACCAGCATAGGTAATACCAGTATTAATTTGTTTATATTATTTTCTTTGTTAATAAACTGATTTCTTTACATTAAAATATGCGTGTACAAAAATCGCAGAAACATAATATCGTAGGCCTTTCGTAGCAAAGGCGTAGACGTGCTACGCCACGTAGACCACAAAGCGTAGAGCTCGCTACGGAGTGCCGTAGCAAAGGGTCAATGACCTAGCTATGCCCATCTAGGTAAGTTCAAGAAAGAGTTGGGTTGATGTTGATCTTTTATAGTTTACTAGCGACCCGCCCCGGCTTCGCACGATTTTATTATACGTATAAACTTTTCTCTTGAATCACTCTATCTATTAAAAAATCCGCTTCAAAGTTGCGTAGTTTTAAAGATTTACGCATTCAAAGGGACATAGGGATATAGGAACATAGGGACAGAAAAACGCGCTATGGCGCTCATGATGATGATGATGATTATGTTATAACCTGTTAACTTCAAACAGTTGCTAAGCAATCTTCCGTCTCATTCTGACATCTTCTATTAACATAAGACAGAATGAGAAATAACACAGCTTATGAATAACGCTGAGACGTCCTATTAAAGATATTAAAGAGGTACATAGAATTAAGAACCATTTATAATTCATATTATTTACCACGCCTTAATTATAAAATAAAAAATAATAACATGCAAAACTCTCACCCATAGCTAAAACCAAAATAAACTGAGTTTTTCTGTCCCTTCTAGCTAGTAATCTCACAAAACACCGTAAAGATTTGTTGCCTATTATTCTATTACCGATATCCGAGGGTAGCTTGTAAGCGAACAGAAAATCCAAGTCCGAAGGTTTGACCAACGATGCAAAGGGATACTGTTAAGAGCAAGTACACATAAGGCGTATAAAGCGCTTTAGAAACGCGCGTTATACAAGTCTGGTCCCTTACATTCGTACACACCCCAATAACACAGTTTCTTGGTATACAATGTGATTTTTCGAACCTTGATCAAAAGAAATGTGCGGATACACGACACATATTTATCGGTAAAAAACGGGATAAAAAAATTATATGTTATTTATCTCAAAAACAAAGCAGTTTTAATATTTTTTAAAATGAAGACTACGTCATCTGGTTTTTTCTTCGTTTCTTTTTGAGTAAATGGTGTATTTTATTCGAAGTAGTCTCATTTGAAAGCTAGATAGTTTACCTAGCTAATACAATAAATAAAAAATACAAATACGATACATAAGCGTAGTAAAAACAGTATTTATTTAGAAATAAGACAAAAAAAAACGATTTTTATTTTATTTTTTCTCTGTAACTTTAAAACTGGGTAATTAAGGTGTACTTTTTTGCATGTTGTATTAAACTTCATAATTTATTCTACAAATCCTTCAAAAACTGGGGGTCTATCTCCTTCCGTTGTCATGTTATTCATCATTTAAATTAGGTACTTTCTGCCATTTCCTGTTGATATCTGTACTTGACTTGTGTTTAAAAAAATAACATTAAATTTTTTTTATCTCGGTTTTTATCGATAAATATGTGTCGTGTATCCGCACATTTCGTTTGATCAAGGTTCGAAAAATCACATTTTATAGTTGACCTTAGATTTAAATGTAAATTCTGACAAGAAATACTCACAAAAAAACTAAAGATAAAGATAGCTGGAAGTCGAGATAAAAATATTTGTCACTGACCCCAGAAACCCTTTGTCCTTGGGGTCCTGGGTCACACTCAATTTTAGTGATCTTACCTTTTTCATAAAGTCCATAGGTGATCAGAATGACGGTTTCTATTTCGGTCAACGAATTAGCATTGCCATTTAACGTGACAATGCTGCCAGCATTCTGGGCATTCGACATGCTGGTAACGGCTAAGACTTTAGTAAATTGATATAAAGTGTTACCATTTTATTAAATTATGGCCACCTAACATTACTAAATAATAATTATGGCCACCTACCATTGCTAAATAACATATTTTCCTACCATTATTAACAATATTTAATATTCGAGATCTTTAAGTATGAAATAGGTAATACTTTGAGTAAATTAAATAAAAGCGACGGCAAGAAAGTTAATTTTAGGCATCAAACTACGGAATTTTCTTGTTGAATATAGTGAAAAATCGAGTATAGTTGACTAAATGGTTTTAAAAAAGCGCGTTACCAAAGCCCGCGCTTAAAAACGCGTACCTAATGTGTACTTACCTACTTTGAAGGTCTGAATCCCGAAGATGCAAGGGGTCCCTGTTAAAACGTTAATCGAATTCCTCTAATGGGATTTCTTTCTCGGGGTGCATCTAAAGGATTAATTTATATCAATTTAAATGGGATCCCTACAGGGTGGACAAAAAGTAAGCAAATATATTATTGGTTTTATTCTGATTGATGAATCGGTTCTGTCGCGTTTTGATTAATTGCTTTGCTTTGTAGCTTTGTTAAAACTTAGTATTTTATATAATTAATGATTCTGGACAATCCACGCATTATCTAGCATGAAAAAAAGCAGAATTTGTTTAAGGGTCTTAGATGCAGTTATCTATAGAATATAACACAAGCTCTGCCAACTTAAAGTTAAAACGTTTGTGTATGTATTGAGTACTTATATCAATATATTATCATAATATTAGAAGTAAATACATAACATACATAGATAGATATACATAGATGACTTCCTTTTGCTGAAGGCAGCAAAAGGAAGTCATTTCGCTATGGCGCTTATAAGAGGAGGCCTATGTCCAGCAGTGGACTAATATAGGCTGATGGTGATGATAATGATGAATATTACTATATATATTTAGAATAAAAACTTATAATAAATCTTTATTAACAACGAAATTTACAAGCAAGGAATAGAAAAATTACAACTAGTATTTACAATTGAAACCATTGAGCTAAATGCAGACGGTTGCAAACAGTCTAAAGGTAGCTCAATTGATCCCTGTCAATACCAGTCGGAAGCGTCCCCAAGACACTGGCTGCATTACCACGCTGTATGGCAATGCTGATGCGCTGAGCCAGATATTCACCAGCTCTCGGGTCACGCGTCGCATCGACCAGACGCTCAGATAATTTTTTAAAAACCCGGAGAGCCTCGGTACCCCACGGACCTAGGGTCTCGAATCCAAGGGGAGCAAATGCGTAGGTTCTGTCGAGACCTGCATATTTGCGCATATCAGTTACTTAGTACTTATCTATAAGGTACCTACACAAGTTCTGCTTAGCTTAGGGCTGTGATGTTGTGAAAATGTCCAGCATTTTATAATATCATCATTATCATGTATCTAAAAACCTAACTCTTATTATATTTTTTAATGTTAGATGTTGTTGTGTTAGAAGGATCCGCAAACTCTCTACGTTAGATTTTTAAACGAAATAAAACCCAACAGCATTCAAATAAACTAAAACAAATCCACCGAAAACCAGTGTCGCGTTCCCTTGTCAAATCGGTGTTCTTTTTTCGATCTAGGTAACACCACGTTTTTGTTTTTTTTATCGGATTTCCCCGGTTTTTATCGCATCACCCTGTCAACTAAGTCTAATCCATTTTGTTTGTCGTAATGTATGTGGGAATGGCCGTATGGAGAAAATTAAAAATAAACTAGACGATAGGGTTTGAGTGTGATTAAGTCTGCTTGTATCACAAATAGGTACTTTTGTATACAATGTGGTGTGTTAAATTATTTTTATAAATAAGGAAAAAAACAATCAAAGAGTAGAAACAATCAGAACTATCCTCTATCTATAATTGACACAGTTGAGCTAGTTGCAGACCACTGTAAACAATCTAGAGGTTACACAACTGATCCATCAATACTATTCGGAAGCGTTAAGTAACTGCAACAACTTACGATTTTAATAAACAATATTTTGTGGCATCACAACTACCAACAAAAAAGTTAAGACGAACGAGAGGCAAGATTTTAGTCGATTTTCCCTTTTATTTTTGGACATTAAGTCTGGGAAATGTATTCCATGAACCCTCTACGCTTTAAAAATTTCAATCGGATTACAAAACACCCTGTATACTAACACATTCATGGCCCACATCGATATGTCCAGATATATATTTTATGTAAGTATACATAATTACATGCCTATATCCAGATGTCTTGCCGCGGCGAACGAGGTTAGGCAGTGAATGTTGAAGAATTATAGCATTTTAAGACTCCAAGTGAGTTGCAAAAATATCGGTAAATAAATGCAAACAAAAGATCAAAATTGTTCTTCGGTAAAAGGTATACTATAAAATATCAGATCTAGAGGATAAAAATGCTAAGGACGAGTTTGGGTCCAACTCTAAAACTAACAAACTAAAATTTTCTTGTTCGCTTCTTTCCTTACCTATAGAGATTGAAGTGAACAAAAATCTAAGTGAGCTCTTTATTTCCTAGTATTAATTGTTTATAATATGAATTTTACGACGTGACCTCGTGACGTACAGGACTCTTGTCCTGTAAGGTGTAAAAGGAAATAAAACACTTTGAGTTTCAGATTTTGTGTTAGAAAATTGGACAGAAAATCTTCCTGACTGAAATTCCGCCATTTATATCTATGTTTTCGTGTGGGTACTTACTTAATTGGTCAATTACCTATTAGTGTTAATACAACTTACCTTATTCCACCTCCCATATTTCCTTCGTTCTTATTTGAAACTCTAAGCTAGCTTCATTCCTACGAGTAATATGCTGCCTGGAATTCATTCTGTAAGCTCTTGTAATAGTTTTATTCTTTTTTTATTCCACTACCGTTTCAAAGAATCCAATCTCGACTGGACATGGGAACTCTTTGTAGCCCAAGCTATTCATTTAGATCCAAATAGATTTCAGACTAGTCTTGTGAGATAAATTACTCTGGTTATTATCAGGAATGCCTTGTTGTTTATGATAATTCTAACGAGGTCTTAACTACACTCAAGTCATTAAATATAGAGTACAGACCAAAAAAAGTAAGTAGATAGTTAAATCACTACATAGTACAACAAAGTCGCTTTACAAAGTCCCTGTGTCATGCTTAAACCTTTAAAACTACGCAACGGATTTTGATGCGGTTTTTTGTAATATATTGATTCAAGAGGAAGGTTTATACGTATAATAAAACCGTGCGAAGCCGGGGCGGGTCGCTAGTAATTAATATTTCATAGCTAGTAGAAAATTAAAGAACAAACGTAGTATTTGATCTCCTCCTCCACGAAAAGCTTCCGTGAGAATTCGATGGTGGCAGAAGGATGTAATTTGATGAAGTTATATAGATTTCGAAAAGTTTCATTTTTCACAGAACACTCCAAGTTATTAGCTATTATGTTCCGTACAGTGTGACCAAAGTTAGTAGATTTCTACTTTTTCGGTAGATTTTGAGGAACTTGCAACAGCTGCTAGTAGGAAAAAAAATATCAGTATATTTTGGTAGAATTTGCAATTTTTTGGTATATTGGTAGTATTTTTTCGAAAGAAGATGGCAACTCTCTTCTATAATCTATTCTTTTATGGGAATTCCCCCATTATGTGAATCGGAATCAGTCTATCTCTTTCTAAACACACGTACTCAAAGAACAAACACTCAAAGCCTAGCCGGGGCTTCCCCCGAAGGTAAATAATTGTTCAATCAATTTTCATTCATTATAAATTTCAGTGTTGCCGTTCTAGCGACTTTGTCGCTAGAACTAGGGGATTTTATGAATGTTTAGCGGACAAAATGCCACGTTTAGCGAGAAAAAAATTTATAGCGACTTTTAGGCGGGTCATTATGTCGCTACAAGGGCAACCGTGGACCATCGCCCGCCGTGACTGAATGAAAAACTCTGATGTTTAATTTATTTGATTTTTTTGTTTGATTTGTGTAATTGTGATAAATGAACCTTCATTGAGAATAAAACCTACCTATTGTGACTGAATTCCTGATGTTAAATTGATTGATAACCCAGTTAATTTTATAGTAGATTTTTAGTAGACTCCAGCTTATTATAAGTAGATTTCGGTAATTTTTCACCCTATGTTACAGTAGATTTGTCAATTCAAATCTGGTCACACTGGTCCGTAGTGAGCAGTACGTATAAATAATTCGTAGCTGTCCGCAATCACTGGCTAACGACCGTACGGAATGCCCGTCAAATATTCACGTGCCGACAATACAGCATAGGGCCCGAACCCGAATATGAGCCCGAATGTGGGATGAAATAAAAAGATTCGGCTTAAGGTACGAACTCTACGGAAAATCAACCTGCCAATCACTCTACCTACTTTCTCTGTACCTTTGTATGCTTAAATCTTTAAAACTACGCAACGGATTTTGATATGGTTTTTTTTAATAGATAGAGTGATTCAAGAGGAAGGTTTATACGTATAATAAACCGAGTGAAGCCGGGGCGGATCGCTAGTTAATAATAAATTACATCAAATATATTAATAATAAAAGTACCTAGTGTGTACATTTCATGTTCAGCGCTATTTTTTAGCTTACTGTTGCTTGCTTGGCCACTGTTAAAAATATAATTTATTTGTACAATTAGCAATTTTCTTTATCAATTAATATCTAAGACTTAATATTAGGTTAGGTACCTACACTTCGATGTTGAATGGAACGATCAATGCACGGGTCCTGTGCAATGTTCGTTACATTCAACATTTGTTCTTACATATTACAACTGTTTCGGTCTTTTGCGATATATTCGGCTAGCGAAGTGGTGGACTTTTCCACCACTTCGCTCACTACTAGGTAGGTAGTGATTCCAGCCGACTGCACCCGGATCACCCGCAAAGATTAAACTATTAACAAAATGGCGAGCCGGCGCGTTTTCCAACAAACCAGTTTTCCAATAACGTTTTGCATAGTTTAAAATGTTGTTCATCGACGGATTTTCTATTTGAGGCTCTTTCATCCAATTGGTATTGTGTTCTACCGTAGCTATGGAAGAACAATGTGACCTATGCATAGGTAAAAATCTACCAAAAAAACTTTGTTATCTATAACTTATTTATATAGGTAAGTACAAAAATTAAATTGAAGTGTAGGTATGTTTGTTTAGTACCTCATGTTAAAATAACGAATGAATTTAAAAGTTACAAGTACCTACTTACCTATGATACTAATAATTATAAGGTTTACTTAAACCAGATTATAGATATATTAATAGTCATGTCCTTTGCATAGTCATTCACACTTAGTCACTTTTGATTACACTATTTGTTTGAATTAATGTCAGACTCTGCCAAGGTGTTTATGTTATTATAGCACACATACTTTTATTTAAGATTAATTAATTAATAAAATAAACCGATGAAAGAATTCCACGTGGTCGAAGCCGCGGACACAGCTAGTATAAATCAATTACTGAAGCAAATGCTAAAACAGATGCTCATTTCTCGAACATCGAAACATTGCAAAAAGCCCAACCTTTTAAAAGAACATCATTTTTTAATCTTATTATAAAACATACGACTCAATGAATCCATTCTACCATCACAGGTGCATGACATGACACCTCAAATCGGGGTGGCATAATCCTTCTCCCCGAAGCCATTCTTTTGTCACTGTCATTTCTTTTTCCGCCAATTTATTAATTTCAATGATAGCGGCACTAGCAGCGTTTTTGCAGGTAAAATTAGTTGATTTTCGAAGTGTAGGACTTAGTTCCGATTTTGTCCACCTGCACAGATAAATGAGTGGTACGTATGTAAGTGATACGCACCTGTAATAACGGCGCGAAATTGGTCATTTCGTGGCACGTGTCTTGCACGTGTGCGATGTCGTTATAATAATTCTATTGTTACATTTACATGCTCACCCCTATTCTTAATTCAGTATAATCAGATTTATATTCGCTACTGTGGCAAATAGCGTCAACGATATGCAGGTACTATTAATAATAAATACCTATAGTACCTACTTCTATGACTATTGATAATTTAATGAGTATTGACATAAATTAGTTGAGCTACGTCCAATCTGTTTCCAACCGCTTGCAGTTAGCTCAACTGATTCAATTGTATAGTTTTAATTTGTTTCAATTCCTTGATTTGTTATTTCTTAGTGAGATGATATGTATTTGGATGGCAAAAACACTAAGCTTAAATTTTCGGATTCAAAACTACATATCTTGGTTTATATGTTGTACCCACCTACGGTTGCGGTTTTTTTATGGATAGAGTGATGCAAGAGAAAGGTTTTTATGTAGAGTAGATAGGTAGGTATACCTATTACCAGGCGGGTCGGGTCTATCTATATACAAACGGGAAACGGGATATAAAACATGTCGATATGCAATTGAATCTGAATTGCCACTATCTCTATCTGCATCAATTTAATTCGAATATTTCATATCGCAAGTCAAAGTGCCTATTGATACTGCAGCATAATCAAAAGTTAGCTTCGACCACAACAAAAACTTCCACAGGCGGCCGCCATGACAGCATTGTGTCGGTTGCTAGGCAACGGGGTTAATTGGCGCGAAATCAACCAATGGATTACGGAATAGGCGAGCTTGCGTGAAAATAGAGCTTCCATCTATTAAATAGCTAGTAACATTCCGCGGATTTGCACACGTCGTATTTGTTTGAAAATAGCAGGGTTGATATTCTGTTTAATTTGTAAATAGCAGAAGTTTATTCATTTAATTTTATTATGCAAGGCAAGGCCCTCCTACCTTGCCTTGCATAATAAAATAAAATTTATTCGACTCATATACAAATGTTATGCAATAGGTACACAAAGATTGGTAGCTTTATTTGATTTAGGAGCAGCCGGACCAATTGTACCTATAGTCTGGGCGAGCGAAGCCGCGAGCGGAAAGCTAGTCCTTTGTTTGAAAAACATGTCTAACCGTGGACGGACATCCAGATGGAGTATACATTTCGATTCATCCAGTGTGGTCCTTTAAAACCAGCTCTTATCCTAAAAACTGTACAAATCGCATTAATTACGCACGCTAATTAAACCGGCGTCGATTACAGCTATCCCGGTACAATTACGCTGTGCGCCGATAAATTGCTGCGCGAATATTTAATAATAATTGGCTTGGCTTTGTTTAAGGGAGGCCCGCCCCGTGGATACGCCGCCACCCACTTTGTAGCGCTAGGAGAACAAGTTGCGACTTAAATTATACTTACTAGGTTATTTTATGTATAGAATTTTCAATTGTTGTCCAGATTTATTAAAATGAATAGTGTCAATCGAATGTGCTTTCTCCAAACCCGTATGTGTATGGCATGAGTTAGAATAAGAATGGAAAAGTTGTTGTTCTTTTTTTTTTTAATTTTCAATTTTCAAGTTGTTTATTTATTTTTATTTTTATTTATTTTTATTTATTTTTATTTTTTTGTTTATTTTTAATTTTCAAGTTGTTCTTTTTTTTTTTAAATTTTTTTGATTAATTAATGCCATACCTAATTATTAATTTCTGTGAATTCAACACGAAGTTAAAGCTTTTGCAACCTCCTTTACTTTACTGCTACAAATCACATTCTAAAATGGAATTATTCCAACTCTAATCAAACTAGTAATATAAACACGAAAGTTTATTTATATATGGATAGGTAGGATGTTAGTTTCCTTTTCCGACCAAAATTACTGAATAGATCTGGCTTAAATTTTGAATTGATATAATTCCAAGCCCGGAATAAAACAGGCTACTTATCATAGTTATCATCAATTTTTACGCAGAGAGTATTAAATATTTCACACATCTATGACTTCCGACTGATACAACCATAAGATCTCCATAGGTACAAAGTGTTGCCACACTCACTCTAAGGAACTATAGAGGTAGTTTTTATTGCAAATCCCTGTTTTCCTGTCCGTACTCCTTTATCCGGGTACACAGTTAAGCCGGTTATGAGCGTCCGGTAATGACGGTGTCATTTGCGCGGTGAATTATAATTGGTCTGATAACGCTGTGTTATTATCTTCAACAATGTTTCGGATTATTCTTGCCGTTTAATGTGTTCGGCTGAAAATATGAACGAAGTAGTACCTATATACATGATTTAAAATAGGTTTTTTTTAGTTTAGACACGAAACAGCATTTGACTGACTTCCATTCCTATCCTCGTAGATATCTAATCAGTATAATATATGTATAGGGTATAATTTTGTATTATATTGTCTTTTTATTTGCTTGTAAATCAGCTAGCAACACAGCTCTGAAATCCGTGTATTTATCACAGTACCCTCAGCGAAATACAAATCTACAACTTCAGGGTACTACGTTACAAATTACCACCTTCTAAATTATAGAGGTGGGATCCTACCTACTGAGATTGGCTCATTAATTTTACATCGTGCAACACTTAAGCCAGGGATGCCAGCATTTCGCAAATGAAGTGGCGGGAACGCCTTACAAACTAACAACCAACCTCTTTATTCACCCTCCCAAGCGATTACCGACCTTATTTGAAGATCTGACGGGGTAAAACCTTTTTGGAGGGTCGAATGGGTAAGTTGGGTGAGTAAAAGTGGGTTTAATTCCAAAGCATTGTCGCTCTTGTAGGTACAGAGTGGGGGGTTTGATTTGTGGGGTAATCTTTGTCGAATATTACCTACTTAATTGTTGTACCTTGTTAATTTAGATACTGAGTAGGATTGTATACATCTAGGTCACGCGCGAACAGAATGGGATAGAACCATTTCCTACTGAAACAGAAACGGTTGGATATAACTTTGCCCCTGTGTTTGGTTTAGCAATAGATAAATAGTTAGGAAATACTTTACTGCAAAAAATTTGTACGCATAATGCATAATGCTAGAAAATAGCATTCTCTACTTCACCTTTGGTTAGTATGAACAAAAATTTTGTAGGGAACAATAAAAAAGAGAAAAAAATATGTACTGATTGAATAAAATAAAATAATAATTCAATATAAATGTCTTTTAGTCGACGGAAAATAAAATCAAGGAATAGAACAAATAAAACTAGTTAGTTTTTACTATTCAAACTATTGAGCTAACTGCAGGCAGACGGTATTAAATTAATCCCATCGAGATGTACGAACCCCCATCGATGACGAATATCGTGCGGATATGGAAGTACGTGAGTCCTATACAAAATTTAAACTTACGGTGACGTGTCGATAATCGTCATCGTCGAACTGTTTGAGTTGACTTTGAAGAACATTTTCGAAATGTAAAGCATTTTTTATCACACTCACACGTACCTACTATAAAGGATGAGACAAATTAAATAACTAATAATACGAGTACATTCCCTGAAAATTGTCTCCGTCAAATGTCTTAACTATTAGAAAAATTAAATCTAGTTCTTATGAAATTATGAAAAATATGATCACTTTTTCTTTAATTATATAAATCTTTTTTTAATGCACAACTGACACCAAGGACTTTTGATTTCACTTTAACAATCCGTCCCATCTTTCAACCGACTTAAAAAAGAAGGTTCTCGATTCTAAGCATAATATTTTATCCGATACTTACTTTTCTCGAAAATTATTTCTAAAAACTCGTAGCTACATTAATATCCAATAACAAATAATTGTAATTTTTCTATTCCTTGCTTGTAATTTTCGTTGTTAATAAACAAATAATTGAATACTTTATTAACAACGAAAAGTCCAATCAAGGAATAGAAAAAAATACAACTAGTATATACAATTGAAACCGTGGATCAATTGAGCTACCTTTAGACTGTTTGCAACCGTCTGCAGTTAGCTCAATGGTTTCAATTATATATACTAGGTAGTTGTAATTTTTACAAATAATTTGTAATCTATGTCTTGAGCATACATCACTTTGCACTTTTAATCCGCTGTTTCAGTCCATTTATCATTGTAAAGCGTTCGCTCTCTGAATGATTAATTAATTTATTGGATAATTATAAATCATGACAGCTATTAAGTTATGTTTTTGTTGGCTAGTTTCATTAATAATACTTAAAGGGGTTTTGTAGAAGTTAACGTGTTTTAAAAAAGTATAAACCGACTTAAAATCACTGCTTACCATGGTAAGGATAACACCAATAAGTTCTACCTACCTAGTTGTTGGCCATAGATATTTTTGTTTTGTTTTATTCAGATATCATTTAACTAGCCATTTTTCTATATCATTTAATAATTGTCCCCAAAGTCACCAAAATCCCAAGCCACATATAAACTAAATTACATATCTAGCATTATGACGACAACGCCATATGCGCGGGTTGTAAACGCCTGCCATTAGGAATAACGCAGGAGGTTGCGGGTTCGATTCCCGTCCCCGGGGAGCATGGCGTCGGGTTTATTGCGTCGTTTATTTTAAATGGCACTAAATAATGCTACACAATGGTGCGATAGTTATCAGCGATGTCGTTTTGTGTTGTTATTTGGAATGGGTTGCTGATTTTTTAGTTTTTGTGTTAGGTACGCTCTGTTGTTTTATTTTTGGTGTTTTTTGAAGGAGTAAATGTAATTAAACTTTTTTGTTTTTGTATTTACATGTAAAAGGAAGAGAAATATTAAGAATTATAGAATGTTTTATTTTAGTTACCTACTGACATAATCTAATCTGAAAATTTGTAATAGTTTTACCGAAATCGGTAAAACATGTTGATACCAACATAACCTAAAAAATCTTAAATTTACACATGTTTCTGCAAATAAATGATCTTTATCTTTAAACCAACGGGCATTTATTACTAGCTCAATTCCACATGTATTCTGGCAGCACACTGATTTCAGGTTTTTTTTCAAATCGAATAAAACCGACGAAATGCGAGTAAGACTCGTACACGAAGTTTTGTTTTTAGACGAGATAAATAATCTGCCTTTGGAAATAATTTAAAGGACCAACTTCGACTTACTTAAAAAAGAAATGCTTTTTTTAAATGCTTTTTTATTCTATGCTTTTTATTCATAATCGGACAGGAGTTGGCGAAGATATAGAGATAGGGAGATCATACACAAGGAAACACATAACTAAAACTAAATTTAGAAACGCCTCATTTTGTTTTTCCTTGGTTGAAAACGGTTCAAAACCGCTTACAAATATATACTCATAATAAACTAGCTGCCACTGCGGTTTTACCTGCCTGATGAAAATCTTGTCTTATTCCAGGCCTAGAAATACGTCTATTCAAAATTTCATCCCGATGTACCCTCACCCGATCCGCCTGTAGTTTTGGCGTGAAGAGGCAATAACCATCAATCCAACTTTAGCATTTATTATGTTAGTATTATAAAAAATGCTGATAAAATTCACACAGCAGTATCAAGCCTAGATGAGGCAGTGTCTGTGAAAATGTAAGTAAGCAGTTTCTACGAAAAAGCCTATTAATGCCTACGATAATGCTACGAATTGTCTACAAAATGCTACGAGACGTCTACGAAAGTGCAACGAGATTATTAAAGTGCTTATGGAAGTTTTGAAAAGCCTATGAAATTACTACAACATCCATTAAACATTGCCTTCGAAAATTGTTGACTACAGTAACCGACCGCGACGAAGCTTATCGAATTCTAAATAGGCCACCCTAGTTGATTTGATAATCAGACTAGACCCACGAATACATATTTAATTAATCGTAGCACTAGGCCTATTCATAAAAAAACTAGATCTTAGTAGGTACTACTGAAATTGTCAGAGTAAAAACTTAAATTAAATAAACTCTAAAATTATTTCTTTGGTACCTCTTATCAACAAATGTGATATCACGATTTCAAAAACAACTTAAGAAAAAAATTACCGGATCTCGAAAACTAACGTATAAGGCCGGAAACATATTTACGTGTCCCAGCGTGTCGCAATGCTTACTGGAGTGTGCACACTAACGTGTCGCGACACGAGGTATCATGGCCCAGTGTTGCCATATATACAGATTTATCTATATCTGTAGAGAATTTTGACCACAAATACAGATTACAGATTAAGCCAAATCTGTAAAACTTTTATTCAGATTAATACAGATCACATAGTCTATGATGAAATAATTGAATACTTTAGTTTATTTTTGTTTTTGCGCTAAGATTTCTTGCCAACCTACTAATATTATTGTATTTCAGGAACCTGTTTGTGTTGTCAACGTCATGTGTTGTCATTTTGCTGCAAATAATACTAAATTAAAAAATTTTCGCGCCACGAGCCACGCGCCAGTATAGAAACACATTTGCCTGTCGCGACATAACCCCCACCACCGCTCTGGCGCAATCGGTGGCTAGCAGTCTGCGACACGATAGTCCGTGTCGCGCCACGACACGCCATACAAGTATGTCCCTAACCATACTAAATGTATGAAACCGATATGCTTCTGGCGCGCCCCGACACACTGCGACACGCAAGTATGTTTCTGGCATAACGAAAAAATTAAGTACAAATCTTTCGATTTGTAGGTAATTAAATTACTCATTATTCTTTCTTCTCAGCCAGTTGCTAAATTAATTTTGTAGGTTTCTAGTAAGAAATGATAGGTAAATAGATTTTTAGCGCAAGGTATACTTTAAAATTAATGTTACGCACTTAACAAAATGCTAAGTATATAATTTACCCTCTGAAAAGTGGCGACCTACAAATGTGGTAATTACTGCGAAATAATGGCACCCACGATGTAATTAAGAACAAAATCTCGTGGGGTTTATTACGTATGTATTCTTTACTCTATTTGAATGCAAATAAATTCTATGCTTTTTAAGGGTTCCATAACCAAAGGGCCTATTACTAAGCAACCTCGGTTTATCTGTCTGTCCGTCTATCTGTGGGCTTCCATCTATATCTCATGTACCGTAAAAGGTAGACAATTTGTAATATTCACAGAGAATGTATTTTTCACAGCTACTACAAAAAATATAATATTATAAACTACTTATACTTTTTGACTTTTTTCTTTGGTAAAAAAAGTTAAAAACGGTATCGTTAATCTAAACAAGGTTGATCTATCTTTCAATTTGTAATGTAAGTACCTATATGCTTCTACAACAAACCTCCAAGTAATTTGCAAAAATTATCAGTAAATAAATTAAAACAAATTGTGAAATATGTTCTTTGTAAAAAGGCTTGCTATATAATATCAGATTATTCGAAATTAGGTGTTATTTATGTATTATTGGAATTAGGTATTAGATAAATTGATATGCATCACATCTCAATAGCAATAGCAACAACGTCCACAATTCGTTATAGATCCCGGGTTGATAAGTGTTAGCTCCACCGTATTTGTTTTGTTTGTACGTCTGTTTGTTATCAGAGCGCTCGCAGATTTAGGGGATCTTCGCAAGTAGCTATTCGTCAACCTTGTTAGAGGATTGATTCCGGAGTTAGCTTTGAGCTTGGTTAATTAACGAAGATTACATACATGTATTTTTAACCTTCTTCAACAGGAGTTCCAAATTCAATTTCAGTTAAATAAATGACTTGGCTAGTTTCAATCCATCTTAACGAAAATAGGTTTAAATAGGCTATTTTTGTATAGTAGAATTAGTGTATTCCACCTATACTTTTTTTAAGTTGCCTGAAATAAATGATTTTATTTATTTATTTATAAATAGGCATAAAACTTAATATACTTAGCACTCCAAAAACATAAAGTAAGAATTCTAATAAAGAAGAAAAGCACCTGAAAGTGTTTTAGAATACATGAAAATTAAAAACATTCTACACTTTTCGAAAACTCGTGAAACCTCCTTGGTCCGCTCAAAAAGCCAAGTAAACATGGAACGTTCAATTCAAATGCTTCCAATATCCAGGGGAAATCTCAGGTTATTGGCATTGGTAGGGTTGCCACAGTGTGGTTGAGAATTGACGACATCATAAAACAAACATACAATTCAATTTCATTAATTTATTTGGCCATTTAATTACAAAATAACGTAGGCATACATAACACAAATTAAATTACATAAATTTTAGTTTATGAATTAATTATTTATAATTATAATTTATTTATAGATAGCGCTATGTTATAAACATATTGCGGTAGGGACCCTTTTTACTCGTTTTACCAATTGTGTTTTTGTAGTATTTAGTTCAACGTTTGGTTTTTGAAGGGTAAAAGAAAAAAAATCTTCCTTTTCTTTCTCTTATAAATGGGTTTTAAGTATATATGTTTGGGACATAAATCCGGACTTTACCCATAGTATTAGAAAGTAGAAATATAGAAAATAAATTCGATGATGATAAATAAAGAAAAAATATCTCATTTGACAAACCGATAAAAATAACTAAATTATCGAATTCTGGCAACCCTAGGCTCCAAACAAATTAGCTTCCTACCCTATCTCAAACCGATAAAGTCCACTTTACCGTCTCCCGAGAAGTTCGTCTCAACTCAATCAATTCCCGAGTCTTGTTTGACCATTGAAGAACCCTTCCTAGGGGTGAAGGGGTAATGTAATTCAAGATTGGGTCCGTTATACGAGTGATTACTGTGATAGAAGTTAGTTGTTTTGTAAAGCGAATAATTTACAGGTTTTTCGGCATGGATTTTGAACTTTTAATTTTTTGATATAAGTAAATGTATACACACTAAACTCAAAATGATTAATTTCCTTTAGATTCCAAGAGTCCTGCTCATGGACATGTCAAAAGTCATAGAGCTTTATTTCCTTTATTAGATCTACAGGAGTCTTGGAAACGTCATAAAATATACAAACTAATACATACCTAGTACAAAAAAAGTCGCTTTTTCTGTCCCTATTTCCCTATGTCACTTTGACTGCTTAAATCTTTAAAACTACGCAACGGATTTTGAAGCGGTTTTTTTTATACTTAGATAGTGATTCAAGAGGAAGGTTTATACGTATAATAAAACAGTGCGAAGCCGGGGCGGGTCGCTAGTAATTAATATAAGGGAATAAAGTGACAAAGTTCATTTATATTATATTAAAAGTCGGAAAGAAAGTGATCACTTTGATTTTTGTTCACTAAGATGTTAGTGAATAAATACACACTTCTATCGTCTCCATTTATTTTGTTGTAAAACATAACCAGTATTATTTCGATACATATCTATTCTATTTTCTCGCCAGTTTCTAGCGCAGGACCATCATGGTGGATAGCACAAACTTCAACAGGCCTAAAAGTAGGCACCAATATTAACAATATATATATAACCAATAAGAATAGCGGGTAAAATTAAGCTGCGACCTTAATGTTATCGCCGTTTCTTATAATTTTTACCGTACCGTTCATATATTTTATATTTAGTATCTACCTTTAAAAAAAAGAAAACGTGTAAAAAAATTTTGTTTACTTATCTTAAACATTTCAGAGTAAAAATTCTTACTCAAATAAAAGGAATATTCTCGAAAAATCCTCTGCTATCAAAACCTAGCGCCGTAATAATTGATGAGTGCATTAGAGACACGTGGCACCATCTTTTATTCAGCGGGTGAGATGTAAATGTGACGGCGCATAATCTTTATGTAATTTGAAGACGTCTCGAAGGTTTCTCGGAGACTTGGGACTTAGGTTACATGCATACAATGTACATAAGTAGTTCCTTTTTGCTCAGTTTAAATTAAGAACAAATTTATTGACTTGGAAATGGTCCTTCGAGCCGGATTACTTTTTTATCTTCTTTCAGTGTATTATATTGTTTTTAAAGGCTGGTATTTATCAAAAGTAAACTGTACCTACGGCAGATTCGTCGGCAACCTTTGACGTATAAATACAAATAAATATTTTTTGCTTTCTTTATTTTTTTTCTCTGTCAAAAACGCTCATACATTATAGTTCCACCATATAGGTGAACTCAGGTCCAAGAAACGATGATCCGTAAGCTGATCGTCTATGACTGTAAAGGTGTAATTCAGAAAACAAAAGATTGGTTTTGATCATTGATTAGTTAATCAGCGTACTAACAGAAGTATACTAGGCTCGTCCGAGTCAAATATAAAAAATGTATACCAAATCTCGTCAATGGATGAAAACGGCTCGCGTTTAAATTTTAGAGTTTTAAAACCAACTAAATCAAAGAGCCATCGGTACAGCACTTAGTAATTTCGTATAATCCTGTACTTACCAAGTTTTAATACCCGCTCGGCCGGCGGCTATGAAAAAAGGGACTGTGTTAAGTCTCGAAAATGTAGATAAGTGAGAAACTTGTGTGACGTTTGGGTTCCGTATAAAGATTGTTAATTAAATGTTCGTATTAGCCTGGTGTGGGTACCAAAACCGTCTGTTTCGTTCAAGTCACAATCAAAAACCAATAACTTTACCTAATTATTATATTTTGTACCTCCCTCCCCATTAAAAAGAAAAAACCCTTTTTTCTTTATTGTTATCATAATATTCATAATATTTTATACGATACATCTTTCTGTAACAATATTACCCAAACATTTTGGAGGTGACAAATGAAATTCTCATTAAAACCAACTCTAATCAAACGGATCCCTAAAAACTGCACATTTTCACACGCTCTCTTGAATTACGAATGAAAATTTCTGTCCTTCACATCCTCTTCCATCTCTCTCTTACCAGAAAAGATAAAAAGAGACAAAATATACCTATTATTTAAATGGTTTCGCTAGCTAGAGTGTCCTCCTGTGTCGTTTTAAAGGCTTTCGAGACCTTTTTCGTTCCTTCCTAATGGATTTTCAAATCCGACCCAAATTAATTTGCGACACATTATATTAATTGGTGAATAATTTATGTTTTCGTGGTCATTTACACTAATTAATTTAAGCACCCAAATGTCCCAAATGTGTTTCGGTGATTACCAACTCAACTGTACTTAATTACTTACTCGTATCTAGATTTAAATAAGAACTCGGAACATGTCCGTCATTTGTATAAATAGCCACATAGGCACACTTATGAAGTACTCAGGTACCTTAATTGGACACAAAGCATTGACATACGTAGGTAAGGTAAGTACTTGATGACACTAAGACTTGGTATTTTGCATATACATAAAAATGCATTACTTACATAAAAAAATCTGCATTCCGAATATATAGGTACCACATAGGTACCTGCCTACTCTTGTATATAGGGCGATCGTGAAATATGGGCATGCAATTAAAAAGAAACGAAAGTCGTAAGTAAACTAAGTTGTGAATGTTACCAATGTAATTTTTCGCGGAAAAACCACAAGCGCAATTCAAAAAGAAACAGTTTGAAACGAGTTGTCTATGGTTAGAACTTGGCGGTGTATAAAACGGGGGAAGTCATGTTGCCAGCTTCAATATTATCGTAAGAAGTAGCCACATTTTTTGCATTTAAGAATTACGAGCATAAGGCGAGTTTTTGCAAGCTGAATGAAATATTTTTTATTAGGAAAAATATTAAAAGTGTCTTCGCATACCTAATATATGTAGATGATTCAATTCAATTGATCTTTTTGAACACACTGTCTTGTCCTGTCTATCAGCCCCGGTCGTATTAACTCTTTACTTTGACTTCCAGTGGCTGACACAACAACAAACAAGTTGTTGTGATTTGTTCCGATTTCGCTTAACTTACCTGTTAGTGGTTAAGATGCTATGAACACAGCAAAAATTAAAATTTTCGTTCTCACAAAATATGCGAGAAAAATACACAGTGGGGCTAAATTAAAATCACAAGCTGGCAATACTTTCAAATACAAAGGGAGCGAGCGAGCTCGTTACCATTCATAATTCAACGGGAAAACTCTTCGTACGTTTTCCCATTAAGAATTTTATAAGGTTTTTATTGCGTTCCCGCCGAAAGTTGCGGAGTTTGACAGGCGCGGCGGGAAATGTAACACGTACAAAATAGATTATTATGACAATTTTGCTTGAATTTGAAAAAAGGCTTTTTATCATGGAATGCTTCCTTGTTAGTTTATTATGTAAAGTTTTGAACTGGGTATATGAGATTTTCAGGATATCTTATAAGTAAAAAGTTGCCGGTGCTACTAAGTTGGCGCGTAAGGTAAAAAAATATTGGTATATCAAAATTAAAACAAAAATAAATAGATAAAGAAAAATGAACCTCATCAAAAATATTCACTCGCTATCTATGATATAAATAAGACTTATTATATCTTATAATATAACTAAAACTAGGTACAACTAATATTAATGCACTTTACTACATAGCGAAGTGTCATTTTTCTAAGAATACAAAGTATCTAACAAAAAATACTTATTCAAAAATACGAAGGTACTCAATTCAATACGAAGTACATGAGTTAAATGGTAAGTAGGTAGATATTTTTTTACATTAATGTTGACGATTAAAAGATTAGGGACTCAGTTTCGCCAATTTTCATTCCCACCTAGATAATGTCCGCTAGAACGGTTTCACGATGAAGTCAATAACTGAAAACTTTTTCCAATTACCTAAGTGACAGCCCTATCGCTCGCTCATGGCCATGTTAATTAAGCCCTGCGCAAACTGAGCGTTATCCCTTTCATTTTGTGCGAGATTAAAAAATTGACTGGTGACCGAAACTTTTTAAGTCCATGAAGTTTCAGGCAACAAATTTTATTTCGAACCTGATGGTGATAGGTAGGTACCGAAAGATAGCATTCTACGAAGCGTAGCGTTTTTCGTAGTAGTCTACCACAGTGTAGCAGCTACATAGTTCGACAGTCTACGAAACTTAGCCTCTATTCGCATTCTACAAAGCGTAGCATTTTTCGTAGCAGTTTACGACATAGTGTAGCATTTACGTAATTAAACTATCTACGAAGCTTACCATCTGTTCATAGCCTCTCTTCGCATTCTACAATGCGTAGCATTTTTCGTAGCAGTCTGCGACATAGTGTAGCATTTACGTAATTAAACTATCTACGAAGCTAAGCGTCTATTCGTAGCCTCTCTTCGCATTCTACAATGCCTTAGGTACTTACAGTCAATATTATTATTATAGTCAAATATAATATTGAGAGCTTATTATTTAATATAAATTATGTTTTTGACTTGTAACTTGGCGTTACAAATAAAGAATTGTATTGTATTGTATTGTAGCCTACAGTACAATGTTATCACCAAATTCACAACAGGACACGTGTCACACTCAATCCACTCTCACAATATTTTCACGCGTGAAAAGTAATTGCAATTACGTAGGCGTCAACCCTGGCGCTTGACGACCTCTATTAATTAAAGCCTGTGTAAACCGAGCTTTATCGGTGGCCGCGGCAGCCAATTAGAGCGACCCAACGTTTCGCGCCAAAAATTATGCGGCTTATCGGCCCCGGGCGTAATAAACGCTAGGGATGTACCGCTGCTGTCGATATTTTGAGACAGGTAAATAAAAAAAGTCATAAGTTTTAAAACGGTTTTTATTGTCATATTTTTTAGTTGTACTAGTGTCTAGCGAAGCCCGCTTTATTTCTATAGAAACGTTTCAAGGCTATTTCTATCCCATGAGATCTGACATATGGGATGAAAAGTAGCCTGTGTGTTATTCCAGGGCATGCAGTCTCGACAAAGGTAGCGATCGCATAGCGACCGACATCGGTCGCAAAGTCGTTTCGACTTAGCGACCGATTTCGGTACATTTTAGTACATTTTAGCGATATTTGTAAGTCTCTACTAGCGGAACCATTATTTTTATCGGAATGTTACGAAAACAACTGTCAACTCTAGCGATCTTTGTCGATAACTGCGAATTTCTTTGCGAGTAATATTGACAGCCCGATAAGTATTTTAGCGATCGTTATCTACCCTTTAGAATTTTTACACTTTATCAACTCATCTTCTGTGTAAAAGGGTTTTGAAGAGTTATTGGGTTTAATTTTTTAATGGCTTTAGCGTATCTAGCATTGGATTTGTTCACGGATGGTTCCAATAGTAGAAACTTACAAATATCGCTAAAAATATGTGATCGATAAGACTTTGCGATAGGGATTTTGAAAAAAATATCGATTTATCGATATATCGATATTTTTGGCCGATATTTTTTATTCCCATATATCGATATAAAACAATAAATCAAATAATAAATAATAATAAATAATCATTAATCCTAATGATAATAAATTTTCTAAGCGATACTATCATTAAAAACACTTTAAGCAAGAGAAGTGAAGTTAAAAAACTTCCTTGAAGGTTTTTTATCAATATAATTAAGTATGATGATAAAATACCTTCGTTTAACTTCGTTTTTCTGTACATCCATACAAACTTTAACGTTTGTAATATAAGTAAGGAAATTGTAGACCGCAATGAATATAACTCTAATAGGCTCCTAAACTAGGGCATTTCTGTTAGAAATACCTACACTATACATTATATACAAAGGAACTTTACAATTTATGTTCATTTTTAATATTTTGGTATGTGTTTTATTTTGGTACGAGCTTTCGTATTTCAACACTGATTTTAACCCAACTTTCAACTTATAAAACTTACAACGAAATAATTTACGGAGAAAAAAGCCCGTACCGACATAGTTTTCAAGTGCGTTTTAGGAATGCATCGTCGTGCATTTGATATTAGGTACGGCAAACTTGTTTGTAGTACTGGTAGTTCTCGCATGCCATATTTTCTCACTTCTCAATCTATATCAGTTAAGTTAGCATACGCTTGCTGAATAGTTCGCACTGTTGACCTTATGGAAGTAGGTATAGGCTATCTCATCTAGTATCCATAACACAAGCTCTGCTTAGCTTGGGGTTAGATGATTGTTTGTTAATTGTTCAGTATCGCCACATAGTATAAAACAAAGTCGCTTTCTCTGTCCCTATGTCATGTTCCTATATCCCTATCTCCCTTTGTACGCTTAAATCTTTAAAACTACGCAACGGATTTTGAAGCGGTTTTTTGTTATAGATAGAGTGATTCAAGAAGAAGGTTTATACGTATAATAAAGCCGGGGCAGATTATTTATACATAATTTGAGCCGTGGTCGTCCTACTACAGGGCAAAACCCTCGCCATTCCTCTTTTCACGATCTTAAACTCTGAATATGCAAACCTTTGTCAGCAACTGTTGTTTTTTTATGAAGAAAGTAGTAATGTATATTCGCAGGTATCTGCTTTAATTAGGTACTTAAATTAGTTTGTATTTTGTCAGCGCATTAAAGAAATCTTGCGTGTCTTGAATTTCTTTAACTAAACTGAAATTAGGTAAAAATAAATACTTCAGATCGTACACAAATTTGTTCCGAGGTGGGAATCGAACCCGCAACCTATTGCGTCGCAGGCAGACCTTCGCCCACGGCGCCACATCGGTCGTCTAATTACTATGAACAAGGGAAAATGAGTATATTCAGGCGTGAACAAACTAAGTAAGAAATATTTCTAATATAAATGACCCTAAGGGAATAGAAACAAATTAAAACTAGTAAGTATACAGGGTGTTAGTGTGAACACCGTTGTCCTTGAAACCAGAGGTTCAGCATCATGAGTAGAATCCAAAACCGATGAGAAAAGCTTAACACCTATTTTAGTTTTGCAAGATTTTGATATTTCATGTCTTCGCTATTGTACACGATGCCATAGTCACTCTACATACTTTAAGTGCCTACCTACGTAAGTACTTATACCCGCGCCTTACTTGGATCGTAACTTCATGCCACGTGTCGCCTGGTCGAAGTACTTGTGTCACGTGTTTGTGAGCAAACGTTTAGTGTTTATAAAAATTTTCTTTAAAAAATGAGTAAAAAATAGAATCATTTTTTTTCATCCGTTTTGGATTCTACTCATGATGCTGAACCTCTGGTTTCAAGGACAACGGTGTTCACACTAACACCCTGTATACAATTAAACAATTGAGCTAACTTCCGACGATTGCAAACAGTAGAGGTATCTCAACTGATCCATATCTATAATTCCTCATTCGCACGCGGGCTTTTTTAACGTCCGTTAAAAAAGCGTTTGAATAGAACAAATGCAATTCCAAGTATACGTTTATACAACAGCGCTTTCAAAACGCGACTCTTTTTTAACGCGCATTGTTCCATTTTGAGCGCTGGGCGTTGGGGGTTGAACTAATTATGCAGTGTTCCATTTTTAACGTCGGCGTTGGCGTTTTTTTAACGCAACCCTTTTTTAGCGCTGGGAACGAGGTCTAACAGTCAGAAGCGTCCCAAGTCATATTATGACCAACACATGACCCTTTATTATACATATACCTACTAGATCTTTAAGAAGGCTATTAAATCGATGATATACATCGCATCGATGCGTATAAATAATAATAGGTACCTAAGCATAAAGAACTTTTTAGGCTGAATTAAAAAATATATGCGTAGCACATCCCTAGTTTTGACAAACGACCGTTTGGAGACCACGCTCGAGTGGAGTGTGATCGATTACTCCATTACAGAAATATTTTCGCGAGGTTTTGGTCGGTCATTTTCGTTTAAAATACGGGATTTTATTTTAGTACAGATCCAGAATAATTGTAGAATCTTAGAGAAATTTCGAGAATCTATTCTCGGTGTCGGTTGCTGGTATATACCTCTACATAGCTGAAATATATACCTGGGTATGAAGTTTGGTGTGAATATAACCACGCCTCAATAGAAACCTGAAGATTCAGAAATAGGAACTCATCGATATCAAGTCATGCCGCCGGGGGCTTACACGAATCTACAAGTAAATCTATCGGCATTTTTAAGATTTTGTTACAAATAAATATTTTTATGAATACACCATTGGAGTACCTACCTATATAGGAAGACTAGCTGGTGCCCGCGACTTCGTCTGCGCATGATTAATATTTCGAGTACTCGCGATTTTACTTCCGTAATTCCCTTTCCCGTGGAATTTTTGGGATAAAATAAAGCCTATGTGTTATTCCAGCTTATAATCTATCTCTGTGCCAAATTTCATCCAGATGCGTTCTGCAGTTTTTGCGTGAAAGAGTAACAAACATCCATCCATCTTTCAATCTATCCATCCATCTATCCATTCATACTTACAAACTTTCGCGTTTATCAGTTCAATTCAGTTTGGTTCCTCTGGGCTATACGGGTTTTCAAAAATTTCTCACAGCATCTGAACGACGACGCGTACATGTGTAGGTACGCGTCGTTCAGATGCTGTGAGAAATTTTTGAAAACCCGTATAGCCCAGGGGAACCAAGCTGAATTCCGGGATAATATGTATCCCATGTCCAATCGTCCCGAGTTCCATTCGAATTCATTCACTTCCGTCGTGATGCGTGGTTAAAGAATTTTTCTTTCACCCTCTCTCCCAGGGGAACCTTACCGACTTCCGGGATAAAAAGTATCCCATGTCCTTCCTTGTAGTATGAACTCAAATCGTTCCGAGTTTCATTCCAACTGATTCAGCAGTTTCGGCGTGATGCGAGGTAAAGGAATTTTACTTTCATACACTCTCCCATGAGGACCTTACTGAATTCGGGGATAAAAAGTATCCTATGTCCTTCCTCGTAGCCTATAATCATGCCGAGTTTCATTTAAATCCATCAAGTAGTTTCGGCGTGATGCGCGTTGTATACAGACAGACAGACAGACATGAATGAAAAAAAATACAGTTTTGGCTTGAGTATCGATAATAGAGGGCTCTCCAAAAAAAAATTTCAAAATATCTTCAATGTACAGAATTGGACCTGTTACAGTTTTATTATAAGTATAGATATAAAGATACAAAGAGGTATAACAACCAAGCTCTACAATAATAGCATGTTCTGTAACATGAAAAGTAATCCGATATACATTCCAATTACGACATCTCCAGGGAGACGGCATAAGCAAAGTACCCGAAGCCAATATGCCATTCATCAGACGAAGCGTCGCTAAACACCTACCAAGCCAGATAACCGCAGTAAACCGACAACAATGCACGCTCGCACTCAATAAAAGATGATAACACCATGAAATATGAACTGACGACACCCCTCAACCCAAAAACACAACTCAAACTACTTTCAGCCTTCTAAAACAGCTGTAAGGTCCAAAGCAGCTAAGCTGTATCCACAAGTTACGACGTTTAGTAAGACAGAGGTGTACAAGCATAATAAACGCGCACTAACGAAAACAAACCGCATCCAGTTCTCGCACAGCCAAATTTCCCAAAGAAAACACGCCAAGTTACACCGTTTCGGAACGAAGCTGCGATGGCGCGAAACAAAAGCGCGCGAACCGCCGCCATTGGAGGAGGAGATGGGCGGACTCCCGGATAATATGGCGGAAGTATTACCGAGGAGGTATTCAAGGTGCATTGGGGGTCCGGGTGGTCTAGCCTCCCGGAGGTTAATTACCCGCCGGCCGATAAGGCAGCGGCTCGCTAATTACGTACTTATGGCGGACTGAAATTAGTTATCGTTGGCGGGTAAACGACGTTCACTTTGTTTGCGTTCCGTTTTACGGATAATATGTATTCTGGGGCTGAGAGTAATGGAACGAAATTGGCGTCTATTCGGTTTATCTTGTTAATGTTGGAAGCTCGCAGATAATGTAACCATTGTTCAAATAACGCTCCCTCGGCTCTTCTTTAATCGTTTAGCTTAATTTTTCTTTGTTTTTATTTCGAGTCCCTGAATAGAGATTAAAATTCATATCTTTCGGTTCATACACTCTCCACTTTAATCATATAATAACTAGGTAGGTATAAAGTAAAACAAAGAAAGGAATAAGTATTTTTCACATTACATGAAAGGTAGGTATAGCGAAATTTATTCAAAAGCCGCAAACAACACGACTGGCAGCTGAGCTCTCAAATAAAATGCGATAAAATAAAAAGATGCTGGCGACAAAACGTAGATACTTATACACATGCCACTTTAATTTTACCATCATACCTAATTCAGTAACTCCGTAGAGCCTTCGCAATAGGGTTGACAGTTGCTGGTTTTTCGCTACGTAAAGTGCAAAGTACAGTTTGTAAGTTTATACATATTTACCACAAAAGCGGCTCGGAGAGAGATCGCGGGATCCGTTCGCCGGTTTTATTTTTCCAAGCTCTAAATGGAGTCGGTGGAGCATTTAAATAAGCTTCGCCGCCTGAAGTATGGTAATGTTAGTAATACGCGGAAAGAAACCGCGCCTCACAGTCAGCCATCTTGAATTTTTGTGTTTCCATTTGATCCTTCGACCCGGAGTTCTTTAATATTACATGATATCAGTTGAAACATGGACTCTACGAAGTGAGGGATGAGGATGATTCTTTGAAAAAGCACCTTGTATTCTCATAAATTGAAACTCACTATAATATCAACATTTTTCATTTTACATCCTAAGTAATGCATTCTTAAAAAGGTCTAACGAAAGACGGCTACAGCAATATAGGTCCGCCGGTAAAAAATCAAACGCTTCCGCCACCCACCGCTACTTACCACCAAACAATCAACACACCAATAAAATGTGTAAACTACCCACAAAAACAAAACGGTAGCCACATGTCACCGTAACCAAAGAGGCCGGCATTTTTTCTATCATAATTAGTAACAAATTATGTAAGAAAATATCGGGGCCCGTTACGAGAAGCGTAAAGGCATCTCGAACCCCTCTCCCGGAACGAAGAATGCGTAATGAATCTCACTAATAAGAGACTGTCACTTCAAATAGGGGACGCTCTCGTTCTTATCAGTGCTCTACTGATGAAAAATTATGTGGTCTAACTAGCTTCGAAAATGTATAATAGTAGAGCGTACTTGATCTATTTGCATAAATTAACGTACGCTTCTATATTCCTTTGACCTGTTTGACTCTGGGTTAGGTATCGCTCCTACCTTTTTTACCTTACCTACCTAATGATGTATTATTAAAAAAAAAGGTTCACGAGTTCCGCATGAGAAAGACAAAACTTATATTGTTCGTCGACTTAAATTTGTAGTAGGGTAGTAGATAAGTAGGTACCTACAGCTATTCCAAAACCAAACTTAAGGGAAATATTTTATTTGCCAGAATATAAGTAATATTACAATATCGGTCTTCAAATTATAACCACATAATGTAAGTACTTTGTATTTACAGTTGAAACAGTTGAGCTATCATGCTGTAAAGACTATTTTCCATTTAACATTTAGCGGCAGCATGAATTAAATTATCACAGGTATGGATAATGAGCACTATTCTTAGATGAAAAGTTACGTTCCGTTGCACGCAAGGCACGCTCCACCAGTGGCCCGTAAGAGTCAGCCCCTCCCACTCAACTAATTAGCTTCCTTGTGCTGTACAGCTTGGCAAAAAAGTCTTGAAACGGAACTAATTTTTTTGTTTAATGGCAACATTCTTAAAACAATGACGTTTGATGTAAAATTGTAAACAAAGATTACGAATTCTCGGATTTTTTACTTGGATCGGTCAAGCGGTGGTGTCACAGTGACGAAAAGTGAAAAATAACGAATAAAACAGTTAGAAGTGCTGCCAGGGAGGTTATTTATAAGGTGTACAGGCGATGTCTGGCAGAATTTGAGGCCAGAACTATTCTTTCAGATCTCAACAATGTTTTTCAAAGAACCGCTGATATGACAGGTTTGTGAGAGTTTGTTTTGTAATTTTAAGTTGAATCAAAGGTAACTTGATGGTCCTAAAGCAGGATTAAATTAAAGTTCCACGGAACAAGTGAAATATTCAACAATAAACATCGGGCAGTTAGGTTATGTTTACGTTTGTTCTGCGTACTCTGCTATAGCGCGGGCATAGAATTTGATACTTGAGCTAGACTAGCTAATATGTAAATCTATTTCTACATAATTTAAATGTTGTGTTAATTCTTTGTAATAAAGTTACTATAGCGCTTGTATTTTAAATGGTCTAGAAATTAGGTGCCTAAATAATAAACTGAAAAAGGTAACATAAAGGTATCATAAAAAGTTTCTTCTTTATAGGAAGCAGCTGAGCGTGCTAAAACGGAACGGTTCCAAGCTATTACGGAGGAGGATTGGAAGAATTCGTGCCAGCACGTAATAAAAATAGAAAAGGAATACTGGGAGAGAGAACTTACAATGTATTAATAACAATGTATTAAATTTTAATTAACTTTATATTTTTTTCTTTATATACTTACATAACGAGAACCTTGCTCAATTAAACAATATTTACTGATACTGATACTAGTATACTATGTGTGGATATAAATGTACGTATAACAGAAATATACACCTAAGTATCAAGACTAGCTTGGTGCGCTATAGGTGTTGCCATAAGGACCTACAGTGGCGCCCCCATTATTTTCTACTCTTTTTTGCCAAGCTATAAATCTAACTTATACAGCGCCGTCAACGAGCGCTTTGATCTCGCGTCAAGTGAAACGGAACGCGACGGTGTGACTGAACGGTTTCTGAACGCAGCGTTTAATGTCAAATGTGGCGGGAACTCCTTTGCGTTTTCTTCACGTACCCTTAATAGTGCTCATTACTAAGGCACCTCCATATTCAAATGAATGGATAGTAAAGCTCTAAGCTAAACTCTAAATCACTTTACCTAAGTATAAAGAGGATTTCAGGCAGATGCTTAAACTTCAATGATGAACATAGATAAAAGATAAAAGCTACAATACTACTACCTACTTTACTTATTACCTTACTTGTTTTTAGATACAAGTTATATATAAGTACCTACAAACAAGCAGTCTCTTCAGTTGAAGATATCTAACTTCTATGTAATCACACTAATCATAAATAGTTCCAATGTCTACAGAAAAACAGCTCAACCATTAGGTATACTTCAAACAATACAATTTAAATAACAAGCTTGACTCAAACTTGCCTATGTAGATACATAACCTATATATTGAACCTAACCCCCAATGCCCCAATCAATCGGCGTAGAGCCCAATACACCGACACCGACTAATTGCGTAACCTGGATCTAAACCCACGGATAGCGGGTAATCGTTGTATCATATCAATCGCTCGGCCAGAAACAATCAATTAGAAACCGAGCCCCTTTCAATTATTCGACAAGGGTGCCATTCCAACAGAGGATGTGCGAGTTAAAATAAACTCGCTTTGTCCACGACTAGATTAAAGTTAATGTATCTTTCAAGAGCAATGTATTTGTAAAATCTATAATTAATTATAAGGTTCTGGTTTTTATTGAAATGAAATAAATAGAACTAAGAAAAAAACAAAAATCCCTTACATATTTTGAAAGGTTAAGGTTCATCATCATTATCTGATATCTCCTGATTACCTATATCCTCCTAATTAAAGATTTTTGTTTTTCTGTAAGTATCTTTTATATAATTTTGCTTACTTATGTTAGTCTCTTTTTGTATACCTAGTTTATGTTAATTTAGCTTAAATTAAATGACTTTTTGTCATAAGTTACGCCACCGTCCATTACATATTTGAACCGATCCTGTCCATCCAAAGGTTGTCTGGAAGAGATCGCTGTTAGCGATAAGGCGGCCGATTATGCCACTTTAGATTTAATTATGATTAAGCTGCTCCTTTACGTATTTTTATGGTGCAATAAAGAAATAATCTATCAAAAAATTGAACCAAATTCATAAAAAACGAGTGTTATTAAAATACTACTTTATAGGTACTTGTTTTGATTTTTTGTTTGTTGTTATTATTTAAATTAATCCTATTTACTTTTGTCTATTTCTGCTATTGTAATGTTTTTGTTGTATTTTGTATGTGTGTTTCTGTAGACCATATAAAATTCTTATCTATCTATCTATCTATCTAGGTACGGATTCACAAATCTTTTTTTATTAGGCCGATCAAGCCATACACATAGGCAGGTACCTAATACATACCTAATGTACGCATTTTTAAAACACGTCAGCATGTCTGTCAATCAACAAAATGCGACCATTTTACTTGTTTTACCGTGATTTTACTTGTAAATAATTGTTTAAATTTAATTAATGGTAAATAATTTCAAGAACGTATTCATAAGATCTTCGACTTCGACTTCTTGATTACGTTTCGCTTTGCATTTTTTGTAGAGCCATATTGCCTACAGGTAGACGTATAGCTGTGCCTTAAGCCTAAATATATCTCTCTACATGTATAAGGCCTCAACCTTGGATAAATCCTCCTTAGATCACACGTAGGTTCTACCAAAGAGAATATAAATACTACGATACTACCTATTTCTAAGTAAACTTCATGCTGTCCCACGTTTTCTAGTCATTCGAAATACGAACACAGCTAATTTTGACTTGACACAAACCTGAAAGTTCTATGCGATCGAGATTAAAATTTTTCAGTTTATAAAATACTGTGTATGTTTATTTTTTATACAAAACATGCTAGTTTGTCGGTAATTGCTATGTGGTAAAAAATACCATGTATGATGTTGCGATCTTCGCTGGAATCGCTGCATTATTGTTTCTGCTGGTGATTGCTGCCGCTTATTTTAAGTTTCAGGCAGGCAAGGATAAGGTATGTGAAAGATTTGCATGGTATTTCGATGTAGGTACGAACGTGGTACCTAACCTACATTTCATGTTTTCCATTTTGTTTTCTGATTTTTAAAGAATGATTTAATTTAAGTTAGTAGATTGGTGTGTATAAAATGATTCAACATAACCTGGCTAGTTCAATATCATTTAAAGAACTACTAGGTGACTATCTGTTTCTCACTCCCTCCCCTTATCTTCTTCTATAATTAGAAGGTAATCAATTAGAAAGTAAGACAAAAGATGAGACTAAGACTCTCGTTGAGGCACCAGTCCCGTTCAGACCCACAGAAAAGCTGAAACGAAGCTGTCAAATACCAAAAAGTTTTGCTCTTTAAGGAGTTTGGCTGTTTAGGGCCTAGTCAGAGACAATGCACAATACACTCCCATGCGAGATATCAATGCAAATTCCAACTCACAATTATTATTAACTAATATCTGCCCGCGGTTTAGTATGCGTTGTTTCTACGGAAACTTTTCAAAGCTCTTTCTATCCCATGAGAACTGATGTAAGGGATGAAAAGAAGCCTGTTTTATTCCAGGACTAGAACTACGTCTATTCAAAATTTAAGCCCGTTCCGTTCAGTCATTTGCGTGAAAGAGTCGTCGATACGTCCAAATTTTCACGTTTGTAATATTAGTGTATGTAAAGTTTATAAAGGGTTCCTAGATTTGATAGCTACCCAACTTCAGTGAGGAGGACTGGTTATATCCAAACTAAGCAACCATTTGACGACCGATGATGTGGCGCGGTGGGCGAAGGTCCGCCTGCGACGCTGCGGTTGCGGGTTCGATTCCCGCCTCGGAATAAATTTGTCTACGATCTGCACAAATTAGTTCCGTTGGTCTGGGTGTTTTCTATGTATAACAAAAAATATCTATCTATGTAATCTATGGTATTAAGTATATCAGTCATCTAGTACCCATAACACAAGCTTTGAGTAGCTTACTTTGGGGCTAGATGGTGCTATGTGGATTGTCCAGCATTATTATTTATTTACTAGCAGCGCCCCCGGTTTCACCCGCGTAATTCCTGTTCCCGTGAGAATACCAGGATAAAATATAACCTATGTGTTATTCCAGACTATAATCTATCTCAGTGCGGAATTTCATCTATATCTATATAAATAGTTCAGTAGTTTTTGCGTGAAATTGTAACAAACATCCGTCCATCCATCCATCTATCCATCCATCCATCCTAACTTACAAACTTTCGCGTTTATAATATTAGTAGGATATTTATTGTCGATTTTTGACAGGCACTATTATCGAAGCTTTCGGTGGGAGTCGATGGGAATGTCAACTGCTTTGATATCGACCAAAAGGACAGCCTTGATGAGCATCTCGATGTTCTTACTAAGAAGCTCGCGGAAAAAGTACGTTATTTTTATACTGTAGTATTTTTTTTGCTCAGCAGAGTTGAGCAAAGGTCTCCTCGGGGATAAGAAAAATCTCTTTTGTTGTTGACTTCACTTTACATGTAGATCAGGTAAATTATTGAGAGCTGGCGCGGTTGTCTTTTGTTTTAATTAATAACGTTGACGTCACAAATCTGTCGATTATGGAGGCCTACACAAAACTCTCTTTTTGATCGGGTAACTTATCATCTAGCTTAAGCTATAGGTAAATTATTAAGCTGGCGTGTTGTTTTATGTTTTTTCATATAATTGATAACGTTTACGTCATAAATCTGATGAATATGGAGGCCTATTCCGATCTTTTCAACCGCAGATGCGAAGTATGGCCGGAAAACTCAGGCACCTACTCACTTACCTACTTAGGAAAGCAGTTTCCAGATGGATTTTATTACTTTGACTTTAAATACATTTTTACACACGAAGAAACTAAATTTCAGCGTCAAGAAGAATGAAAACTATACTTAATCATTCAAAAATGAAAAACAACTCGATATTCCGTTTTAGTTCGAGAGTACCGATCTAAAGTGCTGGCCAGATAGAATAGAACCGCACCCCCGCGCCTCGTTTTCACGTGCCCCGTCCTTTCTATATGTCATGCAATAAGTATATCATGTATTAAATATAACAGTCATCTAGTATCCATAATACAAGCTCTGCTTAGCTTGGGGGTAGATGATGCTGCGTGGATTGAGCATTATTATTAGATATATTAGAATAGGGCGCAGACGGCCAGTGCCTTACGAAATCTGTTACTGTAAGTTGACCCCCAGAATAGGAAAATCAAAAGATCGCGCCAGCTCTCAATAATCTATCTATTGACCCAAATGATAATTTGAATTCAATCGAAGCCAGCAAGGGACGATTGTAAATCAAAGTGGGAATGGCTATCCAATCCATTGAGGGCGTTTAAAAGAAACCTTGTTTGTTTTAACATCTTACGGTGATAGGTTTTTCACGTTTCACCGTAAGACATTGATGATAGCCGCTAGAAGCAAGTTACGTAATTTTTTTTTACGAAGTATGTAGATACTTCGTTTTGACTTAAATTAGAATTTTGGTTGGTAAATTACGTAGTTTTTGACGATACTTACGTATATAAATTCAGAAATGTAGTTGGAACTCTACGAGACCTCCTTTTTTATACAGGTTCAGACTTTATCAACAAACTCTTTATTTCCAGGAGTGTAGACTCCGCTTATCCAAATCCAAGATACGCGAGACGCAAAACGAGATGGACAACTTGCACGGAATAGACCAGGATGTTCAGCTAAAATACCGAGAGGTAATGGACTCCTTGAAGATTGACCTGCTTAGTAACGAGAAGGAATGTAAAAAGCTACAGGAACAGATTGAATGGGTGTCTATGAAGAGAGCTGAGTTGAAAGATGAGGTAAGATTTGTAAGAAGATGCATAAGAATACATAGATAAAATAGGAGAAGATGGTAGAATGGATAGGTAAGTCGTTTCTGTGTTTCACTGATCAGTATTTATTTAGTTTTAGGGTTCCGTACCCAAATGTAATCCTATGCTGTGTGGACTGTCCGGAATTATTTATTTATTATTTATTACTGAGACTGTAGTCCGTCCGTATATCTGTCACAAGGCTCATGACTCATGAACCGTTATAAGTACAGTAAATTTTTTCTATGCGCTTTATTTCTCTAAATTAATTCTAAAAACAAAAATATTTAAGGCGGTTCTCACACAAAATACACGATTTTTTTGAATGATGCTCAGAACCTCGCTCTTCAAAACCTCGAGTGTAAAAACACCGCGATAGTTTACTTACACAGTTTGAATAATAAATGTTTCTTATTCATATTCTTATACTACAATTATTATACTTGTGATTTACCCTAGCAACGTGTATTTTATTATAATTTGTTTATAGATAAGGAACCCTTTTTATAGATAACGTTTTTATAGATAAGGAACCCTTCGCGCTCAAGTCCGACTCGCGCTTGCCCGGTTTTATTTTTTAAGATCATTTTGTGGATAGGCTCGTAGTTAAGGCCTTGTCTTTTGACTTTTTTATTTTTCTTTCATTTAGAGAAGAAATACGCGTCTTAACAGTTCAGCTACTCTCTTTTTATTTCTATCATTTGTTTGCCTTTTTTATGCGCAGATGAATGTAATCTTCGTTGCCAAGCGCTACTATTGGATACGTTTTTTTAGGTTTTTTATTATTTAGGTTTGTAAGCACTGATTTTCAGAGCCTTGGTTTCTGTTCTGGCTTTTGGTTCTGTCGTATAAACACTGAACCGCCTTCTATTGTATTAAACATCCTGAAGGTACCTATTGAACGGTCAATACGATGTTTAATTTAAGAAAATAAAAGAACTTTATTCCAATATCACAACAAATTGAAACGAAAATTACAATCAAGTAAAAGAAAAAACAATTGAGCTAACTGCAGACGTTTGCAAACAGTCTAAAGGTAGCTCTAATCTTTATAAAATTAAATAGAAAATAAGTACATGTCATTTAATCACAGTAAATTTATTATTATTTGAGTAAGATACCTATATGTCATTAAATTAAACTCATCAAAGTCACGTATCACTTGATGTTACATTTATTTATTTGTGTAAATGTCTCTATTATATAAATTACTAGTTGTGCCCCGCGGCTTCGCCCGCATGGACATTTATCTGTTGAATTTCAGAAATTTTCTGCACGCCTCCTAGGGGTTTCTTAAAAATAAACATAGATGTTTAATTATTTACTTCATTATTTATTTATACCGAGTTTTGAATAAATCGAACAAAGGAAAAAATATTTTCCGTACAAACTTTACACCCTATTTAACCCCCTCAGAAGTAAACATTTCTAAATTTTAATAGCCTATGTCCTATTCTAGGTCCTAAACTATCTACGTACCAAATTTCATATAAGTAACTTAAGAAGTTACAAAGATTATTTAGAACAAACATTCACACAGACTTTCCCATTTATTATACCTAATAGTAAGATATAGACACATAATTATTCTAATAATTATGTCTTCATCACATTTTAAAGTTCGTAAGAGTTGATAAATTTAGATAAGTAAATTGATAATTAACTAATCTATTTTACTGCTTAGCAACAACGACTCGAATGCGCGTATAGATGTGCTGTTAAAAGGCTGCCGCTTGAGATCCTTGCGCTGAAAATGGCTCGAGAACCTTCTACATCTCGTAGAAAAAATGTCTAAGATCTGAAATTTTTTGCATTAAATGTTTTCTTAATGCAGTTGTAGTATTATTTCTAAACTAGCATCTACCCGCAGCGCCGCACGCGTTGTTTCTATGGAAACGTCTCAAGGTTATTTCTATTCCATGTGAACTGATTTATGGGATGAAAAGTCGCCTATGTGTTATTCCAGGGCTAGAACCACATCTATTCAAAATTACAGCCCGATTCGTTCAGTAATTTATGCGTGAAAGAGGAACAAACATCCATACATTCATACATCTATTACATCCATACAAACTTTTACATTTATAATATTTAGTAAGGATACTGGTTGGACGATTGTTAATGATGAATAAAAAATCAATCTAGTGCGGCTTTGGGTACTTATCTCCAGTTCAGTATTGTTTAATGCTAAAGAAGCTTTTCAGAATCTTGAGGTAGCGAATCTTAAAAACCTTAGTTATAGGGACTTACCTACTTAATAATAAGAAGACAAAACATATATTTACATACATACCAACAGTCTTGATAAACTTAAGTATAAAAAGTACAGTTTTCATCCCAAAGATGGCAGTTTTCTATATATAATATGATATTATTTAGCTCAATAACAAGTTGGTTTAGACCCACTGTCATTATGTCAGGCATCATTTGATACTGCTATGGATATTTTGAATTGCCTACACCATAAACTTCCATAATTATTTTATAAAGAAGAATGGCAAGGTTCCTTACGTCTGCTGAGCCAACTTTTTTTGCGCTGTGCATTACTTACACCTTTTAAAATTAATTATACATCTAAAAATGGGATAAAAAAGTTATTTTTTTACAACATTGCAAGCACGAGGTAAAAAATCTTCACTCGAGTGCAACACCTAACTTTCCATCCCAGCTCAGCGAGGAAATATCTAAATAGCGCATAAAGTTAAAGTATAACAAAAAGGTTCAGAGTCTTGAGTTGTATAACGGTAGTATGATAAATTCGGCACCATGGAGGTAGTAAAAAGTAAAAGTCTTTATTTCGGAATATAATTATCCATGACCACTTCTCACTGTAGCGACGCGACGACGACGCGTCGTTGCTATGAATGATTCTAAGTTGAGACTTTAATTTGTCCATAACTAGTCTCCCGTGTGTTCTAAGCGTGACCAAAGTATGTCTCCTCAACATTATCATTAAATTCTCACCCGCTCTAACGAGTAGCATACATTTGGACAATGTTTTCTGTGTTTATTTTTTCTTATTATAATTGAAATAAACTATTGTTAAAATGACGCATATAGCTGCCGAACGTCACTTTCTGTTTCCCTACATGTGAAGGGAGATCCAGTGTATAAAACTGGTCAGATGTCACATATAGCTTGGGGCTAGGCTAGGATACTGTGATGATTGTCCAGAATTAAGTTGAAAACACACAGAAGCCGGAGGCGGAGCGGAGGCGAAGGCGTGCGAGTTGTATTCTATTGAATCATATGAAAGCTTACACACACACCGCAGGCGGTGACGGCGCGGTGCCATAGGAAAAACCGCCACGCCTTAGCCTCCGCTCCGCCTCCGGCTTCTGTGTTTTCAACTTTATTTATCTATTAATTACCTAGATACCTGAGCAAACCAAATCTAGCGTATGAGTTAATGTCCCTGTGTTCGTGCTTTATATTAACAAAGAGTGTTGTGGCAGGTAGTCCGAGGCCAGCGACTGTACGGCGTCGCGGCGGCGGAACTCGCCGACAATTTGGCCGAGCTGCAACGCGGTAGAACTGACGGCTCGACCATTGACAAACCGCTGCAGTTCAATTCTAGTTCAACGCTCAAGCATCGAAAGGTAAGCAAATCATCAAAGTATAAAAATACTTCCTTCTCGCTGTCCCTATGTATGATAAGATCTTCTACAACTTGGCCGAGCTGCAACGTAGAAGAATTGACGGCTCGGCCATTGACAAACCGCTGCAGTTCAATTCCAGTTCTACGCTCAAGCATCGAAAGGTAAGCGAATCATTACATAATATAAAATGAAGTCGTTTCCCGCTGTCTGTCTGTCTGCTGATGTATGCTTACCTAGATCTTTAAAACTACAACTTGGCCGAGCTGCAACGCGGAAGAATTGAGGGCTCGGCCACTGGCCACAAACCACTCCAGTTCAATTCCATTTCTAAGCTCAAGATTTGCTTGCCAAAAAATGAATCGATCTCGATTACCAGCGACCGATTTATGCAAAAATGATCCAACTCACCAGTTGTGGGTTGGATCATTTTTGCATAAATCGGTCCAGTTGAGTTAGACAAAAAGGAGAGATCCTGGTCTCTCGTCTTCCTGAATCTCTTGTACACTCTTTGGAGACAGGACTGGCTTAGGATAAGCAATCGAGTGATGTAACGCTGAGACAATCGGTGCTGAATTAGGCTGACGATTTCAGCGGCATCTGAGGCTGTGGTTAACATTTTTCTTTAGTTCAGTAACGTAAAACAATGAACTGATGACCAATTATTATAAACAGTTATTTTAGAAAGGATTTCAGAAATTCCAAACAATGTAGTGTTTAGTTTGGAGAATTAATTAGTGCGGTCCATGACACAAGATTATTAATAAGGTATATAACGAGTTTTTTAACTGAGGAAATTTTGCATGCTATATCCCCACAATCCCTAGGTAAGTACATCATTTTACAGAAGTTGTAAAATAAATGTCCTGATCAACTCGTGTTGAAGCAAATCCAGTTTAAACATCGCGAGAGTAGATAAGAGAGATATACCTACCTGTACCTAAAATACCTACTACCTTACACCAGCTCTGTTTAGCTTGGGGGCTAGATAAGGTTTTGGATTGTCCATTTTGCCAGTGTCCGCCATTTCAGGTGTTACACATCTGCTAAAAACTATTATAAACATCTAATCGATATTTAAACTCGTTTTCCAGGAGCCGTACCTATCGCGTCCGATGAATATCCCTCTGATCAAGTCACCGACTCCACAAGGATCGCCATCACTGAGGCACTACTTCATCGACAACCAGCAATAAGACTTAGGTCGTCTGTGTGTGAACGATTTTTTTTTTACCTCGTTTAGTTTTGATATGGCTGTGTTTTTTTGTGTGCGTGTGATTTTTTATTTATTCGTGTTCGTAATTTGTGTTCAAATAAAGAATTGTTATTTTTTATGGTGTTTGCATTATTATTTACCTAGGTAACTATAAAAAAAATTTTGCCCCACATCAGAACTGAAACGCATCTCTTGAGAGATGCAATTTTAGTACTTACTCGGGGATTAAAAAAACCTCGGAAATAATTTGGACTTCGAAACCGAACAACGCTGATGATGATCCGAAATCTTTTGAAATGCTAACAACGTGTCAATTTGCACAAATCTTTTGAATTAGAAACGATCAAAATCCGTAATAGATGATAAACTATGACTGAATAGGAAATTACTGTTAGGTACCTAGATTTTTTTAGTGCCGACTTTCGTACTTTGCCAACTTTTGCAACATTCAATGCAAAGATTCTTTTTTTGAACCCTCATACAGTTCAAAAAAACGAAGCGCTTTGGGAAAAGGTAGATCCGCGCTTCGATTGCCTCTCGTCTTGGGCTCTACCGGGCCCCCAGGATTCCATGACAGCTCCTAATAACAAAAAATCAACTTTCTATAAATCATACCATAAAAAACAATTACAATCGTTGCATCAAGAAATGAAAACAAGAGCCACGCGATAAAGCCAACGCAGCACGCGTCAAAAATAAAGACAAACCACTGCACTCCGCCGGACCCTTTACAAAACATCTCTCGTTAATTCCGAGGGTTAAAATCCCCGAAAAAGTGAGCACTTGCCTTGTTTACAAGGTTTTAGATTTTAATTTAGATTGGGGTTGCATCACCCAACACGAAAGGTCCCAAACGTCATAACTTCGCGCGGGAAAGTGCGTTCTGCTACAACTATTGATTAGGTTGGTAGTATTGGAGGATAGTTTACGAGGGGAGCTGTATCCATTAAAATCGCATTCGTATGTGATCACCTAATACAATATCATCAAGTCCTCGCCTGGGGTGCTTTGTGAATAATTTCGCGGCAATCTTCTTGCATTCGCGACGGATTTGTATAATTTCTATAATTTTTTAATTGTTGGCATTTTAAAGAGTTCACGGAAGCAGAAGTTTGAATTATATCACGAGAAAGTAGTCAGATTTTATCGAATCAATCGGTGTTGTAAAGTTTGCAAGATGGGAAATAATAGCAAAGGATGTTTTTGCTAGTTTTATCAGTTTCACCATTATCATCATCGACACATAGTCCAGTGCTGGTCACAGGCCTCCCATAATGAGCACCATAGCGCCCTGGCGGCGTCCTTATAGGATAATTTATATAGGTACTTATTATAACTATTGCCAAGTAGGTATTTGGCTTCGCACAAAGTGTGCGAAGCAGAGGGCAGAGTTAATTAATTTATCAACAATCATTAGCAGAAATAGAAATACAGAAATATACCTAGTGGTAGTTAAAACCATTTTACATGTAAAACTTTTATATATAGTGATGGATGATGCAATTATCCAGAATATTTGTACTAAAACGAACATCTTTTTAATTAACCACAAGCATCACACATGGCGTATTATTCTGTTTGTCTGTTCAACTCAAGTGGTCGAATGTACAAACACTAGCGTGTCAATCACTCGGTGCTTCGGGCAAAGGGTGACATTTTAATGGAATTTAAATAAAAGATTTTACAATCGACCGATTAATTAGGGCTAGGTCAGATGTTTGGCCTTAGGCTGTTTGAAGTCTACTTTGTTTGAATTTCTCCTATTCGGTAGGAAGGTTTATCTCTATTTATCTGTATTAAATGTGGGGGAAACGTAAACAGAGAATAAAATGAATTACACGAAACGTTTTATCTGACGCATGTTAATGTGCTTATAAATTTAGTAGACGGCTTACGACGGACTTTTATGTAAGTACTTGCGTAAGTTAAGTTAGTTATTCAGTTAAGGTTCATATGTTCATCGTCATCATCAAGCTAAATAAGTCCACAGCTGGACATAGGCCTCCCCTAATGAGAGCCGTATAATAGCAGCGCCCTGTCTTCAGCTTGTCGCATCCAGCATCTAACTGCAGTAGTTCGCAGGTCGGTTATTAATATGCTAGCAAATGGTTAAAAACTGTATCGACGACGTTCCGTGATCAGAGGCATAGGTAAAGCAAAACATTGACCTAAGTAGGTAGGTATGTACTTAATAAAGATAGATTTTAGATTAATCATTATCATAAGCAATACGAATTTTCCATTATTTTTACCTAACATAAGATATTTTAAACCTATACCATAAGAATAAAGAATAACTACGTAGAAAGGACTCTTCTTTGATCTAGTCCCAAACGCCGCCATTTATATAAGTAGGTATATCCCCCCCTTCACCTCGTTACGCCCCTCTGTCGTCCAGGCGTTTTGCCAGGGTTGCTACTAGGGCGTGCAAAACCGAAAACCGGTTTTGCTGAAAACCGGAAAACCGTACAAAATTTACAATTTCTTCAAAACCGGTTTTGAGAGACAAAACCGGTGTTAGCTCCGGTTTTCCCGTAAATGAATTAAAATTTGATTTAAATCCACGTTTTTCGAAAGTACTTATGAAATATGTAATTTTGTGTCATGAAATATTATCCGAATGCAACCTATGGTTGGAGCAGGTTGGTCTTAAGCTGATTTTACTTTAATGCCGTCCATCGTTGTTTTATTCCGTAAATAAACAGGATTTATCATTCCTAACGTAAGAGTAGAACTTTCCTATGCTAATTATCTTTAGTTTTAAATAAATATTTTTTTTAACAACCTCAGTAGTATAAGTAGTATATATACTAGTATATAAGTAGTAGTAGTAGTAACCTCAGTAATATTGTTTTTTTATATAGCAAATCAAATTAGACCTGTGTTGATCGCTCATATTTCGTGACCTGATCTGATCCGACTGGTTGACTGAGTCTATCGTTCAATCTGCACGATCTAAACTATCCTACTGAATAAAATGCCTGAATTTAAGACCCGCACCACGTGACACACAACTTATTTATTAGGTACGTGTGAAGTAAAAAACATCACGAAAATGAGTGCAAAAGAAAAAGACTAAGCTTAGTTGCGTTACATGAATGATCGGTCGCATTTCTATCAAAACTTTTATTTAATGGTTTATAACTTAACATATACGAATTAAAGTTAGTTTTCGTTTACAAATACGATCGAGTATCCGTGACCGAATCAATCGCCATCGACACAGGTCTAAATCAAATCTATGCAGCATTTATCAACAACATAGGCTTCCCCCAATTGGCGTCATAGCGCCCTGTCTTCACCTTGCCACACCCAGCATCTGCCAGCAGTCTTTCGCAGATCGTCATCCCACCTGGCCGGAGGGCATCCTAAATTACGTTTGCCGAGTCGCGGTCTCCACTCAAAAACACGTTTACCTTATCGGTTGTCGTTTCTTCGCGAGATTTGGCCGGCCCACTGCCACTTCAGCTTGCTAATGCTTTGAGCTATGTCGAAAACTTTGGTTCTCTGTCGGATGTATTCATTACGAATCCTATCCTTCAGAGAAACTCCGAGCATAGCTCTTTCCATAGCTCGCTGAGCGGCTTTGAACTGGTGGACCAGCCCTACCGTGAGTGTCCACGTCTCAGCTCCGTAGGTCATTACGGGTAGGACGCACTGATTGAAAACTTTCGTTTTCAAACATTGCGGTATGGATGACGAGAAGACCCAATGTAATTTCCCAAAAGCTGCCCTGCCCAGCTGGATTACCCTATTGGCCTTCTAAAAAATTTTTTTACCCAATTGCACAATCTGCCCAAGGTAAGCATACTCGGAAACAATTATAAGAAGGCCATCTACGACGATGGGCCCTAGAACAATATGGCCATTGATCATGACTTTGGTTTTGTCCAAATTCATGCCAAGACCGATGCGTCGCGAGGCTGAGGCTAGGCCGTCCATCCTGTGGGTCAGCTCCTCTAGCATCAACGAATAGCAGGTGTGAGATGTTATCGCCGTTTATGTTAATGCCCTTACCTTTCTAGTCCAGCATCTCAAACACGTCTTCCAATTCACTTGTGAACAGTTTAGAGGATATGACATCCCCCTGTCTCACTCCTCTGAGCAATTGGATGGGCTTAGACTGCTGGTTCTGTACTTGGACACTCATAGTGGCAGCTTTGTAGAGACAATTCAGCACTTCGATAGAACGATAGTCTACTTGGCATCGCTGCAAAGATTCCAGAACAACCCAAGTTTCGACGGAGTCAAAGGCTTTCTCATAGCCTACAAAAACGAGACACAGGGGCTAATTATACTCTTCGGACTTCTGTATAATCTGCCTCACTGTGTGAATGTGGTCTATGGATCCATATCCTCTGCGGAACCCGGCCTGTTCTGTTGGCTGGAACTCGTCAAGTCTCCTGGCGAGACGATTCGTGACCACTCGTGGGAACAGCTTATAGCTGCATCATTGTCACGTATTAAATGCATGGTTCCCAGAAGATGCCCCGGTAGGGGATGGTCTCGCTTCGTCAAAATTTTACCAATCAGAAGCTGGGGTACATAGAATAGACCAATCCTGCTTGAAATTCTGACCTCCCCTCACTAGCAACGCCGTTTTTGTTTTTTTGCAAAAACCGGGTTTAAAACCGGTTTTCGGTTTTGGACCCTCAACACCGAAAATCAAAACCGGTTTTGAAAACCTTCCGGTTTTGCACGCCCTAGTTGCTACTGCACTGTACCGCCGCGCCCCGCCGCCGCCGCGCCGTCGTCGCAAGGCGAGGCGAGTGAGAAAAGGTCAACGAACGATGTTCACGTTCCTTTGATTAGGTACCTACCTAATTAGTTAGATAATAATAATAATAATAATAATAACTCATCGCATGCGACACCCCCGATCTTCGGTAATGAGATTGTACATCCCACGGAAATGTGGCGGTCGAGGCTTTTTAAGCGCTAAGACCCTACACAACCGTGAGGTTTGCAATCTCAGAAATTATTTCCATCAAGCCGAATACCAAATGCATCGCGACGTAGTTGCAGTTGATAAGAACCTTACTCCTCTCTCCTTAGCTAACGAGAACTGGCGTAAACCTATAGTGATGAGTATAGAGGACAGGAAGGCCATATGGGAAAGCAAAGAGCTGCATGGGAGATTCTACAAGGTCCTCACAGGTCCTGATGTAGATCTCCTAAGCTCAGTAAACTGGCTACGTTTCGGTGACCTCTTTGGGGAAACCGAAGGCTTTGTCTGTGCAATTATGGATGAGGTAGTTAAGACGAACAATTACCGAAAGTATATCATGAAAGATGGCACGATCGATATCTGTCGAGCGTGTCATCTTCCAGGGGAGACCCTTCGTCATATACTTTCGGGTTGTTCGCACCTAGCTAACTCTCAGTACTTGCACAGACACAACCAAGTAGCCAAAATTATACATCAACAACTTGCTCTCCGATATGGCCTTACTGGTCCTGAAGTTCCATACTATAAATACACACCAGCGCCAGTTCTCGAAAACAGCCGTGCCACGCTCTATTGGGACCGGTCTATCATTACAGACAGGACTATTCTTGCAAATAAGCCTGATATTGTACTGATAGACCGGTTAGAAAGATGGGCGGTGCTTGCTGATGTCACCATACCACATGATGTTAACATCGTTAAAGCTGAGAAAGATAAACTCAGTAAATATCTTGATTTGGCTAACGAGGTTGTCAGCATGTGGGATGTTGATTCAGCGACCATCGTCCCGATAGTCGTTTCGGTTAACGGGGTAATAGCGAAGAGCCTCGATAAACATCTCAAGAGACTCTCGCTAGGAAGTTGGATCAAGGGTCAGATCCAAAAAGCGGTTCTCCTGAATTCGGCGCGTATCGTCAGGAAGTTCCTTTGTCTGCAACCCTAGTCACCGGCTGCTTGAGCCTAGCTTCGCGGCCGGTGATCCACCGTTTTGATATATTTTTTACTGTAGATTAGTTTTATAATATTTTTGTATTTTCTATAGTAAAAAATGTATTTTATAACGAGTATTAAAATAAATAAAGTGAAATAATAATAATAAGCCTTTATTTCCAAATTTACATTTCGAGAATTGAACATATTTTATACAACATTTCTTATAAACAATTAATTAATGAATATATTTAACATGCATTTTTATTTATTTTAGATAATTACATTTAATACTTTTCTCCAATCTCAAATTTTTGTCTTATAGATAGCTTATGATTTGGGCACCCATCTTTGGGTGAAGGCCTCCTCCATCCATCTCCACAGAGTCCTGTCTGTGGCGTGTCGTGTCCATGTGACACCACCGGCCACGGCTTCGATGTCGTCTCTCCATCTCATGTGGGGGCGCCCGCGCGCGCGCCGGGCCTCGGCGTCGCGCGGGTACCAGTGTAGGATGCGCTCCGTCCATCTGCCATCTGTTAAACGTGCAACGTGCCCCGCCCATCTCCATTTTAGTTGGCAGGCTAGTGTTGCTGCGTCAGATATTTGGGTTCTTTTTTTCAGGTCTGAATTTTTGATACGGTCTTTAAGCCTGATATTTAGCATGCTTCGCTCTGTTGCTCTTTGGAAGACTTGTATTTTGCTTATTACCTTTTTTGATAGAGCCCAGTTCTGACAGCCATATAGTAGAGTGGGTAGGACTGACATTTCCATAGCAGTTTTCTTGATTTTCATAGGAATTTTAGCCTTAAATATGTGTTTGTGTGACCAATACTTGTTCCAAGCTAATTTAATTCTTCTTTCTACTTCTGTGAGTGTTTGGTTACTGAAAGAAATGTTTTGTCCAAGGTAAACATACTCATCTACATATTTTATGTTATGTTCCTGAATCTCTATAGGTGTCTTTATACTATTGGTTAGAATACATGTTTTGTCTTTGTTCATTTGTAGGCCACATTTCCGGCTTTCGGTATCCAGTGTCTGAATCATGTAGGTTAAGTCATCATGTTTTTCGCTCAGAATAAGTATGTCGTCGGCAAAGCGTAGATGGTTTAGATATTCTCCGTTGATATTGATTCCCTTATTTTCCCATTTAAGATATAGGTGGCTGAAGATATATTCGAGTAGAGCGGTAAAAAGGTTCGGTGATATTGGGTCACCCTGTTTTACGCCTTTCTGTATGGGAAATGGTTCTCCTACCTTTTCCATCCTTACTGTGGCTGTACTACGCCCATATATTTCTTTTAGTATTTTGATAAATTTGCTGTCAACACCTTGTGACTCTAACGCTCTCCATAGAGCTTTATGCGAGATTGTGTCAAAAGCTTTGCGGTAGTCTATAAAGGCAATGTAGAGTTGCTTGTTGTATTCTTTGAAGCGTTCAATTAGTTGAGTCAATGTAAATATATGGTCCATTGTTGAGAATTTTGGTCTGAATCCTGCCTGTTCTCTAGGTTGATTTTGTTCTAGGGTGTGTCTTATTCTTCTTAAAAGTACACTTGTGAATATTTTATAAATCACTTGTAACAAACTTATTGGTCTATAGTTTCCAATATCTGTATGACTCCCTTTTTTGTACAATAGGGTAATAATAGAATTTTCCCATTCTCGGGGGATACAGTTGCAATTCAATATTTCATTAAACAAGTCAGTCAAAATAGGTGTTATTGATTCTATAATTGCCAAAATGGCGTCATTAGGAATGCCATCTTCACCTGGACTTTTAGCTGGTTTTAGGTTCTTTATAGCCTGGTAGATTTCTGAAGTGAGGAAGGATATTTCCTGTGATTCTTGTTGGTATGGTTGACTTTGAAATATATTATAATTGTTTTCAATTTCCTGGCAACTGTTTCCATATAGGTTTTGGTAAAAATCAGTGGCTATGGACAGAATTTCTAGCCGGTTTGTAGTGATTTTGTTATTTTTCCTTTGTACTAATGATGGTATCCATTCTTTAGACGACTTTAGTCTGTTTTGGCCTCTTTTTATAGAACTCTTTGATTTTAATTCCTCTTCTATTATTTTAAGTTGGTGTTTTTGTTTGTTTTTATAAATTTTTTTCTTGATCTTCCTGTAAAGTTTAGTCAATTTTTTCTTTTCTTCTTTGCTTTTATTTTCTATGGATTTTAGTGTTGTTCTTTCCTCAATTAGCTTTATTATTTCAGGAGTAAGTTGGTATCTGTCAGATTTTTCTCGTCTTGGTAGAACGTCCATACTTTTATGTATTGTATTTATAATTTTCGAATAGTTTTCTTGCATTAGTGTGTCAGATTTAATGTTTTGGGATAATTTTTCAAACGTGATCTTCATACATTCTTTTTCCACCGATGTGAATTCCTTTCTTTGACATTTAAAGGATTTTCTATTCTTTTTTGTTGTATATTCTAGGTTGTAAGAAGCTCGAACTAATCTGTGATCAGAAGGGTAGGTAGTTCCAATGACTTCTATGTTTTCAATTTGTTTCATGTTTTTTGTCAAGATGAAATCTATCTCATTTTTGATTTTCCCATTAGGCGAGATCCAAGTCCATTTTTTCTTGTAATTTTTCTTGTAGAATGTATTTGCTATGGATAGCTGTTGTTGATAGCAGAATTGGATCAAAAGTTCCCCGCGGCTGTTTTTATTTCCATAGCCCCAGGGACCTAAAACCTTGTCTTTTGTGCATGAATTTCCAATTTTAGAGTTGAAGTCGCCCATTATCAATGTGGATTCTGAGGTGTTTTGCAAGGTTTGTTCGATATCATCATAAAATTTTTCTATTTCAGTGTCACTTGATTTAGAGGTTGGGGCATATACTTGTATGATGCTAAGTGTTTTCTTACCCACTGTCAGGTCAATTCTGCATACTCTGTCTGAGGTAGAGATGAAATTGTTTATGTTTTGTTTATATTCCTTTTTGATTAGAAAACCAACACCATTTTCTCCACTTTTCTTTCCTGTGAACATCAATATAAAGTTTTCATGTTCTTCTATTTTAGTTCCTTTCTTTTTTATTTCTGATAGTCCTATGACATCCCATTTTATGTTTTTCAGACAGTGTTCGAGTTCATCTAATCTTCCAACTCCGACAAGGCCTCTTACATTGTAAGTGCCTATGTAAAACAGGTTTTTTGTCCACTTTTTATGATGAATGGAGGGTTTTAGTCTTATGCTCCCGCGGGGACCAGCCGTATTGGGAGATGTAGAATTTATTTTGTATTTTTCATTTTTTGAGGATTTATTTAGATAGAGGGAGGCCTTTTCTTGTAGCTATTTATTATCCATAATTGGTGTTTCTACTTCAATGGTGCTAGACTGCGAAATATTTCTTACTTTCATGAAAGATTCAATTATTGGTTTGTTATTCTTATTCTTTACGTTGTAATGTATTAGTTAGATAGGAACCTACTAAAACACAATAATATTTAGAAAATATTACTTACATAGGGTATGTATTATCATATAATATGCATTATCTTTTATTGTTACAACCGATCACACCACAACACCTTGACCGTGACGTCATATTATAGAGGTAGGTACCTAACCTACACAAATATTAAAATCCGCGTGCGGCGTCGCCGACTGTGACAGCCCTACTGCACGTTTAACGTGCAGAATCGCGTAGGCTAATATCGTGACCTTGAGCGCGTTCGGAGCGAAGTTTCCTTTCTAGTCTGTTCTTATTCTTATGCCTATACACTAGCCAAACTCGATATAGAATGTTAGTAAACAAACCGCCCATAGTTAACCTAAAATACACTCTGTTGCCGCGCCTTTTTATATGCAATTTAAATTGATCCTTCCTTCACTAAATATTTCGTATAGTCATATCTAAAATTCGATGCCAAGCAAGTGAATTTTAGTTTTTTGTGTCGTGGTTTGTTTACAAACATTCTACATCGAGTTTGGCTAGTGTATAGTGAATCTTATCGCTAGGCCCAAATCCCAACAACATAGCTAAATAATCATTATCACACGAATGTCGGTACTCAACGAATGGTTTATTGGGTACCAACATCCGTGCCGATAGCTAAGGACGTGCGTCCGTAAATTGCAAGAACTTTACTCGTCTACTGAAGCATGTAATGACATCGTCTCGTATTGATCGCGGAAACAATTTAACATTAAACATCTAGTAGGAAACCCATTAGGGATTTACAATAGAGCTAGAGTACGATGCTATTGCTATGAAGTCTGTTGATAACGTGTGTCATCACCATCAAAATCAACCTATATTAGTCCACAGCTGGACATAGGGCTCCCCAACGAGCGCCATAGTCCCCTGTCTTCAGCTTGGAACATCCAGCATCTGATTGCAGTCTTTCGAAGATCATCATCCCCTGGCCGGAGAGCATCCTACACTACACTACATAGTCCCGGTCTCATTTAGACTCGGTAGGTAGGTACTTTAGAAAATTCAAACTTGAGTGAGTTACGTTCATTGCTTCTACCTATTCGGAATTTAGATTCATAACTACAACCCAAATCGGATCCCAATTAATGCTAAGTAAATAAATAGTGCCAAACATTTTAATCAAGAGTGCCAAAAACTTGATAGATAGATAGAGAAAAGATAATGTACCTACCTTTTTATAAGAGTATATGCTAATCACTAGGTTTGTTCTCTAGGATAGGACAGGATAGTGAAAATTACGTCATAATAGTCATCAAATGCGATTATACCATTTAGTTATACAACCTTTATAATCAAAGGTAGGTACTTACCTATGACGATGCTATGTAGTTTTAGTCTATTCTAGACTACGAATATCCTAATATTAGAAACGCGAAAGTTTGTGAGGATGGATGTTTGTTACTCTTTCACACAAAAACTACTGAACGGATCTGGATAAAATTTGGCACAGAGATAGATTATAGTCTGGAATAACACATAGGTTATATTTTATCTTGGAATTACGCGGGTGCAACCGCGAGGGGCTGCTAGTAAATAATTAGAAATTGTAACATTTTCTAAAATAGGTACCTGAAACACTATTATAAGTACCTACCGCGCTAACGTGTTCTACAAATCACAATGAGTGCCAAGAACAAAGCCTCTTTTTGGCATATTCTATAGGTATAGGTATATGTAGGTTTTAAACCCGAGATTCTCCCGAAAACTCCTAAATCTGAAGCGCGATAAACTTCGACAAATCGTAGGTATTGTCACTGTACACTTAACAAACACCTATTTAAATTAGGCATCACGGACAGCCCCCTATGTAGAGGGTGCATGAATGCAGAGGAGACGGCCGCGCATGTGCTTGTAGAGTGCGATAGCATAGCGTCTCAAAGACAGCATTACCTCGGGACACCGAGGACGCCTAGGGAAGCATGCACCGGCGTCAGCGAGCTGCTGGCTTTCCTGGAGGATATCGGGTGGTTAGACTAGCAGCCCCCCACCCGACACGCAAAAAGAGCCCACCTGTGGCCTAGTTGCGGAAACCAGTCCAGAAACAAGTAACAAGTAAGTAGGTAGGTATATGTAGGTTCTGATATACCTACTTTGTATGGATATGAACCCAAAACAGTATAAAGAATAAACTAGGTAAGTAAAAGTACACCCTCGGGAAGGTACCATCAGTTTTTAAATTCGCTAAGCGCTTCACGTATACCTACGTGTTTATAACGTAAATAAAACATTGTCTTATTCCGCTCACAAAGCCCAATCCAAACAAACCTAAACTCTGTGTCCTAGCACATAAAGATGCTGTTATTTTTGATAGATGTTGCGAAAACTGTATTAAAAAGTTGTACCACCCTTCTAAGTAGGCGTTTTTTTCTCTTTGTCCTTAATGTAAAAAGAAAACGCGAAAGTTTCGGGGCGCGGCGAGTTTAAACTCCCTTTAATGCGATTATTACGAGTGGGGAAAAAATTGGGTGTCTCCAGTTGGTATTTTTTTAAATAAGTTTTATTTTGTTGGGGTTTTATGCTGATTTGGTTATTTCGAGGAGAAATTATATGCGAAGTGCGAACTGACAGCAAGGGAAATTGAGTTATTAAGAATTCGGAGTGTAATTTACCTTGGAAGTGGAAACTCAAACGTTATTAGATTTCAGCAGGTCGAAAGTCGAAATTTTTTAAGTGTTATTTCATAATCTGGCATATATCTACCTAATTGTGATTTGAGATATCTGCTACGTAGGTAGGTATGTCGCATTTGACGTTTGAGCTTATTTTGAAACCTAGTGTAATTTAGCGAGCCGCGCGAACATTTAAAAAAGAACGGGTAGATATTTTGTTACCGTTCGTTTACAAGCTATTAAGTTGTTTTACGACCATAAACCACTTGCTATAAAGTAAAAATTTGTGCTTTTCATTTTGGAATGTATACCTATTGACAAAATGGAGTAATACTTAGCGGGGTTTTTGTCCACATCTGGAGCAATGACCGTCTCCAACAGACCTGTCAAAAAATATTGAAGTCCTGCAATTTAACTTGGAAAATATCACTCGAAACTTTTTTCGTGTTTTTGGCTTAGCTACCAAAATGTTTTTTGTCAAGTAATTTTTTTGGCTAGTATACCTACTATAATAGTGTTAAACCTATAAATATATTTATGATTCTCTTATTAAGAGTCTTCAGCTTGCCCCATCCAGCATCTGCCTGCAGTTTTTCGCAGATTGTCATCCTACCTAGCCGGAGGGCTTCCTGCACTATGTTTGCCGAGACGCGGTCTCCACTTAACACACTTATGCTGTGATTGTGTAGGTATTACACTCTAAAATTTTCATTTCTTATTTATTTTCAAATTTTAACTAACAAATAAACAAAAAAAAATGAAGTAGAATTTTTTAGTTAAAAGTATATATAAATAAACCAAAAGAAATTTTTGGTTGTTTGGATCTTCCATGTCCATTTATGTAATTTTATTCGTAGTGATAATTTTATTTTGATGCGTCAAGCTGAAGACAGGGCGCTATGGCGCTCATTTGGGTCTATGTCCAACAGTGGACTAATGTAGGCCGATGATGATGATGATGATTCGTAGTGGGTATTCAGTTCAAATTTGAAAATAATATAAGACTTGAAATGTTGTATTTTTCTTTGTTGGTTTTTAGTTTTGGAATCATAATTAAAACCACTATTTTAATCCATGATCAATGTTTATTTAATACTAAGAAAAAACCATAAAACAAAGGGTCGTCTTAAAAATATTTACATAAATTCTACCTATTTGTAACCTAATTAATTTTAGGTGGAACTAAGTGGAACTAAGGTGCCTAGTGCTTATTTTAATCTAAATGTTCGAGACAACTCACAATTTGTCGATGTTTTGGGAATTTCATTTTTGCACATAATTCAAAAACTACATATGTATGTAAAATTAATATTTACACTTTCAACGTGAACCATAGTAAAGAATAATCGTCCAAACCTTTAAAAATAGCAATCAATTATTGATTGATTTAAAGATTATTATCTGCAAATGTTTATTATCTACATAGCCTTTCATAACCTGATTGCTATTTTCTGTTTATTTGGCTCTGAGCCCCAAATTCCTTCCGTGGTATCAATCTGGAATTTCTTACGTATAAACCCCAAAAATGGACAAAGTAATTGTGAGAAATAACATTACTTAAACATTTATACAATACAGTAATTCAGTTACAGAGATTACTAAATTATTGATAAGATTAATATTACATAAACCTATGTACTAATAACCTAATAACTTTTTAATAGTGCAGTCAACATTAAATGTTATTCAAAATTAACATCGCAAATGCAGTTCTTTGTATCAAAAGATAATTTAATTATAAGTAATAAGTAAGCAATTAAAAATTTGAAATTTCCATCTAGGATGATTTGTCATCATCTTCCATAAACTCCGTGTCTAAAACCACCTGTAAAGAAAAATTGCTTTTATTCAGTGTTTAAAAATAGTATAATAAATATAAATATAGTAGCGACCCGCCCCGACTTCGCACGGTTTATTATACATATAAACCTTCCTCTTAAATCACTCTATCTATTAAAAAAACGCATCAAAATCCGTTGCTTAGTTTTAAAGATTTAAGCATTCAAAGGGACATAGGGATATAGGGACATAGGGACAGAAAAAGCGACTTTGTTTTATACTATGTAGTGACTAGGGATAATATACAAAAGTGGAAAGTTGCTTTTCAACCGCGTATTCAATTTAGTACCCATAAGACAAGCTTTGAGTAGCTTACTTTGGGGCTAGATGGTGTTGTGTAGATTGTCCAACATTATTATTAAAATTATTTGAAGAACGAACAAGCGAAGGATTGAAACACGAGCGTAGCGAATGATTCAATAATTAGAATTCTGAGAATTTATAGCAAGGGAATCAAGAGTACGAGGCAAAAAATATTTGTATTTGCAACACGTAATTTTTCTTCCCACCTCAGCTAGGAAATTACTAAACGCAAAATAATAACATTTACAATCACAAGATACTTTTATTTCAATTTAGATATTAACTATACAAGCAAGGTAAGTACTACCGTCACTGACCTCTATATATACAACTTGTATAGATACAGGTCAGTGACTACCGAAAAGCAAATAAAAAAAAAACATCGAGAAGCTTCCGAGTCTTACGAATTAAAAAAGGTAGTATGATAAATTTGGCACTATGGAGGTAGAAGTAAATAGGTTGAACGATGTTTTGAATTCGCAAACTCAGTGCACACGATGTTCCAAATTCAATTTACTTTATGGTCTAGCCATCGAGTTATAATCCTATAGAGTCACAATCAGAAAAATAATATGTCCGCGCGAAAACTCGGCGCACTCTGCGCAGTGCGCCGAGTTTTTGTTTATTTGTAAGGCGACCGCAATCCACGTACAACGTCCGCGATGCCAAGTGCTAGGTGAAATACTGCCTAAATAACAGCAGATACGTGCGAAAAAAGGACGGTGTTTCATATTTTAGGTACTTACCTACCTAAGTATCATAACACATTTATGAATTTATGTATCAAAGTGCTTAATTAAATTTTAATTTCAATAATTTTCATTTTCTTGTCAAAATAAAACAATCACAGCTTGACCTTGGTGCCTCGATAGCGCATCTCTTTCACTCATTGAGCAAATATGTGCGTGCAAGCGACATTGAACACTTAAACAAGCGCAGTAACGTCTACATTTGTGCAAATGTCATTGCGAACGATATAATAACAAAGACTAGGTATGTATAGCGGACGCTCGGACGTTTTTTGAGTGTTGTCAGCTATAGATTGTGACTCTATAGGATTCTAACTCGATGGGTCTAGCAGATAAAAAAGGTTTTTACACTCAAATATCGAAGAGAATGATGAAGTCTCTTTCCATACATTTGGCGCCTTTTAGCGCCTCTACCGGATAAAGAGGAACTATGTTTCGTAGTTTGACAGCGGTAGAATAGTTTCATGCTCGTAGCCTACTAAAATCTTTGTTTCTTATGACCTTGATTTAAATTTTCGAATGGTTTTAAGAGATTTGACAGAGACTATTTATCACGGAATATTGTATTTGTCTCATTCTTTTATTGTACGTGAAAGCATGATAGAAGTTCGACCTTATTTAATTTGCTGATTTCATTTACTTGTTTTATTGGTTACTAGCGACCCGCCCCGGCTTCGCACGGTTTTATTATACGTATAAACCTTCCTCTTGAATCACTATCTATAAAAAAAACCGCATCAAAATCCGTTGCGTAGTTTTAAAAATTTAAGCATACATAATAAGACTTTGTTTTATACATACTATGTATAGTGATAAAAGTTTGTTCCTTAGTAACGAGATAATAGTTGAGTATGATATTCAAGGGCGTTGCCTCCTAATACAAATATCCTATACTTAAAAGGAGGTTCCGAGCACATTATAATACACTGTAACTTTCCGAAAATGAAATAAACATTTGTATTTATTGCGTTTTCAATAACTTTTTTGTAATCAAACTTTAGTACTTAGTGTACAGAACATTCGTACTAAGTCTAGATATAAACTTACTATCTGCGCTACGCGGCTTCGCCAGCTTGGTATTTTTTTTGACAAATTTCAGAAATTTTTTGAACGCCTGCTAGGATTTGTTTCATACAAATAAAAATGTTTTTTTTAATAAAAACTAATTTAAAATGAATTCGTGTTTAATTATTTACTTTGCAGTTTATTTATACAAGTTTTGAGTGAATCAAACCAAGGAATAATAAGTTTCTATACAAACTTTAGCACTCTATGTAACCCCCTCAGAGGTTAAAATTTGGAAATGTTTATATCCTATGTGTTATTCTAGGTCCTAAACTATCTACATACCAAATTTCATTTAAACATTCACATAGACTTTCTCATTTATTTATCCCATTTATAGCAAGATCGTACAGCAAACTATCCGACGTTTCTCACCTGTACTCAGATATAGAGATCAGATTTAGAATCATAAGTTGATATTTTTTGTAAACATTGACATTTATGAATGAAAACTTAACAAAAACTGATAGTAATAACAGACAATAGCAGGGTAACATCAAGCTCACAACTAAAAACCAAAAAAATCTTCAACAACGCATAACTGCTCAAACACAGCGAAAAAATGCAAGTTCGGGTTCGAAAACGACTAAAAGATCAATGGAATGATGAATGAAAACTATCAAAACCACGAATTGTTTAGTTAGAGCTCATGCAGCTTGCTTTAATGATACCAGTTTCGTAAAATATGTTCCACCAATATTCCTTTGGTTATGTACCTCGTTTTGTTTACAAAAATTATCTGTTTTTGATTCGCGTATAGCATCGCGTACGTTGCGTGGCGCAGACTAAATTCTTTCAGCAGTTACAAATAAAATGATACAGGTATGTGAGCACAAATGCAAGCAAGCATATATATTTAATGTTAGATATAAATGAGTTATTTTTCAACTTTGATTACCGCTTGCATGCCAGCCACCGCACGGTCTGTTTCTTCGCCTTCTTCCACCAACACTTGTATTCCGTCGTTGTCGCCATCTGTAAAACAATATTTTTTTTTATATTATATTAATTTACATGGAAATAAAAAAGTTCAAAAAAAAATACCTAAATGAATAAAAACAATGGTGGTTAAAACTAAAAGTTAACAGTTTTCACTTGTGGTATTTAAATATGCCTAAACTAATATATATATAATCGAGTAGTTACATAAGCAAAGTACAAAATATAATTATGCCTATATGAATGGGTAAGCTATGTCTATAGTGATTTGCCTGTTCGTTATGTTATAAACAAGGAAATAACAAGGAAAATGAAATAGTTTGTAATAGTAACATTTGCATTGAAGAAATTTGTGTTAACTAGATTTTTGAAACTGTTTTGTTTGTTATGGAAAATGTCAACATGGGAGTAATAAGTGTTAAAAATATTGATTGTGCGGGGATATAGTTTAAGGTCATTTCTGCGAGAGGAACGGCGGGAAGGTACACTTAGTTTGATGTTGGATAAGAGTGATGGAGCGTCAATTAAGTTGAGTAGGATATTGTGCAACAGTGTCAGATCAGCAGATTCTCTCCTCATCTCCAATGGTAATAGATGGTGGCGTCTGCATTTATCGGTATATTCTGGAATTTGATTATAAATAACTAGCTGACGTTGTCCTGTCTTAGTATTAAAATTAAATTCGAATTTTCAGCGTATTTATTAATTTTTCTATCATAAGAACCTTCTCCAGACTAGATGTTTGTTCCTCTTTCACGCTAAAACTGAACAGATCAGGCTGAAATTTAGAATAGACTTAGTTCTAGCCCTGGAATAAAACATAGGCTACTTTTCATCCCATAAATCAGTTAACATGGAATAGAAATAACCTTGAGCCGTGTCCATAGAAACAACGCGTGCGGCGCCGCGGGTAGATACTAGTTTAGAAATAATACTACAACTGCATTAAGAAAACATTTAATGCAAAGAATTTCAGATTTCAGATATTTTTTCTACGAGATGTAGAAGGTTCTCGAGCCATTTTCAGGGCAAGTATCTCAAGCGGCAGCCTTTTAACAGCACATCTATACGCGCATTCGAGTCGTTGTTGCTAAGCAGTAAAGCGTGCATATGCTAGTAAGTAAATAAAGGTTCGATTTACCTTCAGAACCTCCTTGTATAAGCTGCAGTTTCCCGTCCACAATATGTCCCGACACGACACCAGAAAGGCCCGAAACATTGATCTGCTGGCGAACCTATAAAGAGCGAAACAACATTATTAACAACGAAAATTACAATCAAGGTATAAAAAAAATTACAACTAGTATTACAATTGTATTGTATTACTAGTAGTACAATTGAAACCATTGAGCTAACTGCAGACGGTTGCAAACAGTCTAAAGGTAGCTCAATTGATCCATGTCAATACCAGTCTGTGCGTCCCCAAGACACTGGCTGCATTACCACGCTGTGTGGCAATGCTGATGCTCTGAGCCAGATACTCACCAGCTCTCGGGTCACGCGTCGCATCGACCAGACGCTCAGATAAAACAAGAAGAACATTATTGTAGTGCAAAAATTAAACACGCTCGTGGGGATTCGAACTCTAGGGATAATCCCGGGATGATCATCATCCTATATTAGTCCACTGCTGGACTTAGGCCTCCCCTTATGAGTGCCATAGCGCCCTGTCTTCAGCTTGCCGCATTCAGCATCTGTAGCAGTAGTTTCATTTTGTCTACTTTACGAAGAGATACGAAGTTTTCTTTGGTGGCCACCAAACTCTGTTTTCGTATCTCGTCCTAAAATAGACAAAATGAAACTACAACAGATGCATAAAAAAGCTTATAATAGGTTTATTTAACAAACTGTACGTGTGTATTTTGGAAATTCCTTTATGATAAAATGAGTGTCGTCGCCACTTTAGTCCTGTTTGCGTGTTAAGGAATGCTTCTGTTAAGTGCAGTTACATCAATAATATTGTTTGTTTTTAAAAAGAGCTATTGTTTTATAATTTTTACCGATGTCAAAAATGAAATCCCTTTTTTCTTATTATTTACTAGAGACCCGCCCCGGCTTCGCATGGTTTTATTATACGTATAAACCTTCCTCTTGAATCACTCTATCTAATAAAAAAACCGCATCAAAATCCGTTGCGTAGTTTTAAAGATTTAAGCATTCAAAGGGATATAGGGACAGAAAAAGCGACTTTGTTTTATACTATGTAGTGATGTTTCCGATATGAAGTTATTAAGTTTATAATCAATCGAAAATCTACCGGAATCGGATCGAATCCACTAGTTGTTTTTTAGGAAATGAGAAAAGCGAGAGACAAGCAGATAGTGTATAATAATAACGTTTTTATTTCAGACCATAGATGCATATTATAGTTGGTAACAACTTATGGTATGTTAGAAGTTGGAAAAGTAAAAGTCAGTAAAAAAGTATTTTGTGTCACAAAAAACAAAGTTGGTACAGACATATAAAAGTTTTCAACGTGACAACAAAAAAGGTCGTCGCTCAGCATGATGCAAAGTAACGATGGCGGTACTGTGCGCTTGTTTAAAGCATATTATAGTACATTTTATTACAAGAAAATAGGTCAGTTTTAGCACCTATTTAAAGCTTAGTGAAAGCATCAACAAACCTTCTTAGCCTCAGCCTCCAGCTGCTGTTGGATGTAAATATCCTTGTGGTGGACCTTGTTGTGGTACTTCAGGTGATGAGCCTTGGTGAACTTCTTGTTGCAAAGACCACATCTGTGAACAATCGTTGGTTTCATATCATTCTAATCAATACATAGTATAAAACAAAGTCGCTTTCTCTGTCCCTATGTGACTTTGTATACTTAAATCTTTAAAACTACGCAACGGATTTTGATGCGGGTTTTTAATAGATAGAGTGATTCAAGGGTAAGGTTTATACATATAACAAAACAGTGCGAAGCCGAGGCGGGTCGCTGGTTTACAATACAATACAAAAATGTGAAAATAAATAAATTGTACACTAGAAAAAGAACATTACAGTTACATTAGATGATTTTTGCTAGTTGCTAAATAGATATTTGATAGTTAAAAGAACAGACTTGGACGGTGACTTTCAAAACATGTTCCAAGAATTGATTTAAAACACTTGCCTGAGTAGGCTTTTTAGTAAAATTCGGTAAGATTTTAAGAATTGTATGTATCTAAAGGTTTATTTTTCGCTTTTTTACTTTAAAAAAGAGTGAAGTCGACGAAAATCAAAGTGACTACTTTATTCCCTAGTTTTAATATACTGTAGTTCCTATACATATAAAATTTTTGACGTGCCCAAGAGTCTTGGACGGTTTAAAGGAAGTAGTAGTAGTAGAGTTTGAGTTTGAATAGCTCCTCAAAGTGAGTTTGTCTTCGCGAGGTCTTACTCTTCATAGAACCTAGTAATAAATTTTAATTTTTTTATTTAATACATACAAACAAGATAGGTATACTTTTATTAATATGTGTACCATTTAAATCTAAGGTTTGCTGTGGTAAAAAACATACAGAGTGTAACTTACGAATATTTCTTTTCCCCGGTGTGTGTCAGCATGTGATTGGCCAGCACATATGAATACGTGAATGATTTACCGCACAGTGTGCACTGGTACGGACGTACACCCATATGCAACCTGTATTACAAATAGTACATTAGTTAGGGCTTTTAAAAAATTAAAAAAATCAAATAAAAAATCCTTAAAGCTTAACACACTGAAGCCGGAGGCGGAGCGGAGGCGAAGGCGTGCGAGTTGTATTCTATGGAATCTTATGAAGGCCTACACACACACCGCAGGCGGTGGCGGCGCGGTGCCATAGAAAAAACCGCCACGCCTTCGCCTCCGCTCCGCTTCCGGCTTCAGTGTGTGGAGAGTTTTATTGCCTATAAATTTTTAGGTTAAGAAATTTATAGGCAATTAATATTTTATTTTATTTTTATAGAATTAATTTAGCTAGAATTAAACAAAAAAATAAAATAAACCTAATAATAGGCAAAAGGGAGTAGATTCAGCTATGTGCTGCATGCAGGAAACATGCGGCGCCGATTTTAAATCTACTCCCCTCGTGTAGGTGGTCACTGAGGAGTTTGGGATAGCGGGTTTTACCTAAGTTCCTACATATAGTTACTTGTTTACTTATTTAAGAAGTTCAAATGTTACATTCTTATGCACAAGTAAAAATATAAATAGAGGTTTCCCCACGGACCTTGGGTCTCGAATCCTAGATGCTAAGGCGTAGGCTCTGTCGAGAACTGCATATAATGTATAAACTATATCAGTTATCTAGTACCATACATTATTATAAAACAGTAAAATATCAACAGAGGATACCCTACGGACCTTGGGTCTCGAAGCCTAGATGCTAAGGCGTAGGCTCTGTCGAGAACTGCATATAATGTATAAACTATATCAGTTATCTAGTACCATACATTATTATAAAACAGTAAAATATCAACAGAGGATACCCTACGGACCTTGGGTCTCGAATCCTAGATGCTAAGGCGTAGGCTCTGTCGAGAACTGCATATAATGTATAAACTATATCAGTTATCTAGTACCATACATTATTATAAAACAGTAAAATATCAACAGAGGATACCCTACGGACCTTGGGTCTCGAATCCTAGATGCTAAGGCGTAGGCTCTGTCGAGAACTGCATATAATGTATAAACTATATCAGTTATCTAGTACCATACATTATTATAAAACAGTAAAATATCAACAGAGGATACCCTACGGACCTTGGGTCTCGAATCCTAGATGCTAAGGCGTAGGCTCTGTTGAGAATTGCATGCAAATGTATTAACTATATCAGTTATCTAGATTATTATAAAACAGTAAAAATATGAACAGAGGTTACCCTATGGAACTAGGGGTCTCGAATCCAAGAGCAGCTAATGCGGAGCCTCCGTCGAGAACTACATTTATTATATACATTTGTATTAAATAAATAAATAAAAATAGGTATATCAGTTATCTCGTTCCCATAACATAAGCTGCATAGCTAGGGGCTAGGATTATTATTATGATTACCATAAATCAGTTCAATTACTAACAACATCAACATCATCAAACTAAATTAGTCCACAGCTGCACATAGGCCGTCACATTTGACCTCCATAGCTGATAGGGTATCAGTTTGTCGCATTCAGCATTTTATGTAGATAATAAAATAGTTCAACTATATATTTTTTATAATAATATAACTTCAATGAAGATGCACTTACGAATTGATACTGATATTCAACGTTTCGTTGATTTTCAAAACCGATTTATTGAAACGGTTGTTACGAGTTTCGGTGTAATGGTGTTACCTGTAGATCTGATGTTACCTATCTACATATGATGCTACCTCTCATGTTTCTGCCGGTCGCCATATTCGAAGAACCGTTTTCGCAGTATCTACACTGGTGCGGCTTGACGCCCGTATGCCGGATCATATGCCGCTGTAGACCCAGGCGATTGTAGCGATGTCTTACAGAATAGTTCCAATGATGTTACCTCTAGATCTGATGTTACCCCTAGATCTGATGTTACCTCTCATGTTTCTGCCGGTCGCCATGCTCGAAGAACCGTCTTTCGCAGTATCTACACTGGTGCGGCTTGACGCCCGTATGCCAGATAATATACCACTGTAGACCCAGGCGATAGTAGCGATGTCTTACAGAATAGTTCCAATGATGTTACCTCTAGATCTGATGTTACCTCTAGATCTGATGTTACCCCTACATCTGATGTTACCTCTCATGTTTCTGCCGGTCGCCATGTTCGAAGAACCGTCTTTCGCAGTATCTACACTGGTGCGGCTTGACGCCCGTATGCCGGATCATATGCCGCTGTAGACCCAGGCGGTTGTTTGTGGCGAATCCGCAAGCGCTAGGGAAGTGGGAGAATGTAGGGTGTGGCAGGGTGATGGGTGACGGTATAGGAGTAAGAGGTTTTTTAGATTTGTTTTCTAGAATGTTCGGTTTGGTCCTGAATTTGTATTGTTTATATGTTTATTTGGGTTTCATAACTAATTCTTTATTTACGAGAATTCTAACAGTTGAATCAAGACGTACATATGAATCGCTTTTAAATATACCTTTAGTAGGCCAAAATGCTAACTTTTTACATTTAACAGTTTTAGTTATCACATTGGACATTAGTTATTAGAATGATAACTAAAACTGAATTAACTATATTAAAATGCTTCATTCATTATTTTTATTCAGTACCGTTTTAATTTTTCTTATGGTGTACGATTATAGCGCGGAGAGAAAACTCATGAGAATCGATCTAATCACATGGTTTGGTTTGATACACGATTGTCGATAACTTTAGCACACAGGTCGATTTCTACAAGTCTCGTCTCTGCTCGTAACATTACATACTTAGCTAGCATGAACAGTATACTGTTACAAGCAGATCTAAGCGCGAATGACGTTAGTATCAAAATCAAAGTGCTTTATTTCATTTAGACCTTACCCTTACAGGACTCTAGGACACGTCATAAAATACATGTTAAAAATATTTAAAATTATGAAATAAACCTCGAGACGTAAGCATCCGTATCCTTTTTCTATAGGATTAGGTACAGCAACTCTATAGCTTTGAGTAGCTTACTTTGGGGCTAGTGCTGTGTGGATTGTCACACATATTAATTTCACGAAACAAGCATCGTATACAAAATCAGGACCACCCATAACCATAGAACATCCTAAATCAACTCTATCGCACTCTTTCCCTCCTAAAACCGTCACCCCAATAAACACTAGCCTCTCATGCTTCTGCCGGGACCCGAAGTCCCCAAACCGTCGGTCGCAGATGCGGCATTTGTACGGCCGTTGCCCCGTGTGCCGTAGCATGTGCCGACGCAGCTCCATGTTTAGAACGCACGCGTATCCGCACAGGCTGGAATGGGAAGCTACCTTAAGGCTGCGTTTCCACCGGAGGAAGCGTAGTGAGGGATTTATTTGTTAGGAACCAAAGCTATGCTAAAGAAATGAAGGAATTTTGTGTGTTCTTACTAAAAAATCCCTCGCTACGCTTTCTCGCACATCTCTGGTGGGAACGCAGCTTTAGGGGCTTTGTATGATTTTGACTACGGAGTTAGGGGAACTGATTTTTAGGGGGTTTCAACGATTATACCTACAGAACTTGGACAGACCTTTTTGAGACTTTGAAATACTTGGGCTGCAATTATGCTGCAAAGGGTCTTTTAGGTGCTCTGATAGGCTTCTACAAGACTTGTAACTTCCTTGGATTGGAGTTTGTACATGACCAAGTTGGCTTAAGCCTTCAGTGAATATACCTTGGCTGTGACTAAATAAGGGGCTTAGAGGCCTTTGAAGAACTCTACAGGAATATTTTGTTTATAAAGGACTTGTAAGGTCAAATAAAGATTTGCAGATATTTGAGAATTGAAGATAAAGATCATGTTTAGATAGTAGACTGAGTAATTTGATTAATTCAAATAGTAATATGGAGCAAAACATTAGCGAATTTAATAAACGCTAAGACAGTCCATTTTGAGTTAAATAACTTGAGACTTGTATAGGACATTAAATAGGAATAGACTAAAGTTAAATAACTTGAGACTTGTATAGGACATTAAATAGGAATAGACTAAGATGGGACCTGTTGGGTTTTTCAAGACACAGAAGGCAGTTGTTAATAAAAATACGCGTGTGGGTGCGTTCGTGATCTATTTAGATTGGCAGCCTGCGCGGTACGGCCGTTCTAAACTATGGGCGCGGGTGTAAATATTCATTATTATTTTAAAATAATAAATTTCATTAATACTACAATGTTTTTAGTTTGATATTAAACTAGAACACACCCACACCCATATCATGGAGGGGGCTTAATGCCATTATTTAATGTATAGGGTGACACGTTACATGTGTACTAAAACGTGAAGCCTTGTTAGATGGCTAACAAGAAAGGCAGTGAATCTGGACCCCGATGGAATCAACTTTTGTTCTAGGGTTTATTGAATTTTTATTAATAGTCATATTTGTTTTGTTTTAAGTATTATCATCTTCATATTGGTTTTATTTTGTAAAACATTATAAAATGCAAAATGCATTGCATGAATTTTTTTGCTTCTATAGCAAAACAACATGTTTTGTCATGAAATAATTTCTAATTTATATTTTTTAATTTTTTTTAATTATTTTTTAGTCAAATATTAAACAATAATAAAATATGTAATAAAACGCGTTAAGAACACGAATGTAAAGACAAAGTATTATTTTTTTCAAAAGGAAAATTCGATGTTTGGGAAACTAGAACATAAGATGATCCTTTCGAGATCCAGAATATAGTTAATCTGGACCTCAAAGAATAAACTTTTAATAAACTGTCGACTTAGTGAACATGTTACGTGACACCCTGCATATAAGTTAGATATTTATTGGGCAAAATTTTACAAACTCTTAATAAGTTGCCCTCTTTTGATTTCGTAAATAAATCGTTATGAAATTCTCGACTCTTTCAATTTAAATACACTTTTGAATTTAGATGTCGCCAAAACTAAATTAAACTAATTTAATTTACTATAAAAAAATATTACTGCCAAATTAGTAAATAAAAAGAAATTTAAAATAATTTTAATTATTAAAAGAAGGCGTCATATTTATGACGCCTTTTTAATTTTGATCGATACGAAAGGGACGGCTATGTTTTTATATCGTATATTAATTAGTTGACCGTCAATTCTTTTTCAATCATAATGAAGCTGTCACAATAAATTTAGATATAGAGACATCTGAGTCACCAATAATCACTTTTTTTCGTAAAATTAAAACTTACCTGCAGACAAAAGGTTTGATGCCCAAATGCCTTCGAATATGGGCTTGGAGCGACGCGTTCGACGTGAACGAAGATCCACAGGTTTCACAAGTGTGACTGAAACAGAGTGTAATTCTTATAGGAAAAATTGTCATAAAGTAAAAATTTAATTTAAATTATCTTTATTTATAGACAAAACTAAGGTAAACACTAGAAAATAATAATAATAGCGCCTCACGGTTTCCCCCATCACTATCCTACTATCGACATTATCCAACTAATATTATAAACGCGAAAAATTGTAAGAATGGATGGATAACTCTTTGACGCAAAACTAATGTACGGATTTGGATGAAATTTGGCACATAGATCGATTAGTCTGGAATAACACATAGGCTATATGTATTTTATCCCGGAATTCCCAAGGGAACGGGAATTACGCGGGTGAAACAGCTAGGCGCTGCTAGTATTCTATAACTATCACAATAACTCACGTTTTCTCACAACCAGTCTTCTTCTTCTTCTTGTAAACATATTTCTTCTTAGGTTTCGGGTTGAGGATATGTTCAGGTATCGGTTCAGAGAACGCCAGTATGGTTTCCTGGTAAAAAAAAGTATTTACATAATTTACATAATAAATCGTTTGTTTCATATTTATTTTAAATATTAACTCGGAAACCTGGATGAAAAAGGCTTTGACATAACAGTTTCCCAGAAATGTTTTAAAATAATGATTGATTAATGACTGATGGTCTAAATCCAAAATGCAGCTTTAGATACATTTGGAGTAATAAAATGGCTTACGACAAGCTTCGAGCAAGTGGCCCGCGAGCTATCTTATGTTGTAAATATTAATATGTAATGCATCTAAATATTAAAAGTCACCACACACTGAAGCTGTGGCCGGGCCGGAGGCGAAGGCGTGCCGGTTTTACCAATCGCACCGCGCCGCCACCGCCTCCGGTGTATGTGTAGTCTTTCATACGATTCAATAGGATACATCTAGCACGCCTTCGATCCGGCCCGGCCACGGCTGCTGTGTGTGACGGCTTAAAGAGTTGAATTCCATATCTAAATGCACATCTTTGTGCTGTTTGTATGGCATTGGTACTGTCCAGATCAGTGACAACGTTATGGCAAAGTTATGAAATTATCATCAGCCGATTTTTGTTCACTACTATACTCTGATTTAGAATCATAGATATATTTATTGTAAACATTGACATTTATGAATGAAAACTTAACAAAAATTTATAGTAGTAACAGACAATAGCAGGGTAACATCAAGCTTACAACTAAAAACCAAAATATAATCTTCAACAACGCATAATTGCTCAAGAACTGCAAAAAATAAGCAAGTTTGGGTTCGAAAACGACTAAAAGACCAATGGAATGATGAATGAAAACTATCAAAACCACAAATTGTTTGGAGCTCCTGGAGCTTGCTCTGATGATACCAGTGTCGTAAAGTATGTTTCACCAATATTCCTTTGGTTTTGTACCTCATTTGTTTACAAAAAATATCTATGTTTTTGAATCGCGTTAGACTAGCTGCTTTTTTGCTTACAACGAGACTAAACAAGATTAATGTATCTTTCAAAGGGTATACGCAATGTATACCTACGCTTCTACAACAAAACTCCAAGTAAGTTGCGAAAAGTATTAGTTAAAATTCAAACAAATTGTCAAAACTATTCTTTGGGTCTACTATTAACGACGTAATATGGGTCACCCTATGGCCAGGTGGAATAAAGAAAAGAATCAGTGCCATAAAGATATACTACTCTGTCAAGAAAGTACCGGGAAAAGATCAATAATACACAAAATGTTTGTTATTCATCCAAATTTATTTTATCACCTTCAAAGTATGCTCCTTCAGAAACGATACACTTACGCCAACGAATTATCCAATCATCAAAACATTTTTTAAACGCTGTTTCCAGAATTGAGTTCAGTTCTCGCCGCGAATTCTCCTTTATGTCTTGTACCGATTGAAAACGGGTGCCACGAAGTGGTAATTTGAGTTTAGGAAAAAGAAAGAAGTCGGCCGGAGCCATATCTGGTGAATATGGTGGTTGCTCGATGGTATTTGTTGAGTGTTTGGTCAAAAATTCGGTCACAATGATGGCCTTGTGCGAAGGCGCATTATCGTGGTGCAAAATCCAAGAATTTTCTTTCCACAAATCTGGCCTTTTTCGTCGAATTTGCTCTCTTAAACGCCGCATAACGCTCAAATAATATTCTTTATTTACCGTTTGACCTTCCGGCAAGAATTCCGAGTGCACAACACCGCGAGAGTCAAAGAAAACAGTCAACATGACTTTGACTTTTGATCGACTTTGGCGTGGTTTTTTCGGTTTCGGTTCAGTTGGAAGGCGCCACTCCGAAGCTTGTTGACTAGTTTGCATGTCAAACTCATAAACCCACGTCTCGTCACCAGTAATAATGCGTTTCATGAATGTTGGGTCGGAATTGACTCGTTCTAGCATGTCCTCAGCGACTCTCATGCGATTGAGTTTTTGGAGAAAATTCAGGTCTTTTGGGACTAGTCGAGCGGCAACATGTTTCATACCCAAGTGATTATTTAAAATGGTACGGATCGACTCGTGAGATACAGAAAGTTCGGCGGCTATCTCTCGCAAAGTTGAATGAGGATTTTCAGTCACTGTTTCCTTCACTTTTGCGATGTTAACTTCAATTGCAGACGTTGATGGCCTACCAGAGCGAGGCAAATCTTCCATCACATCTCGACCGCTTTTGAACGCTTTGTACCACTCATAAGCACGTGTTTTTGATAAAGTCGATTCACCGAAAGCCTTCTGTAACATTTTCAGTGACTCCGAACACGAAATTCCATTGGCGATGCAAAACTTAAGACAAACTCTTTGTTCGATGTTTTTGTCCATTGTGAAATTCGCAATACACACTAGATATGATGTAACTAAAAACAGCACTGTATTTAACCTGTCCAAAACCGTGACTCTGTGGGAAAAAACCGCCGAAACCCGAGCATTTTTAGCCTCTCAGCTGCTGGCTCCGTGAGGAGCCGGTGGGAGTTCTACTTTTCTATGGTACAGGGGGTTTGATTTTTTTTCATTTTACACAATTTGATGTAGTATGGAATGATAAGTATGTAATTTTGGGGCAATTTACATTAGGTGGTTGATTATTAGATAAAAAGACTTTGTAACCTATAAATAAATACATAGACAGAAAAAACATCCAAATCCGTCGAGCCGTTTTGAAGTGTGTAATTTATTTGAAATAATTTTGATTATGAAGAATATCAAGAGAGAAAAACTCGCTGTGATGTACTTTTTTATATTTTATCAAAATATAATTATATTTATTTATATATAATTATATAAACACATCTAATTATAGAGAACGGATAGACCGATTTGGCTGTTTTTTTCTTGTGTTCCTAAATGTCAGGTTAGAAGTAAAAATATCACAGTAATATTTTATTTATTTTCAGTAGGTAATTCAATAACTTTATTTCCTTAGGCTTAAAAATTTACACTTGTACAAATAAACACTAACAATATCAAAATAATATAAGAAGTTCTCGCTGCCTTCCAACTCACAGCACGAATCACGCGCAGGATATGTGATAATATCTTCTATTGGCTTCGTACGGGGACGCAGAAGAATCACCCATCGATAACTAAAACAAAACATCACGTAGGTAGGTACATACTTTGTAATATAATCATTAAAACTTTAACATCGGCTCCCTGAGGAGCCGGCGGGTACAGACACTAAATTCAAAAAGTGAACATCCTATGTAGGATTTTTTCACCTAAGATGGCGGCGTCACCGAGTCCATAATTGAATTATCAGCAAAAATAACTTTCTACATCAAATGTTTGGTGAAACGAATTACACAAGTAGATTTATCATAAAATTTGCTATAAATCAAAGCCGCCATCGTATCAAAAGTCTTTCTTGTAAATACGTAAACATGTTTCAAAAATACTGTTGGCCAACCGTTGTTTTACTTACATATTTTATTGAATCTACACGAGTTTTTACTGACATTATATGGTATTTAGATAAGTAATCGTAGAATAAAGTGAAATAGCAGATACTTACGTTTTACAAACAACAACACGAAAAATCTTAAAAAAATGGTCCACACGCACTCCGCCACTTCGCGCTCAAAAAACCGTCAGTTGGAAACTGAATTGGTACAATGACCTTAGAGTATTTTGTAGCCAACTTCATGGACTTCTGAAATATATTTAGTACAAACTATTATGAGCCTTGTATAAAAAGAAAAAAGGCATAAAATCGACTGCGGAAGTGGTGGCGACTTGGAGAGCCGCCGGGATCGGGAGGTTTTTGGCGATGGCTCCCACGAGAGCCAGCGGGGTTTGACAGGTTAATATAAATAACAGATGCAACTCAAACTCCGCGCCAAAATGGCAAACAGTTGTGCCAACCTAACAACAACAAAAAAAACAAAAATTTGAATTTGGAACCATAAACAAATCATCCATTCCCGATACTTTTTTGACTGAATGTATATAAAAGAAATGTTTATAACATGTGCATCACGATTTACAATAAGCTACCGGAAGAATTAAAAGAACTAAATGGAAATATATTTAGAAAAAAGTTAAGTGTAGCCGTTCTCTACATGAAAAATGTTTTTATACTGTAAATGAATATTTACAAATTGGAATTATATGACTAATAAAATAATAATATGACTCATAACATTTGCACGCCTGCTTGCAGCCTGAATACAATTACGAGAATAGTTATAAGATCTGACATAATGTATAACAATTTGTATTCTAGTAAATAAATAATTTGATTTGATTTGGAATGACGTCCTTTAAAAGACTGCAGGCAAATGCTAACTAAGACAGAGGAGGATCAGAGGGAAGATTAATTTAGGCCGTTGTCCAGCAGTGAACGACCAAAGACTGATGTTTGGAATTTTGAAAAGTTATTTTATGATTAAAACTTACCTTCAAGAGCATATCTTCTCCATTGTCTTCAACTATCTCATCTTCTTTGGGCTTGTTCTTGCGTGGACGGCCGCGTTTACGAACCTGAGTAAACAAATATACATTTGTTTATATTATTACTAGATGCGGCCGCATCTATACGTATAAACCTTCCTCTTGAATCACTCTATCTACATATTAAAAAAACCGCTTCAAATCCGTTGCTTAGTTTTACACATTTAAGCATACATAGGGACAGAGAAAGCGACTTTGTTTATACAATGTAGTGATGCGTTCCGCAGCTTCGCCGGCATGGAAATTTATTTGTCAAACTTCAGAAATTTATTGACACTTCCTAGGGGGTATTTCCGTAAAAATAAAAAATACGTGTTTGATTACTATAGGTACATACCTATAGTATAAAATTTGACTTGTCTAAGTGCTTGTTTTATAAGCCTAAAGAAAAGATATTGATTTACTTGATTTAGTTTACTTACTGCAATTAATAAACATAGCTGTGTTGTTACATAGAAAAACCACAAAGACAGAAATCTCAGCAGATCATTTGTTCTGAAGCGGGAATCGAACCCGCAAACTGCGTCGCACACATTCGCCGACTGCATGACCGAGGCCTTCAATAATAAACTATTATACATATAGACCAAAAACCTGAAAATTGCTTTCGCTCAGAGACTTACCGGCTTTTCCACTTCATCATCGTCTTGCGGATCAAAGTCAGGGTCATCATCACCAGGGTATTCTACAAGAAAGGATAAAGAAGTTTGTGTTGGAGTTTCAGTTTATGAACAATTTAAAAAACGAGGCGGGTCGCTAGTCAATACTACGCGCCCCGGCTTCGCACGGTTTTATTATACGTATAAACCTTCCTCTTTAAAAAACCGCATCAAAATCCGTTGCGTAGTTTTAAAGATTTAAGCATACAAAAGGACATAGGGACAGAGAAAGCAACTTTGTTTTATACCTTGTCGTGATATGCTTCTGACGCGTCAGGACACTACACTGGTGTTTGAAACTTTAGCGAATTGTTTTTTATCACTAATTAATAACAATACAACTATTTTATTAACTGGCGACAAGCCCCGGCTTCGCAAGGGTGTATTATAGGTTACATATAGAATAAAAATACATATAAAACTTCCTCTTGAATCACGCTATCTATTAAAAAAACCGTGTCAAAATCCGTTGCGTAGTTTTGAAATGTAAGGATACATACTATCACTACATACTATGTAGTGATTACTAATCAATAACATAATTCACCAAAGTTTCAAACTTCTTTCTAATAAATTATTATTATTAGAGAATAAAATTTCAGACCAAGATCATGTTAAGAAACATATCTTCACCTTGCCAGCATCTACCTTTAATCCTTTGCAGATCGTCATCCCACCTGGAGCAGAATTCCACTAATTTCAATTTCAAGAGGTCTCAATAGCGTAATACTATCAAGATTGCGAAACTGACGTTTTTGCATTATGTAATCTACTATTTTTTTTAGAATGTCAAATTGGTAGTCATAACCGTAATTGTCACAGCTATGAATGAAACTCAAAAAGTTTGTGCTCCCAGATTAATAAATATAGTAAGTACTAGTTTGTGCTAGTAGAATACCAAAAAGAATTTTTGATTTGAATTTTTCATTTTGACACAATACTATTGAAATGGTGAAGCGATTTTAGTGAAATTCGGGCCCTGGGGCCCTGTCTAACTTGAAATTGATTATCAGTTAAATTCAAATGTCAACCAGTGGTAAAATCAAAGTCCAGGTTAGGTTTCAAATGACTAATTTGAATTGTACGGTTTCACCATACATCGTCATTTTTGTGCACGCGGCGATTTAGGTACTCTGAGTCGCACGCGCTGCATTTACTTACTTCACCTAAATTATATTCAACTCAGTACGTGACCTACTACCACGGAGTGACATACAAGGGAAGATTTGCCACCTAAACCTTGTAATTTAACTGAATAAACTGACTTTAACTTGTGACTCTTGTGTTTACGTGCTCAACCAACTTAACTGGCTAAAAACTTTATAACTAAAACTGTGTAACTACATAGTGTGGTGTATAGGTGAACTACCTAGAACTTAACAACATACATCTACATACAAGGGCCACACTGAGGCCCATACATTTTGGTCCTTCGGCTTCACCCTCATCAAGGATACAACTGATCCTACGAGGAAACGAGGTATTTATGCTTTTGTATTTTTTGGCGATAGCGAATCGGTTTGATTGGCCTCCCACCAGCGGGAATCACCAGTTAGATTGAGAAGGCGTACATATTGTCATTTAGGTGCAAAAAGCTTAATACCTACAACGACTAGAAGTCCACGGAAACTCTGTCGCCTTCGCGTCGTGAACCAACGCAGCTCTCCTCTGCTACCGTCTACTACGTGCCAGAGCTAGAAGCGTACTCTACTTATCTCTGTCACCGTCAACTACGTGTCAGGGCTAAGAACTTACTTTAGGTCCTACACAAAGGATCTATCTAACTACTAACTAACTTAATTTCCAACTTAACTTAATCTTTCAACATGGAGATATTGAAAACACAAGAAGAATGCTTCAATAAAATCAAGTCTGTATGTTCTAACTACGCGAAAGATAGTCAGTCGCGAAAAACGATAGATTACTTAACTACACGTCTCCAGACCCTTGAACAACACTGGCAGGATTTCGAGAGACGTCATGCTACACTTATCGAAACTATCGAAGAAAAGACGCATAATTACTTCACCGATGACATTTATACAAAAACGATGCAACTTTATCTTAAAACTAAAAAGGATATGAATAGTTTATTACTACAACTACGCGAAAGTCCTTCTGTATCATTTGATCTGAGTGGTACCATGGATGAAAATATAGATGAAAATATAAAAATACTACTTACGCGGCAGAAGTGTAACTTCAAGGCTCTCGACCGTGCCATGTCTAAAATCGACTTGAAAACTGTGACTGAGAAATGGGAGCTGGAAGATCACCTTTCCATTTTGAAGTCGAAGTGGGACGTCATCGACAAACTTCACTGGGAATTGGAGGCTGTAATGAAGGGCTCCGACGACACCTACTACGATGCGTTCGTCTCAATCGAAGACAAGTACGACGAACTGAAAAGAAACATCAACGCAAAAATTTGGTCGACAGTGCACTACCAACAATCGGCGCCTAAGATTGAGGTTCCTGAGTTTTCCGGGAACTACACAAAATGGATTTCGTTCAAAGATCTTTTCTTGGAAACCATTCACAACAATCCGATGATCAACAAGGCTCAAAAAATGCAACATCTCAAGACAAGATTGCGTGGAGAAGCTGAGCGACTGGTACAGCATCTCAGCATCAGTGCTGAAAACTACAACTCGTGTTGGGATATACTTTCTCAGCGCTTCGACAACCATCGTCTTCAGTTCACCTCCTTCGTAAATACTATGCTTAACTCGCCGGTTATCAGCCAACCTGATAGCCAGTCTCTGAAGAAGCTGCATGATGTCATCACGGAATGTATGAACGGATTGTCAAACATCGGAGTGAACACAACTACTTGGGACCCACTCATCGTCCATCTAATGTCACAAAAACTAGATGTCACTACTTACACCGACTACATGAAAGAACTACAAGATCATAGAGAACTACCACGCTTAGATCAGTTTCTTTTCTTCCTGGAAGGCAAATTCATGGCCTACGAAGGCATGAAAAATGCAAAAAAGGAAATTCCTAAACAATCATCTGCATCGGATAAGTCATCTAACAACAAACAATCTACTAACAAACATAACTACGAATCTAAAAAACATTATCAAACTAAAACTTTACACACTTCTTTCGGTCAATGCCCTCACTGTGAAGGAAAACATGTACTGATGCAATGTCCAAAGTTCATCGACATGGATAAAACTCAACGAAATAATATTGTTTCAAAACTGCATTTATGTAAAAACTGCTTATATAGCCACGGCGACGCTGAATGCTCGTCCGCAAAAACATGCAAAGAATGCAAAAACAAACATCATACTATGTTACATTATAATAAAGCTGAAACTACAGCAACAACATCATCATCATCTCAACAAAGTTCCAATCATCTCGCTACTAACGACTTAGAAATACTCTTAACTACAGTTCAACTTCAGATAAAATCCGCAAGCGGAACTTACGTCACACTCCGTGCCCTCCTGGATCAAGGTTCACAAGTGAACTTGATCACTGAACAAGCCGCTCAACTACTTCGACTGCCGAGGAAACGGATGAACGCCACCATATCGGGAGTCGGGGCGCTGTCAGGAGACTGCAAGGGACGTCTTCAACTTAACTGCAAGTCGATACATTCCGACTACACGTTTGAAACTCAAGCGCTTATACTGAAAAAACTTACAAATAACTTACCTAACTCAACTTTTAAAAAGCCAAACTGGCCGCACATAGAGAACTTAAAACTCGCCGATCCTGACTTCAACAAATCATGTCCTATCGATTTACTACTAGGAGCCGACATTTACTCGAATGTTATCCTTGAAGGAGTCCTGAAGGGAAACCAACAAGCACCTACTGCACAACAAACACACCTGGGCTGGATTCTGTGTGGCAAAACGCAAACGTTCAACTGCCATGCCGTTCTAGTTGACCTCAACAGCATCAGCAAGTTCTGGGAGCACGAGGACATCATCCAGGACATCAAAGACATCTCCAAGGACGACCAGTGCGAGGAACATTACTCCAAAACAGTACGGCGAACCTCAGATGGAAAATACATTGTAAAAATTCCTTTCATTCCCAACTACGAAAACAAGATAGGAAATTCTCGATCTATTGCCATCTCACAATTCATACAACTCGAAAACCGTCTCGAAAGGAATGCGAAACTCGCTCTCATGTATCGAGACTTTATAAAAGAGTACTCAGAACTCAATCATATGGCCCCAGCACCTTCACTTTCCACAAAACCAGAATGCTACCTACCCCATCACGGCGTACTACGAGAGCATTCATCAACTACAAAACTGAGAGTTGTATTCAAAGCCTCTCTAAAAACAAGCGGCCTTAGCTTCAATCACGTGCAAGAAAAAGGCACTAACATGCAAAAGGATACACAAGCTCAGCAACTACAGTCGTCGCTTATCAACTTAGTAAAAGGCGGCGGCATGAATTTGCGGAAATGGTCAGCCAATTCACTACAAAACTTGAGTAAAGATCAAATCGCAACAGAACAAATTTTCCACTTCAAACACGAAGACACAAAAAAGACCCTTGGACTCGGTTGGAACACCACAAACGACACATTCACTTTCTACTGGGACTTAGAAGAAAAAACTCGGCAACAACTAACTAAACGCCATCTTTTATCTGAGATCTCTAAACTATATGACCCTCTGGGATGGTTAGCGCCAATAACTGTGACTGCTAAACTACTGTTTCAAAGAGTCTGGACAAGTAAACTAGCTTGGGATGAAACTTTACCGACCGAGATACAACAAGAATGGTTAAAACTTAAAAACGAACTTCCTGAAATAAAAAACATTAAACTTAACAGATGGCTGGGAGTGACACAAGGGAACATAGAACTATTATGTTTCTGTGACGCCAGCGAAAAAGCCTACTCGTGTGTTATCTACAGTCGTGTTTCAATCGAAGGCTTACCTACAATAACTTTACTCGCCGCTAAGACTAGGGTTGCCCCGCTTGCGAAGAAAATCACACTGCCCCGTATGGAACTCTGCGGCGGGCTTCTACTATCACAACTAGCTGAAAAGGGCATAGAAGCCTTCAAAGGCCATAACATAACTTTACAAGCTTGGAGCGACTCCCAAGTTGTGATCGCATGGCTGCAGGGAGACATCTCGAGATGGGAGAGATACGCTGCCAATAGGGTTAGCAAGATCAAACATGTCATCCCTTCTGAAAACTGGCACTATGTGAAGTCAAAACTAAACCCAGCAGACTGCGCGTCACGAGGAATGTACCCTACCAAACTACTCCACTTCAACCTTTGGTGGAACGGACCTGATTTTTTACAGACTATGGAAAAAGAAAGGGTCCCGAAAAACATGTGTCTTCATACAACAAACATTGGACTCAAGCCGGCGCTGACAGCCCTAACGAAAAATCAAGAGACACATTTTATAACTGAACTCATTAACAAAAGTAGTTCATTAACCCACATAACACGTGTGACAGCATGGATACGGCGTTTCAGTGCAAACGTAATAAATCGCGTGAAATGCGATACTAACTACCTAACTACTTGTGAACTGAATGCAGCGAATGAATTTATTGTAAAAATTACGCATCGCTTGGAGTTCGAACAAGAATACAAAACACACACAAAGCCAACTGAAATATACCAACTTAAAAGCGACTTACCTTTACAAAGAACGACAATTTCAAGTCCATATACACATTCTGACATTCTCAAGCGTCCAATCGTGAAACTTTCACCACTCCCTCTGGAAATGGAAACTCCACTAAACCAGGAAAGAGAAAGGGATGAGACGTCAAAAAGGGATGTACGAAAACTTTTAAAATCAAAAAGAATTGAAAAGAAATCATTCACAACATTTATAATAACATTATTATCAATGTTCACATTAGTACTTAGCGCCGACAGTACCGCGCGCCCAAGCGCTGTTATCACAAACCTCGAGCCTGAAAGGCCGATTTACTATGATGCACTCGGTTCAATGCAGACTGTACATGACGAGTGGACACTACTTATGTACTACAACTTAACTAACTATTGGAATGGTTTAGAACGTGTCGAAAACTATCTACACAACTTAACTGATTTTTGCCATAAAACTGACCCAAGATATTGTGAAACAACACTAGGACAACTCTATCATGAAATGGAACTTCTAAATCACTACAACAGCATCTTACTGGCCCCTCACCAACACTTAGGCAGTCGCAGGAAGAGAGGATTGATCAACGGAATCGGATCCATTGCAAACAGCCTCTTCGGTGTCCTTGACCAAGAATTCGCCGACAAATACCATCAAGACATAGAATCTATGCAGAAAAACGAGAACTACCTACTTGGCCTAATAAAAAATCAAACTTCCATCGTGGAGCTGGAGAATAAGATGCTAAAGAAAACTGAAGAAAACGTTCACCAACAACTCAACATGGTCGACAACTTTATCAAGGAAACTAACTTAAACCTAGCTAAAGTTGAGTCTACTATGGAAATTCTCATGGCAACTAGCTACTTCAATTCCGCATCTCTGGCTACCTACCTACTACTCAAAAACTTGAGAGAAATGCAAGAATTACTTTTTGATACACTCACTAATGTGTACAAAGGACACATGGATGTTCATTTACTCACCCCTGTGAACTTGGTGAAACAGCTAAATGTCATCTCTGGAAGCTTACCAAAAAGACTATCATTGCCATTACAAAACGTCAAGGAGGACATTAAAGACATCTACAAGCTACTTTATGTGAAAGCTCGAGTAACAGCTAACTACTTTTTATTCGAAGTTCACATACCACTAACATCAGATGAAGATTTTTTGCTCTACAAAATTACTCCAATACCTGTGAGGAATGAGACAGAATTCACCATCTTACAACTAAGGTCACACTATGTTGCTGTAAACTTTAAGAAAAACTCCTATATCTCACCATCTGAAAAGGAGATAAAACTGTGCATTGTGATGAAACAAGATCGATTGATTTGTAATAAAAACATGCCGATATTTAACTTAGAGAGCAAGAACGCTCCTTGTGAGGCGAAACTACTAAGCCACAGTTCTACAACTCCCTGTGACGTCAAAAAAACGTCATGCAGTGACGTATGGGTCGAGCTACATTCGCCAAACAGCTGGCTAGCCATTTGTTGCGGAGCTTGCACTTTGCGCACTGTGTGCGGCAATGACGTCGAAACATATCGCACTACATCGTCGAGCATTGTAACTTTAAAGCAAGGATGCTTGTTACAATCTAACGACTTCACCATCTACTCACATAACGAGTACAATACGAACATGAAGATGGAGTCCAACTTCAACATCGCAATGCTCAACTCTACAGTTAACAACATAGTGAACCTGACCTACCACAACGTACCATGGGAGATACAAGAACTAACGGGGGAAAACCAAGACATAGACAGAAGACTACTATACCAAAAGGAAAGAGAGATCCTCCCTAACGAAACTATTTCTCCCCATGATATTCATCAATACGCAATCTGCTACAGTCTCCTCGCATTGGCTATCATCATCACCATCATTTATGTGATTAAAAAACACTTACATACTAACTGCTTTAAGAGCAACCAACCACAAAATGAAGACATAGAACTTCAACAACGTCCCATTCAGGAGAGGGCTGTGCAGAAAGCACCTAACAACGACACATCTACGGCGATGACAACCACGTCCACGGCACGGGTCGCGCGACAACAATCGCCTACCGAGGCAAAGGATAACATCGCGTTCACTTTCGATTAATAGTGTTGTGTGTGTGTTCTTTGCTTTGTACTGGCAGATCTTTTCTCGTATGTCATTTTAACTATACTTTACTTTCTTTTGGGGTTGCCAACATGTACGGTTTCACCATACATCGTCATTTTTGTGCACGCGGCGATTTAGGTACTCTGAGTCGCACGCGCTGCATTTACTTACTTCACCTAAATTATATTCAACTCAGTACGTGACCTACTACCACGGAGTGACATACAAGGGAAGATTTGCCACCTAAACCTTGTAATTTAACTGAATAAACTGACTTTAACTTGTGACTCTTGTGTTTACGTGCTCAACCAACTTAACTGGCTAAAAACTTTATAACTAAAACTGTGTAACTACATAGTGTGGTGTATAGGTGAACTACCTAGAACTTAACAACATACATCTACATACAAGGGCCACACTGAGGCCCATACATGAATCAATCTCGATTATCAGTTGAGTTAGACAAGAAGGCCCCTGGACAGAGGGTTTCCTACACTATGTTTGCAGAGTAGTGGTCTCCAGTTTACCACTTTTAACACTTTTTTACCACCAGGCTTACCACTTTGGTTATAAACAATACAAACCTCCAAATGGTTCCTGTTCATCTTCAGGTTCATCTTTGATCCCGAGCTCATCATTCTCCAGAAGCTGTGTCAGGGATTGTTCTTCCTTTTCTTTTTTCCTCTCTTTCTTTCTTGTGTAAGGTGATATATCTGTAAATATTTTCAAATTATAGTCGAGATCCTTTAATGGAATCATAGAAGTTTTAAGTTTATATTTACTAGCAACCTGCCCTGGCTTAGCATGGTTTTATTATATGTATAAACTATAAACCTTCCCCTTGAATCAGTATCTATTAAAAAAAACGCATTAAAATCCATTGCATAGTTTTAAAGATTTAAGCATAAATAGGGATATAGGGACAAAGCAAGAAACTTTGTTTTATACTATGTAGTGATGATATTGTGAGTGTAATATCTTTAGTTAATTCCTGTATTGCACAAGCTTGTGATAAAATTAGACAATTATTATACAGGCAGGTCTCATCTTCGATAGACATGATAAGATGTAGATCTATAAAAGAGAAAGACTTGATATGATTTTTGATTCTCTATTGCTAGATTTATGTTAGGCAACAATAAAACTTATCAATATATCATAATTACTGTATAATAAACCATTTATTCCAAACTTTGGAATTATTATAATTATAATGTCTGTGTTTGAAGCCATAGAGGCACACAAGTAACAAAGTGAGGTAAAAATTGTGAAAGCTACAGATAACTGCAAAATACAAACCAATTTGTCCATGCTCGTTAGGGTACTTCCGTGGCCGACCCCTCTTCTTAGGACCGGGAGCTTTAGTCACAACGGCTGAGCTCGGAGACTTGGCCATGGCTGTTCTCGTCCAATGTCCATCAGGATCATGCTCAATAGGCAGTTCATATTGGAGAAGCATCCCATTTTCTTGCTTGATAGTTATTGTTTCTGTTTCTGTCACTGCAAAATGAAAGAGGTTTGAAAAATGCCTCTCTTGATGTAACCTTTGTTATGTATTTTTTTAGGAGGGTTATCAGTTAGGCTAACCTTTTGATGTGGAAGCCACAGCAGCTGATGATTTCTTGAACTCCTGCAGGCATTCTTTCAGAGTATCGTTGGAAGAAATGCATTGTTGCTTGAATTGATAAGCCAAAGTAAGCTTATCCACGCAGGTCAGGCAGATCAAGGTGGGTAAAGAATCCGAGGTAGCAACCTAAAATTACAAGTTTTCAACAAAACAACTCGATATTTTGATGCATTCTAGCTGGGGATGTCAGCAAAAAACAATAAAATTTACAGAACTACGCCATTATAGCAACATTATTTTAGTAAGAAAATTGGGGTGGCCATCGCAACCATTTTGAGTTGGTAATTTTTACAAACCGTGATGCCACAGCAGTAGGTGTACTTGTCGCCGAGTTGTTCCTTATTTTCGTCCCAGTCAAAAAGGGAAACCATGTCACCGCTTTCCAGACAGACGCGGCAGGTTAATTGCCAATCCATTTTGTAGAAAAATTAGAGCACTGCTGCCAAGAAATACTGATATCCGTAGAAAATTCAGCCTTTTTGTAAACCGGATATTACGTCATATGAATAAACAACCAACATAACAAAATGGCGGTAAAAGTAAAACCAACTGTCAAAGTCATAGAGATGTGGAGTCTTAAAGGTGTTCGGAAGTTTCCGGTTTTCCAAAATTGGTTAGGGATCCACTCTAACCAACAGAGTCTATGGGCTCTTCCCTTCCCTCTTCCTTCTTCTTTCCCCCTTCCAGCCCTGCCCCGCCCCCTTGTAAAACAAACGTCAAAACTCCGTCAAGTCAAATTGGTTGGTCAAAAATCAAATTGTTACCAAAATTTTATCAACAAAAACACAATGAAAAACAAATAAATTCAGTGCGCAATCATTTTTACATCACAATGGAATTGTTCCGATCAGAACTATTCTATATCTTTGTGAGAAATGAATGCAGTTTGTGGTGGAACCGAACTACAGGGGCATTTTCCGTTCGATCAGGTACTTTATTTGATTCAACTTTATGCAATAATTTTGTTTATTTACCTGTAAATTGGTGTGCGACGTGGTTTAAAATTTCTTCTATACTGTACACTTTGCAGCTTATTATTAATTATAGATAATTATTTGAAAACAGTATAAAAAGATCGCTTCATTAGAAGCATAAAATAATTTCTTTGTTTTAGCATGGGATCTCTCCGATATCGAAGATATAGAATGCTTAGGCATCACAGAAGGGATATTAGGCGTTGTTGACCACTCCAACATATTCGACCCTCGACTCATGATAATAAAAGAGAGTGTACCAGTCGGGAATATATACTTCCATCATACCATCTTTAAAATCAAATCTATTGTGCTACTGAATATGGGAGTTGCAAACCAAGAGATTGAACTGAGTCCATGCACCAAACATAGTTCCTCAAACTCCATAACAAGTACTAACAGCAAGAAAATGGGCAAACTATTTGAGAACTCTGCATTTTTGAATAAAACAGTTGGAGCTGTTAAAAATGTCAGTAATACTATCAAATGTACCACTAAGCAAGCTGCTACTCAGGTAATATGGCTAAAGATATTTATTTTCTCAAAGAACATTAGTACACAGCTAATTAAAGGTAGAGAAAAGTTTAACATGCATTTGTATCTAAAATAAAACAGTTTAATGCAGTACCAATTTAATTCTGTAATAATTAATTTAATGGTCTCGAGATTGAAGTTGTAGAAGTAAAAGTCTTATATTAATTTCTGCTTAAATTATAGCAGATATACTGTTAGCTTGGTACCAAATTTCATCCCAATCCATTAAACTGTTGTAGCATACAAATGTTTCGCCCTTAAAATATTATTATTCCGATGATTCAGCACAGCATAAAATAGTTAATGTTATTTTGTTAATTATTTAAAAATAGTTTTCCTGTTAGCCATAGTAACATTAATAACACAGTTTTGTCTGCCTTACACAACCACTTGGTCACTACTCAAGATTCACGCATAAAAATCCTAACCGAATGTGTTATGGACTTACTTGGTAAATCAGGACTGAAGATTGTAGGTAGTTGTCATCAGCATCTTTTCCAAGTAATAAGAATAAGAATATCTTTATTTATAGCATTTACAAACTACCTACTACTAAGCTACTTACCTAATTTCTTAAATTACCCAATACCATGAATTAAATAAATAGTACCCACATATATTTTGTTATTCTACTCACTATCAATTACACTATAATGAGTGCACTCACACATAGGTATCTTATACACCACAGAATGATAGCAAATGATTCGTGCACAGGTAAAACAGACAGTCAACAAAAAACGAGATCCGAAGCTCGCAGAACGCTTTGAGAAACGACTTGCTGATGAACTCCACAAAATATTTGATGACTCGGACAGTTTCTACTACTCCCGTACCTTAGATCTTACAAACAGTCTTCAGAGACAGTGTGAGATCGAGACGATATTGATGAAAGAAAAAGATACGGAAAAAGCAGTATCGGATATTTCTAGATGGTGGAAACATGTTGATGATAGATTCTTCTGGAATAAGCATATGATGAAGGATATAATAGCTCTTGGGGTAAGTTGTATCTCATTGAATACTTAGAATTTACGCTTGAGCTCAACTTATACATTTATTGTTGTAATTAATACAATACATTAATTGTATTTAGGATATTAGTCATTTAGTAACCCCCTCTAAAGGTCGTCGCCGGTAGCGCGGGGCTGGAACAAGTCAAAACTACGAAACTACTAGGGTTTCACCTGGACAGTTCCCTCGTGTGGGACACCCATATAGACAAGCTGTGCGGTAGGCTAGGTAGTGCCTGCTTTGCACTCCGGAGGCTGGCGAGCACAGCTTCGCGTGACGTGGTTCGGGCGTGTTACTACGCTACAGTACATAGCACCCTGACCTACGGCGTGGAGCTGTGGGCGCGAGCCGCCGACCGCCAGCGAGCATTTATAATGCAGAAGCGAGCTGTGCGCGCTATGGTGGGTGTCCCGAGTGACGTATCGTGCAGGGAACTGTTCAAAGAGTTAAATATTATGACTCTACCATCTGAGCTCATATACCAGGTAGCCCTGTTCACGCACCTGCATTTGGACTTGTTCCAGCGTCGCGGGGTGAACACGACCCGCGAGTTGCGGAGCAACAGCTACTCGCACCGCCTGGTAACACAACACCTGAACACAGACTTCAGAAATCTGATCGTTCGGTTTATGTCATGGGACCTTCAATCTATAACCGATTGCCAGTGAAAATACGTGACGCATCTTCCACGCCTATATTTAAATATAGATTAAAGAAATATTTAACGGAATCAGTATTCTATGATGTGCAAGAATACTTGGAATTACCGCCTATTTAATTGAATTTTAATTTAATTTAAATTGTATATTTTAATTTAATTTGAATTGTATATTTTAATTTAATTTTAATTGTATACTTTAATTTTTATAAATTATTATTAAAAATTATACCTACATAACTATTTTAAATTGACATGTTACTAGGAGTATTTAATAAATTTTGTATTTCTGTAGTACCCATAATACAAGTTCTGCTTAGCTTAGCGCCTAGATGATGCTTTGCGGACTATCTAGCATTATTTATTTATTCTATCTGCCCGCGATGTTCCCATGGAAACGTTTCAAGGCTATTTCTATGCCATGAGAACTGATTTATGGCATGAAAAGTATTTTTTTTTCTTGGGTTAGTCTGTCTGTAGATTTTGCATGAAATAGAAGCAAACATTCAGACATAAACTTTTGCTTATAATATTAGTAAGGATTTATTAAATTAAAGGTTTTATATAATGTACTAGCAACCCGCCCCGGCTTCGTACGGTTTTATTATACGTATTAACCTTCCTCTTGAATCACTCTATCTATAAAAAAACGCATCAAAATCTGTTGCGTAGTTTTAAAGATTAAAGCATACAAAGGAACTGAGAAAGTGACTTTGTTTTGTACTATGTAGTGATTAGTTATCTATTACCCATAACACAAGCTCTGCTTAGATAATGCTGTGTGAATTATTCAGCATTTATTTTATTTCCAGAGCCCCCTCTGCGATCAATGGATCCTCCCCGTGATCCAAGGCTATGTTCAGCTCTCACAAATAGCCGTGGAACAATCCGAGAACCCTCTGAACACAGAGTCTCTGGCAAACAACAGTTGCTGTGATGAGAACTTCACAATGGGTATCATATCTAGACGGTCTAGATATCAGGCTGGTACTAGGTAATAAAAATATAAACTTTTATTAACAACGAAAATAGCAATCAAGGAAAAAAAATTACAACTAGTATATACAATTGAAACCATTGAGCTAACTGCAGACGGTTGCAAACAGTCTAAAGATAGCTTAATTGATCTATTTCAATGCCAGTTGTGCATTACCACGCTGTATGGCTATGCTGATGCGCTGAGCCATTCGCATTTATAAAAATATTGATGGCAATTTCTAAATTATGTTTATTAGTTATTATTATTTTTATACTTGCCCCTTCCTCGCACGGTTTTATTATACTTACGTATAAACATTCCTCTTGAATCACTCTATCTATTAAAAAAATCGCATCAAAATCCGTTGCATAGCATACAAAGGAACATAGGGATATAGGGAAAGAGAAAGAGACTTTGTTGTATACTGTGTAGTGATAGTGATGTCTTACAAATAAGTACTTATTTTATTTTAATAGCTCAACTAAAAACCGTAATTTGGTTTGTCTGTAAGCCAGGACAGTTAGCAGCTTCATCCATTTACTTTGATGATTTAACTAGCATCTGCCTGCATTCGCACTCGTTGTTTCTATGGAAACGACTCAAGGCCATGTCTATCCCATCAGAACTGATAAATGGGATGAAAAGTATCCTACGTCTATTCCAAATTTCAGCCCGATCAGTGCAGTAGTTTTTGCGTGAAAGAGGAACAAACATTCATACAAACTTTCGTATCATAAACAAAGTTGCTTTCTCTGTCCCTATGTCCCTAAGTATGCTTAAATCTTTAAAACTATAAAACAAAGTTGCTTTCTCTGTCCCTATGTCCCTAAGTATGCTTAAATCTTTAAAACTACGCAACAGATTTCGATGCGTTTTTTTATTGGATAAAGTGATTCAAGAGGAAGGTTTATACGTGTAATAAAACCGTGCGAAGCCGGGGCGGGTCGTCAGTTTCGTAAGGATTTAAAAAGAACTTGTGTCGGGAATGTCAACATAAATTAAATTACGTATTTAATTTATGTTGTATAAAATGTTTACTTATGTACCTACTATGAATGCTATGATACATATTTATATATATTGTGAGTTATTTTATAATCTATTGTCCAGTTCAAGAGGAAAACCACATTAAAAATTATAATCACTACACAGATAACACCATGGAAACAAAAAGAATAATATTCCTTTTAAATACTTTCAATATAACAATATTCATTTTGAACCCTATTAGCTCTTTGTAAAGCTGTAAATTCACTGCATGTTCACGGTCTACTTGGTTTGAACATGAGCTAAAAGTACTAAAACGAAATTAAGGCCATTTGAGAGTTAGTCTAGTTTTTATTTTGTAGGTCGAAATAATTATTACCTATACCTAATGCAGCCATTCTTTATGTTTGTACATTCTGATTGAAAACAACTTCATCATCATCAACCTATATTAGTCCACTGCTGGACATAAACCTCCCCTAATGAGCGCCATAGCGCCCTGTCTTGATCTTACTGCATCCAGCATCTGCCTGCAGACTGTGAACTACTTACTCCTCAATAATCCAAAATTCTCTTTTGTAAAAATAGTAAAGTAAAAAAAGTAAAAAGTCTTTATTTTGGAACGTAAAGAAAGAGTATCACTGCATAGTATAAAACAAAGTCGCTTTCTCTGTCCCTATGTCCTTATGTCTTTATGTCCCTTTGAATGCTTAAATCTTTAAAACTACGCAACGGATTTTGATGCGGTTTTTTTAATAGATAGAGTGATTCAAGAGGAAGGTTTATATACGGGGCGGGTCGCTAGTAAAAACATAAATAGGAAGCGATGCGACCTGCTGAAGTAAAAAATACTGTGTCGCAGATCGCAACGCCCACCTCCAATTTTGTAATCAACTTTGAAATGTAACTGTTAGAAAAAGCATTGTAGAAAGTGGTCAAATTTATAGGTTACTAGCGACCCGCCCCGGCTTCGCACGGTTTTATTATACGTATACAGGGTGTTAGTGTGAACACCGTTGTCCTTGAAACCAGAGGTTCAGCATCACGAGTAGAATCCAAAACGGATGAAAAAAAATGATTCTATTTTTTACTAATTTTTTAAAGAAAATTTGTATAAGCACTTAACGTTTGCTCACAAACACGTGACACAAGTACTTCGACCAGGCGACACGTGGCATGTGCACCTCAGTGTCGGATCACCTTCTGTGCGAATATCCCGTCTTTTGAAGGGCACAAGTAATGCAGTAACGATCCAAGTAAGGCGCGGGTATAAGTACTTACGTAGGTAGGTACATAAAGTATGTAGAGTGACTATGGCATCGTGTACGATAGCGAAGACATGAAATATCAAAATCTTGTAAAACTAAAACAGGTGTTAAGCTTTTCTCATCGGTTTTGGATTCTACTCATGATGCTGAACCTCTAGTTTCAAGGACAACGGTGTTCACACTAACACCCTGTATAAACCTTCCTCTTGAATTACTCTATCTATAAAAAAACTGCAACCAAATCCTATGCGTAGTTTTAAAGATTTAAGCATTCAAAGGGACATAAGGATATAGGGTCATAGGGACAGAGAAAGCGACTGTAGTGATGCGACTTCTGTGAATAAAAGTTTAATAGATAAAAAGGATTTTTAGGTAAAATTTAGCTTGTAACATTTTTTATTGATTGTTTTCTTGCTTTATAACTTTTATAGGTGTTGAATAAGTGACTATAGGCAGTCACATATTTTCATTCCCTATTTTTATTTTACCCCCTTTCCTCGAGAGCAAATTTTTTACAAACGTTGAATGTAAAATTTAAATTTAAAATTTTTTAAATTTAATTTGAATGTAACTTTCATCAGCTATTTAAACCCCCTTACAACCCTTTTTTCGCAATAAAAAGTAATATAAATGTATACATATAATAATAGCCTATCTTCTTTCTCAGGCTCTAGACTATCTCTGTACCAAATTTCATTTAAATCTGTTCAGTAGTTTAGACATTAATGCGTAAACGACAGAGATACTTACGGATTTTGATCTATTTAGGTATTAGTAGGTATATCAGTCATCTGACGAATACATCCGACAGAAAACCAAAGTTATCGACATAGCTCAAAGAATTAGCAAGCTGAAGTGGCAATGGCCGGCCATATCTCGCGAAGAACCGACAACCGTTGGGATAAACGTGTTCTTGAGTAGAGACCGCGACTCGGTAAACGTAGCGTAGGACGCCCTCCGGCCAGGTGGGATGACGATCTGCGAAAGACTGCTGGCAGATGCTGGATGCGGCAAGCTGAAGACAGGGCGCTATGGCGCTCATTGGGGGAGGCCTATGTCCAGCAGTGGACTAATATAGGTTGATGATGATGATATCAGTCATCCACCACACAATCTCTGCTTAGCTTCTAGGTAGCTCCTAGAAACTAAGCAGAGATTGTGTGGTGGATGATGCTGTGTAAATTTTCAGCATGCTTTATTTATTTTCTGGATTTATTAGTGACTAGCGACCCGCCCCGGCTTCGCACGGTTTTATTATACGTATAAACCTTCCTCTTGAATCACTATCTATTAAAAAAAACTGCATCAAAATCCGTTGCTTAGTTTTAAAGATTTAAGGTATCCACACACTGAAGCCGGAGGCGAAGGCGTGCGAGTTGTATTCTATTGAATCATATGAAAGCCTACACACACACCGCAGGCGGTGGCGGCGCGGTGCCATAGGAAAAACCGGCACGCCTTCGCCTCCGCTTTGCCTCCGCCTTAAGTGTGCGGCGACTTTTAAGCATACATAGGGATAAAGGGACAGAGAAAGCGACTTTGTTTTATACTATGTAGTGATTTTGTTTTTAGATAAATGTATAAAATAAATAAGAAAAGTATTTGTTCTTTCATCTAGGTACAACCGGCGAGGCATAGAACCAGGAGGTAAAGTTGCCAACTACGTGGAAACGGAACAGATTGTCTCCATTACATGCAAAACTAGCGTACACAGGGCTTCCTTTGTTCAGGTTGGGTCCTAGCTTATATTTTTTACTATTATCTATTATATTGTATTGTGTATATAAAAGACTTCGAATATAATGAAAATATATAAATATACGAAATTAAAAAATAGGACATCAAAATCTATCAAAATCCCTTTGCAACTATGTGGCAATCTATATAAAAATACTTTTTTATTATAATCATACTGGTATCTTAATAATAAGTATAATTTATTTTTAGTATTTTATTTATTTTTAGTAATTTTTAGTAACTAATACGATTAATTAATCAATTACATTAGTTTACAGAAATTTAAGATTAATAATTATTTACATTTATATCCACAAAATTAAAATTAATATAAGAAAAATAGAATAATAATAATAAAATAAAGCTTTGTTTATTTTTCTCTTGACATGAGGCCTATGTCCAGCAGTGGACCAATACAGGCTAATGATGATGTGACGTATGAAATATCTTGCTATAGCTCGCCTTTGTATTATGTCCTTTATATTGTTAAGTTTTGTGCATTTATTTTTTGTGTACAATAAAATTTGTATGATTTTTATCAATTAAAAAACAGGGTAGTCACTAAATATTTATTGAAAACAATTGTAGGTTCGGGGTTCGGTGCCTATATTCTGGAGTCAGCCGGACTACAAGTTCAGACCCCCACCTCGCTTGGATAAAGGTACGTACCTGCAAATATATAAAAAAGGCATTTCTTCGCTTTTCCTTAAAAAAACAAATATTTTTTAGGATTAATTTTAAATGAACCATGAGGAGTAATAGTCTAGCGTGGTATTTTGAAGTCAGTTTAACAACTGATTCTGATTGACTGGTCTTTGTTTGAACCTAATGTTGACCTGTCCTTAGTGTTCATTTTCTTTTTCATTTCTTAGTGTTGATCTCTCTTCAATGTTGACCTCTCCTCAATTTTGATCTCTCCTCACTGTTGTCCGTCCTTAATGTTGAGCTCTTCTCAATGTTGACCTGTCCTTAATATTGACCTACCCTTAACGTTGACCTCTCAATTTTGACCTCTCCTTAATGTTGACCTTTAATATGTTTTAGACGAGGAAACAACCCACGAAGCATTCAAAAAACATTTAGATGAGGAACTAAGCATATACAAACACGTTTGTATTGTGAATTTAGTGGAACAGCAAGGGAGAGAGAAAATCATATGGGAAACGTACGGTGATCATGTGTTTAAATACAACAGCCCCGATGTTGTTTATGTCACGTTTGACTTCCATGAGTATTGGTGAGTTTACCTGTAGCGACCTCTAGCATTACGTGAGCTGAACCCTTCGATCAAATATACCTTAAGCTAGGTTCATATTGCTGTGTCGGGGTGTGTTGTGGCGCGACAGAACGCTATCGGTCTCATAGATTTAGTATGACTAGATTCACATTAGCGACAGATCGCGCCACACCCCAACACAAGCTACTAATGTGAATCTAGTCATACTAAATCTATGAGACCGATAGCGTTCTGTCGCGCCACAACACACCCCGACACAGCAATATGAACCTAGCTTTAGATTCAGGTAAGTACGCCAAATTTAACCAAACAATGCTTGTAATAAGCACTGTTTTTCCTTAAGAAATTATGCGCGTTAGAGTTATGCAGATAAAGTTTAATTTCACTAGGCGACATTGCGGACGTTAAACAAATGTTTTCAGTTTTCTTTGGTCATGAACGTCATAAGATCGATAGGTAATTGTAGAATACTAAACTTTAGTTTACTGCAATAAGGTTGATTATTATTCAAAATTTAAAAAGCTTTGTATATTTTTTAGTGTTATCCCTAAGAAATAAGTATATCACAATTGGTAGAAAGGTGTAGTAAACTCAAGCCGTTTTTGTGCGTTATGTCATTATGGAAAGTTGCATTATATTTGATTGAAGGCTTAACCACAAAATTGAGATGTTTATCGAGGCTCTTCGCTATTACGTACCGTTAACCGAAACTATTATTATTATTATATTTATTTCAGCCGCGGCATGCACTATGAAAACGTCTCTCTACTTATAAACGCAGTGACGGAAGTAATAGCCGAAATGAACTTCTGTTGGCGCGATGACCAAGGACTCATATGCTCTCAGACCAGCGTCTTCAGAGTTAACTGCATCGACTGTCTGGACCGGACCAATGTTGTGCAGGTTAGTCCTTCCAGCCATAGTATGATGACCAAGGTCTCATATGCTGTCAGACCAGCGTCTTCAGAGTTAACTGCATCGACTGTCTGGACCGGACCAATGTTGTGCAGGTTAGTCCTTCCAGCCATAGTATGATGACCAAGGTCTCATATGCTCTCAGACCAGCGTCTTCAGAGTTAACTGCATCGACTGTCTGGACCGGACCAATGTTGTGCAGGTTAGTCCTTCCAGCCATAGCATGATGACCAAGGTCTCATATGCTGTCAGACCAGCGTCTTCAGAGTTAACTGCATCGACTGTCTGGACCGGATCAATGTTGTGCAGGTTAGTCCTTCCAGCCATAGCATGATGACCAAGGTCTCATATGCTCTCAGACCAGCGTCTTCAGAGTTAACTGCATCGACTGTCTGGACCGGACCAATGTTGTGCAGGTTAGCCTTCCAGCCATAGTATGATGACCAAGGTCTCATATGCGCTCAGACCAGCGTCAACAGAGTAAACTTCCCCTGTAACTATTTGGGGGAATACTACCTTTACCCCCAAATCATCATCATCAGCCCATATTAGTCCACTGCTGGACATAGGCCTCCCCTAATGAGCGCCATAGCGCCCTGTCTGCAGCTTGACGCATCCAGCATCTGCCCGCAGTCTTTCGCAGATCGTCATCCCCCCTGACGCTCTCCGGCGTTCTACACTACGTTTACCAAGTCGCGGTCTCCACTCAAGAACACGTTTACCCCAACGGTTGTCCCCCAAATATGTAAACAGTAATCTTCATTCTTCCACAGACAGCATTAGCCAAATACGTGCTAGAAATGCAGCTTTGCCGGCTCGGTCTAGCCACTCCCGGCAGCGTTCTACCAGCGGCTTTACGACAAGCATTCCTGACTATGTGGGCAGACAACGGTGATGTACTTTCTAGACAGTATGCTGGCACTAAGGCTTTGAAGGTTAGTGGTTTACTCTCTTGGGGTCAAAATTAAATCGATATAGAAACGGACACTGTTGCGTCTAGGGTTTATTATTAGTCAGTGCTGTGGCGATGATGGAAGACTTTTTTTCCCCTTTTTAAGTGAAACATAGATAGATAAAAGACAAAAGATTAAACGAAGATAAAATCAATTATCACTTTATTTCTTATACATTTTAATTAGATAATTATCTGCCTACCTATAATTTAAAGTTTGATTTGTCTAAGTGCTTATTTTGAAAAGAAATACCTAGTGATATTGATTTACTGATAGAAAATATTTTATGGCACATTTTTTTTTTTCATTTTGAATTTATACTAACCTAAGCTACAATTGGCGGTCTATACTATATACTACCTCTATATTGGTGATACTGTAGTCCGTTCAATATATTTATCACTTTTTGACCCTACCTAAAATTTTCAATCTAACTTCGTCTTTCGTACAAAATATATTACATCATTTTTAAAGATGTTTTATTAAGTTAAACATGCTTTGTCACTAAAACTGCTCCCAGCTACTATTTCTGTGTGCTCGAAAATGAAAATCTGTCGACTTAATTACTTAACATTATTTTGTAGGGTGACTTTTGCTAAACAACTGTCAAACACGTGTCTAAGTCGTGATTTTGTTTTTTGTGGTAGTAAGGTGTAAGTCTAAATGAGAAAACACCTTAGGTATATAGGTATTCCTAAAAGTCACTTTTTTTGTGGTAAGGCCCATAATGTCAGAACAAAACAAACGTCTCTTAGCAGGTAATGTATGTAGAGAGGTTTTTATGGGGGTTACTTACCCGGTAATCTACCTTAGATGAAAGAACCTACAAATGGGACGTCAAAGAGAGAACTTTAAACCATTCAATCAACCTCTCTATACAAATAGCACTGCACGAAAAGAGGCAAGGCTCTTATTTTGTAGTCTCTCTTATTCTATGGATTCTATAATGATACCAATATCAAAGTAAAATTGAGATGCAGTATTAGGCTTCCGGCATATTGGCGTGTAGATTCCAAACAAAAGTCTTATCATAGTTGCTGAGCGACTTAGAGTAGGTAAATTAAAAGTTAATGGAATTAATCAATGTATGGATAAAGCTCAGCGCTGGGAAATCATATCATGTATCAACCTACGGAGTATCTATTATCTTATTAAGATCGGAAATCAATCGAATGGGATCCGTCGACTAACATTGGATCTTAAAAGCCTTGATATTAAGTAAAAAATCAAATTTCAGGGCGACTACACGCGAACAGGAGAAAGAAAATTCAGTGGTTTAATGAAGGATGGCGTCGCCTCAGCCAACAGGTAATATTCAAACTTATTAAGATACCTACGAGATGAAGTAGTCTTAATGATAAAATCATCGATAACATTTCACAGCTTTTGGTTGCACCGATTCATCAAATACATCCGAAAACACTGCTAAAGTATCTGTTAAAACAAAAAAACTAATGGTACCTTTATAATGTATATTTAGTTTTTTTCTTTAATTTTAAAACACGCGATTAAGACACTATAACTAAATAAGTAACGGGCATTTATCGCGTTTATTTGCGATAAATGCCTGCAAAATATAAAAAATATTTCTATGTAGTATTATGTATTAAGTTTATCAATCATCTAGTATCCGTAACACAAGCTCTGCTTAGCTTGGGGCTAGATGAAGCCGTATGAATAATTCATAGTCCAACAGTATGGGACGTGCTTCAAAAGCGGCAATTAAGGGGCCGGCGGCGGTTGGATGAACTCCCCATACAAAAGACACAATACAATCCCCAATTAAATTTTTTGTATTTAATTTATTTTTTTTGACTAAAAAAACTACTAATAAATACGATACAAATACAAAAAACACCAAAATTTTCTGGAAATATGCTCGACTTACAAATCATTTTGGTATTCCGTTTGTATGGGGAGTTCATCCATCCGCCGGCCCCTTAACGTTTATACCTCGTTTGGTGTCCAGTTTATATTTTGTTTTTGTTTAGAGGACATAATTTTGTAAGTTCAACTTTTAAATTTTAATCGATAAGCTGGGTGTCGCTTCCGTAAACAAACTCGAACACGTTTAGACTTTTTCAATTTACGAAAGTAGTAAAAAAATACAGTAAGTCACTACAGTAAATGGGAAGAGGCCGAATGTATGTCTAACCCTAATGATATTTACAACTACATAAAAAAAAGTATTCTTAATTGCTATAACAAATCGAAATATATAACTAAAATTAATAATTCTTGTAGAAATTTTAAGCCTTGGATTAATAAAGAGATAGTAAATAAGAGCAAATTAAAAGACGCACTATACATCGAACTTAAAAAAGACCCTTTTGATAAAATACTTAAATTAGAATACAATAAACTACGAAATCAAACAAACAAATTAATAGAAAGAAATAGAATTTTGTACCATAAGAATGAGATTAATAATAATAAAGGTAATATGAAAAAATTATGGACTATATTAAATAATATGACTGGGCGCACCCAGTACTCACTGGACGAAATTATACTTAAAGCATTTAAGAAAAGCTGCCTAACAGAAGAGGAAATAGCGAATCAATTTGCTTCCGGTTTTGACGACGCTGTTAAAGCAATTATTCCCTCATGTCCCGTCCAACTACTTAAACCTGAAAATTACACTAACAATGCTAGTATATCTATGCGTTTAAAAAAAGCAGAACCTAAAGATATTTACAAAATAATTAATAAATTTAATCACAATAAATCTCCTGGGATAGACCAACTACGCCCCATAGATATAAAAAGCCTATCAGAAAAAATCTCTACCACTATAGCTAAGCTGATTAACACTAGCATTGAGACTAGCATCTATCCAGACGAACTTAAGACAGGTATTGTAAGGCCTATTTACAAAAAAGGGAAAAAAGACGACTCTAATAACTACAGGCCGATTACGATCTTACCTATCTTAGACAAGGTTGTAGAGAAATACGTCTGCAACGAAATTCATAAATTTTACGAAAAATAATAATATACTCTCCAACAAACAATACGGATTTCAAGCCAGGAAGAGTACGTCAGAACTTCTCTCACATTTCACCGACCATGTTAATGACTGCCTTAATAACAAAAAACATGTTGTTATGGTATTCGTCGATTATACGAAGGCCTTTGATACTCTAAAACACGATGTACTAAAAAAGAGGTTAGAATGCAGCGGTATCAGAGGTCCCCTACTATCGTGGTGTGAGGAATATCTAGCAAATAGATCATACTATGTAAGAGTCGGTTCCAGCCTTAGTGATAAAGTGTTTGTAACACAGGGCACAGCACAGGGGTCAGTACTGGGCCCCCTTCATTACTTGACTTATGTCAACTATCTGGAAAATGTAATAGAGCATTGCAAGGTGTTCCAGTACGCAGATGATACGTGTCTGATAGCAGACAACACGGACATTGATATAGCTGTAAACCAACTTCAACAGGACCTTACCAACTTAAATAAGTGGTCACATGATGTCGGGCTAGTCGTCAACCCACAAAAAACAAAATTACTACATGTATGCTCACAACAAATGAATAGGCGTCAAAATAAACAAATAATAGTAATTGCTCATAATCATAGCTGCATACACATGAACAATGTAACTAACTGTAAATGTGAAGCTATAGAGCTAGTAAAAGAAGTTACATACCTGGGATTAACAATAGATAGCCGCTTTAATTGGAATAGACATATCGATAATGTGTGTAATAAACTACGGGCAATTTTAGCAAAATTTTTTATTCTAAAATATAAAATTCCATTCACAGTTTTAATAACGTTATATAAAACACTCGCGGAGAGTATCATTTTATATGCTATAAGCAGCTACGGCAGAACGTATAAATCATACCTAGAGAAAATATATAACCTACAAATTAGACTTTTGAAAGCCATTGTACCGAAAAATATAAAAGAAAAACATTGCAAAAACTACGAAAACTTATTAAAAGAATGTAACGTTTTATCTGTTTACGATAGAGTGAATTTAGCATTACTGGTAGAAAACTACTTCAAATTTTCAAATTTCAGGAGTCATAAAATTACCACTAGACAAGTTACACAGAAAAAACTTGAAATAATAGATGCTAAAAATAATTTCGGTAAAAGAAAAACGGACTACATCGTCCCAAGATTAATTAATGACATCCCGCTAAACATTAAAAATAAACTGACTCACACAAACATCAAATATCAAATAAAAAATTACTTTTTACAAAAATTTAAAGACATAGATTAGAATGTACAAAAAATTAGCTATAAACATAGGACCATACAAAAGGTATAAATAGTAATTTTAGAATTCTAAATAATATGGCATATCAGTGTTAGTGCACCCTGTACCGGAGCGAAAGGTGCATTCCGCATGCGGTGTTCGTGCAAACTCGGGAGGTCCACCCAACCGAGGATGCCCGAACACCGGCAACGTTATCTTAGATTAGATTAGATAGTAGCATATCTACGTACTGTGCGTAGATGTGTTATGTAGATGTGTTATTTATTTTGTGTTAATTTTTATAAACCCGAGGAATGTAACACTCGGGTCAAACCCCTACGGGTTTATAGAGTGTTATGTATTTTATTATTATTAAGATTCTTTTATAAATAAATGAAAAAAAAAAAAAAAAACTTACAATGACTGTTTACACTTTAAAATTTATCGTAAGTGACTTACGTTAGTAAAACTTACAGATGTAAAGGCGGCCTTACCTCAAAATCCGAAATAATTCTCCCATAGATACATCATCCAACATTTCAAAGACGCGATAACTCAATATGCAATCGACATAGCCCTGGGCCAAACGCCGAATGAGTCGACGATAGACAAATACTCCTATTGGAACGATTTAAAAACTGCCACCCTTATGGTTTTGGACAACACAGAAAGTTATAAAAATAGAGATTTGATGCCGACATACTTTGGACACGCCTTATGCTCCGAGTTTTCGGTAGCGGAGATCTTATTTGCAGTTGGGAGGTCAGTTTTTGAGATTTTTACTAAATAGATTCATCATCATCAACCACCTATATAAGTCCACGGCGGCAGCTGGACATAAGTCTATCCTAATGACCGCCATAGCGTCCTGTCTTCAGCTTGCCGCATTCAGCATCTGCCTGCAGTCTTTCGTAGATGGTCATCCCATATAGCCGGAGTGCGTTCTATACTACGTTTGCCGAGTCACTCAAGAACACGTTTAACCAACGGTTGTCGGTTCTTCGCGAGATATGGCCGGCCGACTGCCACTTCAACTTGCTAATTCTTTGAGCTACGTCGATAATCTTGGTTGGTTCTCTGTTGGACGTATTCATTACGAATTCTATCCTTCAGAGAAACTCCGAGCATAGCTCTTTCCATAGCTCGCTGAGCGACTTTGAACTGGTGGACCAGCCCTACCGTGAGTGTCCACGTCTCAGCTCCGTAGGCACGGCAGGTACCGGCACGGCTGAGAATAATGATGATCTCCAGGTTGCAGAGAGATTTAAATACATACAGGCCTGGTGTTTTAGACCTAACACTACGACCTCAACAGTGCTTGAGTTTCTCAATAAAATAATAAAATCAAACTTCAAAGTTGAGAAGCGCGAGATCAGATCAGAGACACATGCCTCCTTCCTGATCGGAATGCCGGAGACAGTGTACGAGGCAGTAACAGCGCCGTCAGCCTGGCCCGCTGGGATTCGCTTCGTGGAGTGGTTTCAGTCCCGGCCCCGCGTCCAGCAGCGGGGCAGCGAGCGCCGCGCCGCCGCCACCAGCGCATGACTCACGCACCAGGACCGCGCCCCTGCCGCCGCCGCCTCGAACGTCGAGCTCGAGCAATCGGATAGTGATTTGTCAACAAAACATTGCTGCACTAAAAAATAAGACTCGTAAGTTGGAAGTGATACTAAACAAAAGTTTAAAATGTGAAGTTCTCTGTTTAACTGAACACAGGCTAAGGGAACCCGAACTAAAAGTGATTTATTTAAATAACTTTATCTTAGGTTCTTATTACTGTAGGCAGTCTATTGCTCACGGCGGATCATGCATCTATGTGAGGAAAGACATTAAATTTAAGGAAATTGATTTTACTTGTATTTCGATAGAACAGATATGTGAAATATCGGCGGTTGAACTAACCGAGTATAATTTAACAATTGTTTGTGTTTATAGATCAAACTTGACAAACCTTTCACAGTTTTATCCCTGCCTGGAGCGTTTGCTGGATGAGCTAGTTTAGAATGGGAAAGATTGCGTTGTTCTCGGCGATTTTAATGTTGATTGCCTATGCTCATATAGCTCGCCGAGGTTCTGAAGATTTTATCGCATGGGGTGGCTCACAAACCCACTAAAGACATTTATGAGATGTCGATGTCTCTACTGCACGATGTAGCGGCACCGTTGTCGGTTATTCTTGCAGAGCTTTTCAACGCATGCATTGGGGAGGGTCGATATCCACAAACCTTAAAAAAAGTTCGTGTATCGCCGCTTTACAAAGGCAAAGGAAGCAGAGAAGAGGTAAACAGTTACCGGCCTGTCTCCATAATTCCAGGAATAGCCAAGGTTTTCGAGCACGGACTCAGTGCCAGAATAACAGAGTACCTGGGGCATACGGGATCCCTGTCTGATAGGCAGTATGCCTATCGGGCGGGAAGGTCGACTACAGATGTTGCGCGGGAGCTCGTGCGGACCGTGATTGAGGCCCGGGAGGCTCGCCAGCACGTGGCGGTCATCATGTGCGACCTGACGAAGGCCTTCGACGTCGCCGATCACAACGTCCTCGCTGCAAAACTGACGCACTACGGGTTTAGGGGTCCGTCACTGGCTCTCCTAACTGACTTTATGTCTGGTCGGTGTCAGGTGGTCACGGGGGCTGGAGGTAAGGTGGTCTCAAAACCACTCACGACTTCATGGTTCCGAATAAACGGCTTCCTACTGAATGTCACAAAAACTAACGTTATCGTGTTTAACCTGGCCGGGCGCGCACAGAGGTCCTTGAGCGTGACCTTGGGAGGCAGGTCTGTCGACCAGGGCAAGACGGCTACCTTTCTAGGCTTCCAACTCGATGAGGGTCTGACGTGGGAGCTCCATATTGACAAGCTCTGCGACAGGTTGGGTCGGGCGTGCTTCGCGCTTTGGCGGTTGTCCTCGACACTAGACCAGAGCATGACTAGGAGCTGCTACTCGCTTCTGTGCACTCGCTCCTTCAGTACGGCATTGAGCTTTTGGGGAAAGCTGCTGATTGGGAGCGGGTGTTCAGAATGCAGAAAAGAGCTGTCAGAGCGATAGTCCGCGTCCCGTGGGACACGCCCGCCCGCCCTTATTTTAAACAACTAGGGATCCTAACAGTCCCCTACCTGGTCATCCTGCAAGCAGCCATGTACGCCCGTACCCGCCTGAGTGAGTACGCGAAGTTCGGTGACGGTCACTCCTACATGACGAGGAACAGGCAGAAGCTGAGGGCCGTGCAGCGACGCCTTACTAAAACCTCAAAGTTAATCTATGTCTTAGCGCCGGCTGTCTACAATCGCCTCCCTCCAGCGATTACGAGTTCTAGGACAACGCAATCCTTTAAACATAAATTAAAGAACTGGCTGGTCGAACAATCCTTCTACAGGATTGAAGAATTTGTGAAAGGTTAATAATATTGTTATGCTTTTTCATAGTTATTATCGATTAATTTTAAATTAATATTATTTTTTATGACATTCCTAATTATAATTGATTAATTGTTGTGTTTATTCGACTTACAATCACAAAATTGTAATCATTCAATTATTATAACTTAATATTTTCATTACTTTAACTATACACATACTTAAGTATATTATAAGTTTATACATACATAGTTAAAATTTATTAATGTAACGTGTAATATTTTTCTATTACCAATAAATGAACTATGAACTAGGTCATTACGGGTAGGACGCACTGATTGCTCTCGCACTCATTCGTTTTCAAACATTGCGGTATGGATGACGAGAAGACTCGACGTAGTTTACCAAACTCTGCTCAGCCCAACTGAATACTCCTCTTGGCCTCCTTCTCAAAATAATTTTTACCTAACTGCACAATCTGCTCAAGGTAAGTATACTCTGAAACAATTTCGGTTGCCATGCCATCTATTACGATCTTGGATCTTGGTCTTGGATCAATGTGGCACTTAATCATGACTTTGGTTTTATCCAAATGTATGCCAAGACTGATGCGTCGCGAGGCTGAGGCTAGGGCGTCCAGCATGTGGGTCAGCTCCTCTAGCGACTCCGCCATTAAGACTACGTCATCAACGAATTGCAGGTGTGAGATGTAATTGCCGTTTATGTTTATGCCCTTACCTATCCAGTCCAGCGTGTTAAACATATCTTCCAATGCGCTCGTGAACAGTTTCGCGATTATGATATGCCCCTGTGTCTACATTTTTATGGTATTTTTTTTCATGTTTCATTATTTTTAAGTTCTGATTTTTATCTATTACCTATCTAATGTTAAAGTTAATGTGATAGTGTGCTGTAATTAAACATAAAGCTGGACAATTCACACAACATCACCTAGCCCCAAGCTAAGCAGAGTTTGTGGTGTACGAAAGAACAGATGACAGGGGCCATCCATTAAATCACGTGAGGCTTGAAAGTGAAAATATCACAAGGGGGATATAAGGGGGATGTAGTAAGATATCACGTGTATTTATTTTTTCGTCAAACGCACGACTTCGAAACAGAAAAGCGGCGTGTGTCTAATTAATGTCTTGCGAATTAGTGGTCCGAGGAAAATATACATGAATATGTTCATGTATTAGTAAAATACATAACAGTCATGTTTTTCGTATGATTAAACCCTTCGTTTTTTTTGGCAATAAAAAAGAAACTGAAACGCAACCTAGTCCAGACAGTTTTATCATGGTCCTTAAGTTCACAATAAAAAAATATAGTTTATACTTGTATTTAAAGATAATATTAAAAAAAAAAGTTTCTTTGTAGGTACTAACACACGTGACGTTTGCGGGGGCCTAGTCTTAAACCTCACTATGTATCACCAAGGGGGAAGGGGGGTTAAAGAATGCTATAAAAAGATCACGTGATCAATGGACGGCCCCTGACTGATATAGTTAATAAATTACATAGATGTAACAAAAAAAAATGTAGATGTAACTGTAAACCTAGATTATAATTTCGAGCGTTATCATCTGAGATATAGTTTCTTAAACTACAGCAGATGTCATCATTTTCACTTTTTGAACCGATTATTATTATAAAAATGTTTTCTCCATTTTTATAATAATAAACTATTTATTATTATTATATATTGACAAAACAGACTAAAGGAGATCACCCAGCTCCCATACATTTTTGGGCTAATTTTGAAAGTGCCGGCCACCTGAATTAAAGTTAATATTATAATAGAGTGTAACAAAATGACCACTTTTATTACTAGACTAAAGCTGTAAGTCAAGTCTGTGAGATAATATTCTAACTCAAAACATCCATTATATTTGTGTAGTAAAACCTAATTTTTATTATATTTCTTGTAATAATGTGCAAGTTAGATATAAAAAGGTAGCAGGAAGCAGGTTTTTGCGCCTGAGCTGCGTGGTGATTATTTGCATTACCCCCAAATGAATGAATAGAAAAGCCAAAAAATGGCCCCCCGTACCCGGCCGCCTCGCTATTCCTGGCTATGGTAGCGGCCATGGTAACGGCGGGGTAGGGGTTGCTAAGAATCACCGGCCTGCAGACTACCACACAATTCTTAAACTGACCCTGGCAACGTACAATGGTCGCACTCTGAGGCTTGACAATCATCTAGCGCAGTTGGAAGTGGAGTTAGAGAACATTAAATGGCATGTTCTAGGGTTGTGTGAAGTCCGTAGAGAGGGGGAGGACACCGTAACCCTAGACTCGGGCCATCTTCTCTACTTTCGCGAGGGTGATACAACATCCCAGGGTGGCGTAGGTTTCCTCGTCAATAAGGCCCTCTCTAGCAACGTTCAAGACATCTCCAGTGTGTCGACCAGGGTAGCGTACCTGATCCTTCGGCTATCTAAGCGGTATAGCATGAAGGTAATTCAGGTCTACCCACCGACCTCGGCACACCCGGATGATGAAGTGGAGGATATGTACGAAGACATATCCAAAGCCTTACACAACACCACTAAGGCTCACTTCAACGTTGTTATGGGGGACTTTAACGGCAAGATGGGAATCCAGACTGGCAACGTATTCCGAATAGTTCCGCATGGTTATGGAGTTAGGAATCACAGGGGGCAAATGCTTGTCAACTTCCTTGAGAAAGAGGGGTTGTTCTTAATGAACTCCTTCTTTAAGAAACAGCCCCAGCGGAAGTGGACATGGTAAAGCCCCTCGACTTTATCATGACGGATAGCAAGCACATATTCAGAGATGTCTCAGTGATCAACAGGTTCAATACCGGATCTGATCACTGAATGCTCCGAGGCACTCTGAATATCAACTTAAAGCTTGAAAGAAACCGTCTGATGAAGTCCACGCTCCGACCTAATCCAATCCAAAACATGGCGGGCACCGAGAAGTTTTAGTTTTGTTTTTTTTATGACGGTATTACTTCAGAGCTTCTGAAGGCAGGAGGAGCCCCCGTTATACAGGAGCTACAGAACCTCTTTAATACCGTTCTTAAAATACCGTCCTTCACAGTGGGAGAACTCCTAAGGCGTGGAGCGGGAGTTTGGTGGTGCTCTTTTTTAAGAAGGGCGATAAAACCCTTCTCAAAAACTATAGACCCATCACACTCCTGAGCCACGTCTATAAGCTATTCTCGCGAGTGATCACGAATCGTCTCGCCAGTAGACTCGACGAGTTTCAGCCACCGGAACAGGCCGGGTTCCGCGGCGGATATGACACCATAGGCCACATTCACACAGTGCGGCAGATTATACAGAAGTCCGAAGAGTATAATCAGCCCCTGTGTCTCGCTTTTGTGGACTATGAAAAGGCCTTTGACTCCGTCGAAACCTGGGCTGTTCTAGAATCCTTACAGCCAGCGATGCCAAGTAGACTATCGTTATATCGAGGTGCTGAGGTGTCTCTACAAAGCTGCCACTATGAGTGTCCAAGTACAGGGCCAGCAGTCTAAACCCATCCAATTGCGCAAAGGAGTGAGGCAGGGGGATGTCATATCCCCGAAACTGTTCACGAGCGCATTGGAAGATATGCTTAAGACTCTGGACTGGAAAGGTAAGGGGCCGTCCATTAATCACGTGAGGCTCAAAAGGGGGGGGGGAGGGGGTACGGAAAACATCACGAGGGGGGGTCTCGTTAGACATCACGTGTAACTATTAATTTTATTTATTTTTTGTCAAAAAGTCTAATTATTCATTTATTTTATTGCAAATACATATTAATGTTTTTCGAATCAAAAACGCCATTTTTTTAATATTTTTTTCCATTTAAAAAGAGCTTTTACTTAGACTTCCAAAAAATACACGTGGTCCAGGGGGGGAGGGGTGTGGTCCCAAACCTCACCAAATATCACCAGGGGGAGGGGGGTCAAAAAACGAGAAAAACGACCTCACGTGATTAATGGACGGCCCCTAAGGGCATTAACATAAACGGCAATTCCATCTCACACCTACGATTCGCTGATGACATAGTCTTAATGGCGGAGTCGCTAGAGGAGCTGACCCACATGCTGGACGGCCTAGCATCAGCCTCGCGACGCATCGGTCTTGGCATGAATTTGGAAAAAACCAAAGTCATGACCAATTGCCAAATTGATCCGGGACCGGTATCGTTTCCGAGTACTTACCTTGGGCAGATTGTGCAGTTGGGTAAAAACAATTTCGAGAAGGAGGCCAAGAGGAGGATCCGTTTGGAAAACTACGTCGAGTCTTCTCGTTATCCATACCACAATGTTTTACCGCAAAGACTGCTGGCAGATGCTGGATGCGTCAAGCTGAAGACAGGGCGCTATGGCGCTCATTAGGCTATGTCCAGCAGTGGACTAACATAGGCTGATGAAGATGATGATGATAATGTTACCGGAAGAAGAACTTATTTTATTTGCCCTTGGTATATACCAACTCAAACAGGCACGTAGTTATTATGCAGAACATATACAGGCAACTGGTAGGTTCATCATTGAACTCGGAGGACAATATCAGGGAATTGACTTAGAACTTTGGTGTAATAATAAAAAATGTTTGTGATGCTGAGTTCTATTCAAATCAACCTTTTTTTTTTGTTGGCCGGCAAAATAAATATTAGCCCAACCTGGGTGATCTCCTTTTTGTTATTTATGTCATTCTGTAACTTCGGAGGAGCTCGTTGTCATCTGCGACAAGGTTTCATAAAATTCAGTAGATATCGTTTTTACTTTTTAACCGTGAAACCATTGTTATTGTCCCATAATAAACGATTTATTATTTATAGACAAAACAGACTAAATTACCTCAAAAAGAACATTTAATGAATAAATATTATTATTTAACTTCGGAGGAGGTCGTTGTCATCTGAGACAAGGTTTCATAAACTTCAGCAGATATCATCGTTTTCACTTTTTAATCGTGAATTCGTGATACTATTGTTAATTTTTTTCTTTTTTTTTATTTGTTAATTATTATATTGTTATTTATTATTGTTCTAATAAACTATGTATTTATTATAAATATTTATTGACAAAATAGACTAAATTGCCTTATGAAGTTTTTTTTTCATACATGTCATTCTAACTTCAGCAGATGTCATCTTTTCACTTTTTAATAGAAACCATTTTTATTGTTCCATAAAACGATTTTTCGACCATTTAGGTATTTATATAATTCTTTTAACAGATACTACCTATCGACGTTCAAAGACGCCCTACGCCAAGTAGCGGTGGACTCAATGACGGGCGAGTCGCGCTCCTTGCCGGAAACACTGCTGTGTGAAGACTGCAAGTGCATATCCGTCAAGGTTCTCATGTTCAACGTTCGTTCTTAAAAGGCTTACTAACTTGCTTATTAAAGTACTAGACCGTTAATGGAAGCTTTTATATAATGATAGAGCACATCCGTTTCCGTCGCATTTGACTACTTTTTACTGATTTTTCGGTAGTACATCGAGTCCAAGGGCGACACCTAGGAGTTTTGTGCCATTTTTAGTTTACGTAAAATGGATAGCGCCATGTTTTATTGTTGGTTAAGTTTCACCAGGGGTGTGATTCACTATGACATAGGAGATGCCTTGCCCCGACCGTGGTGTGTCATCATCATCATCATCAGCCCATATTAGTCCACTGCTGGACATAGGCCTTCCCATAAGTGTGGACGCTTGAATTGGTCATAGTAAAAAGTAGTTAAATTCGATGGAAACGGATGTGCTCTCTCATTATATAAAAGCACCCAGTAAGGTAAGTATTTTAATATGCGTTTTATTTTAGGTAAAACGCTTCTAGTTATTGGCTTTCTGTTGCTTTTAGATATTAGTTTTTTAAGGCTTGATTAAAAAATAAGTGTGTATCACATATTGTGAATGTTTCGCTAAGTGTGAGGCCTATATATGCGAATAATTCAATATCTACGAAATTTGCATTATAAGACTAAGTTTCAAGGCTATTTATATGCCATGGGATATAATGAATATAAGCACTGTTTTGTTTGGTTACTTTTGGCTTGCTTGCGCTGAATCTATGGTATATTTGATCGAACGAGTATAGTGCGCTTAAAAAACCATAGAAATAACGCGTGCGAAGCGGGTAGATGCTAGTTTATAATATGAGTAGGGATTATAATGAGTGTGATTGTGAATGTATGTACAGGACCAACAGCCACCCGACACGGCGGCTATGGCGCAGCGCGTCAAGACTCTCATAGACGACTGCAAGAAGCTACTCGTTGACTCGGAGCCGGTGCTAGGGTCGTGGGGACTCATTGATGCTGATCCTAAGTGAGTATAAACAGGACCAACAGCCACCCGACACGGCGGCTATGGCGCAGCGCGTCAAGACTCTCATAGACGACTGCAAGAAGCTACTCGTTGACTCGGAGCCGGTGCTAGGGTCGTGGGGACTCATTGATGCTGATCCTAAGTGAGTATAAACAGGACCAACAGCCACCCGACACGGCGGCTATGGCGCAGCGCGTCAAGACTCTCATAGACGACTGCAAGAAGCTACTCGTTGACTCGGAGCCGGTGCTAGGGTCGTGGGGACTCATTGATGCTGATCCTAAGTGAGTATAAACAGGACCAACAGCCACCCGACACGGCGGCTATGGCGCAGCGCGTCAAGACTCTCATAGACGACTGCAAGAAGCTACTCGTTGACTCGGAGCCGGTGCTAGGGTCGTGGGGACTCATTGATGCTGATCCTAAGTGAGTATAAACAGGACCAACAGCCACCCGACACGGCGGCTATGGCGCAGCGCGTCAAGACTCTCATAGACGACTGCAAGAAGCTACTCGTTGACTCGGAGCCGGTGCTAGGGTCGTGGGGACTCATTGATGCTGATCCTAAGTGAGTATAAGTTCTATTAAGGCATATATTGGAGGCCTGGGATAAAGCCAAAAACGCTATTGGTGTATTCTGTGACCTTTCTAAGGCTTTTGACTGTGTAGATCATAGTACATTAATTGAGAAAGTTTGAGTGTACTCTATCAGATAATATCTATCTATCATATTTATATCTCTCTATCATATTTATCTGATAGAGTTCAAAAAGTAGACGTTGATAAAGAAAGATCTACGGGCTCAAAAATTTAATTAGGCGTCCCCCAAGGGACGCCAGCCATATTAGGTCCCTTTTTATTTTTAGTTTAAGTAAATGATCTCCCCTTTTTAGCAAAATATCTTTGAAAAAAAAACGTGGTTATATATACACTTAAGGCCACCTTGTTTCGAAGATTTAGGCCAGGAAGATTTTTCGAAGCCCGCGGGCGTCGCGCCGCTCGTGGTTTTGTAGGTGTTTAGGCATCATTAATAGGAAAATAACACTACAACATCCACCTCAGCGATTTGTACTAGAAAAATGATTTATCTAAAGATTGCTGTAAAAATGAGGTCAATAAGTTTATTATTTTAGGCACAGTATTGAAAATGTTTTTTATAAAGAGGCAACTTTCGTATTTTTTTGCGAATTGTACTCTGTTAGATCCTCAACAATTTACGTCAATTTTTGACTCATTCATATTGATTTTAAAAACAGCATTTGCGGTATAAGGGGCCCTTAATAGTTTTTACCTAGTTTTGAGTGAATCGAACCATGGATTTTTTTCCTTTTTCACCAAGTTATGACATACTCAACTTCCAGCACGGGCGACCCACATGAAACAGTAATGGACAGCGTAGTCCTGCTTACAAGTTCCGCGTACTACGTAGCGGACTACGACGAGACATCAGACCGCTTACTCGGCGTTCAGCGCGTGCCGTTGCAGGATGTTACCATGATACAACTCGGAACTCACCTGAATAACTCTAATGTAAGTTGTAGTTTAAGTACTGGAAAGGTAAGGGCATAAACATAAACGGCAATTATACACACGCACACACAAACATGACTCACATTCACACCATACTACGAAAATACATGAAACTTAAGCAGTAAATTAAAAAAAAATACAGTGTACCTACCGATATCTGATTATTTATAGCTGATTATAGCAACATTTTTTTTTGAATCCGCGATGACTTAAACCTTTCGGTGACCAGCCAACCGAAAGGGGTAAATTTAAAAACAGCGCTGCATGCTTTGCTTGCTTATGCACGCAGCAAAAGCTGAATTTACTCCTTTGTCTTAGTTTTTATTTTTATTTATGTAAGTGACTTCACTGATATGTGTGAATCGACCTTAAGTCTATTTTGTTTTTGTGTAATAAGTAGTTCTAAGACAATAAATAATTTTTCTTTCTTTCAAATTACATCTCACACTTGCGATTCGCTGATGACATAGTCGTAATAGCGGAGTCGCTAGAGGAGCCATATGCTGGACGGCCTAGCCTCAGGCTGGCGACGCATCGGTCTTGGCATACATTTGGATAAAACCAAAGTCTCAAATGATCAAGCGCCACATTGATCCAAGACCGATCGTCGTAGAAGGCCACCTTCTCAGAATTGTTTCGGAGTACACTTACCTTGGACAGATTGTGCAGTTAAGTAAAAACAATTTTGAGAAGGAGGCCAAGAGGAGGATCCAGCTGGGCTGGGCAGCGTTTGGAAAACTATGTTGACTCTTCTCGTCATTCATATGGCAATGTTTGAAAACGAAAGTTTTCAGTAAAAGTTAAGTAATGACTTACGGAGCTGAGACGTGGACACTCACGGTAGGGCTGGTCCTCCAGTTCAAAGTCGCTCAGCGAGCTATGGAAAGAGCTATGCTCGGAGTCTCTCTGAAGGACAGGATTCGTAACGAATACATCCGACAGAGAAGCAAAGTTATCGACAAAGCTCAAAGAATTAGCAAGCTGAAGTGGCAGTGGGTCGGCCATATCTCGCTAAGAACCGAAAACCGATAAGGTAAACTTGTTCTTGAGTGGAGACCGCGACTTGGCAAACGTGTAGGACGCCCTCCGGCCAGATGGAATGACGATCTGCTCTAGACTGCTGGATGATGCGGCAAGTTGAAGACAGGGCGCTATGGCGCTCATTAGGGGAGGCCTATATCTAGCTGTGGACTAATATAGGCTGATGATGAGGTATTAGGTCTTTAAATTCCGTCTGAAACGTTGGCTTGTCGAGCAGAATTTTTATTCTGTAGGAGAACTACTTGAGAAAAAGGAGATTAATGATAACTAATTCTATGATTTGAATAATTCCAATATTTATTTATTTTTTACTAGCGACCCGCCCCGGCTTCGCACGGTTTTTTAATACGTATAAATCTTCCTCTTGAATCACTCTATCTATTAAAAAACCGCATCAAAATCCGTTGCGTAGTTTTAAAGATTTAAGCAGTCAAAGGGACATTGGGAAATAGGGACAGAAAAAGTAACTTCGTTTAATACTATGTAGTGATTTGACTTTTTTAATTAGGTAACAAGGTACCTTATTCATATTTTTAAATAACAGATATTTTTTTTTATTTAATAATTATAATGTTTAAATTATTATGTAAATGTTTAATTATTGTGTATTATTAATGTTTAATAATTATTTTTATTATGTAAGAACCTGTGTATATGCTTTGTGTACTTAGGTATAAAATTATTGACATGTAAATTGGCTTTATGAATAAATTGTACCTATATCTGTATTTCAAGATTGCCTTTGTTTCGCACACTCGCATAAGGTCTATTTTATAGCTTACTTAAAATGTACTGTACTTAGTTATAAGAATAAATAATAACTGGGTAGAAGGGACTCTTCTTTGATCTAGTCCCAAAAGCCGCCGTTTATATACCTACTTCCCCCTTCACCTCGTTACGCCCCTCTGTCGTCCAGGCGTTTTGCCAGGGTTGCTACTGCACTGTACCGCAGCGCCCCGGCGCCGTCGCAATGCGAGGCGAGTGAGAAAAGGTCAACGACCGATGTTCACGTTCCTTTGATTAAGTACCTACCTTATTAGTTAGATAGGAACCTACAAAAACACAATAATATTAGGAAATATTACTTACATAGGGTATGTATTATCATTATCATTTAGCAATCTAAAAAAACTTAAATTTGTCTTCGTTTTTGAGTTGTTACAACCGATCACACCACAATAACTTGACCGTGATGTCATATTATAGAGGTAGGTACCTTACCTACACAAATATTAAAATCCGCGTGCGTCGTCCTCGCCGGCTGTAACAGCCCTACTGCTCGTTTAAGGGGCGCTCATTGGCTAAAATCGCGGCAGAAACTACCAGCAAAGTTGACATGGGCAGCCTAATAGATGGCGCAAGCCCTCCGTTAATAAATACATGGTGTAACAATATACATGTACTAAGCGAAAAGCTGGGTATTTCTACCCCCCCGGGGAACAACTTTTGTTCAACGACTTTTCTAATTTCGATTGTTATCTCTGAAAAAACTAAAACAAAGTTTTCACATGGCCAGCTGATTTTTTACGAAGTGACAACCCTAAAATCTGCTGTTTCTTATACTTGCGACGATGACCTCAGTATGGTCACAGAATAGATGTAGAAAAGAGTGACAGATTCATATTCTTGAAATAGAAAAACGCCTACAGCATCATTGAGGCAAATTGTCGTAAGTCATGGCTAAAATCACATTTCAATTTGAAGGTTGAGTTACGTGTAGTTAAACATACGAACTAAACTACGCTAACACAGTTATGTCTTTTTCTAACTGTTTGTTCTTTCTTGTGTGTTGATCTAATCATAATAACCTACTGACTGAATACACATTGATGTCCACTACTGAAAAGAGCTGTGAATCTGGCGGGTATTGCCATAATCACTTGGCTGGGGATTGCTGATCAAAGAAACGGTATAAGTAATTCACACAATAAAAATGCTGCCTTTCATTTGGCGAAGCCCCTTGGTCGACTTTTACGACATCCGACATACGACGAGCTGAGTCGCATGGGTCGGTTAACTTAATTAAAAACTTTACCAAATGACTCTTTCCATCATTATGTAGTTTATCTGTCCGTTCTGTACCCACATTAATCTTTGACACTTGTATTTCCACAAAGGAACGCGACTAAATTTTATTGGCTGTAGCACTATGCAAAACCATGGCAACCAGCCAACCGCCAATCATAGACAAGTTAGAGAACCATTCATTCATTCATTGACTGTCGGCATCTATCAACATGCGATACACCCAGTGATGCCAGATCTACCGATTTAGCAGTAGATCTACCTGCTTTTTTAGGCGTCTACCGATCTACTGATTTATTTCAAAAATTTAGTGAAACCTACCTGATTTTCCCGAGCGCCTTCTAAAATTTAGTGAAATCTACCTGATTTTCCCGAGCGCCTTCTAAAATTTAGTGAAATCTACCTGATGTCCCGAGCGCCTTCTAAAATTTCGTGAAATCTACCTGATTTTCCCGCGCCTATAGCTCCGTGACTAAATAACCACTTGGCGACCTTTTTTTTTTTTAGCTGCAATTGTCTGCAAAAATGCAAAGAATCGCTTCCTTTTTACGAATGCACCTAAAAAAAAAAAAGGTCGCCAGCCAAAATGCGAGTCAAAATACTCGCGAAACACAAATACATATGGTACCTCTAGAATTTTCAGTCGTTAATTTCTACCTACTGATTTTTATTCCAATCTACTGATTTTTTACTGAACTTTCTACTGTTTTTTTCAAATTCCATCTGGCAACACTGGATACACCACATGGCGGTGCTGTATTTGCCAAGCGGGCCGAAATATTTTTTAATACGGGTTCCGTAATTTTTTTAATACCTTAATTTAAAGAAGTTCGTTTGTTTAAAATCATAAAATCAAAAAAAAAAAAGCTTAATCCGTTTTCTACGGGATTTTGTATTAGGTATACCAACTATCAGAATTCACGCAATGTGTATGTGTGTGTAGCAGGTAGGTACCTACATTGTGAAATACCTATGTAAAATAAGACCAGTACCTACCTACGTATTCATACAATTTTCTACCACATACCTATTATTTCACGACTGTGATCCTAATACCTCCCAATACTCATGTTGCCAACTAGGGATTTATTAAAATTGAAAATGAACCCTAAAAATTATCCATCTTTTCGGCGAACGAAATCAAAAGAATGAATGATGAACTATTTTAGTGTGACCTTCGTCGCGGTGCCGTGTAGTGCTATAATTACAATTTTTATCTTTCGTGCCTAAAAAACAAGTAACTAGGACTTAAGAATACCTTAAGGGTGTGGTGTATGCATCGGAGTGTCACAGAGCTGAAGAGATGAAGAGGCGTGTGTTGGAAGCGTGTGCTTACTTCCATAAAATGTGTGTTGTTTGGAAGAAGGGAGGCATATCGAACCTTACTTACATGCATAGGTATCGATACCTACGTCATGCATGTGTAACTTACTAACTAACTAACGTAACTAGTGCTAAAGTGAGTGAGACATGTTAATGCCTAAAAAGAAACCTACCTTGTGCTGAAGTGTGTGAATTGTCTGTGACTGTGTACCTACAAGTGACCTACCAAAACATACATAAATCCCTTCGTAAGAAGCCATCTAGACAGCTGACAAGCGAGAAAATATGAGGTTTGTAACTTGTACCTACACTTACAACTTTCCTAACTCAGCATTTTAAGATTTTCTCAACACTACCTAGGAACTTACATACTAGCATCTTATTATTATCACGAATTTATTAGCTCGTCTAGTAATCTCCCGCCATAGCTGAAATCTACGAAGATAAATACCTACCTACATACCTGTAAAGTTAGTAGGTAAGTACAGGTTGCGCGAATAGGGTTGTCACTTTATTTTGGCACTAGGAAATGAAAACTTTTTGTATGGGAAACTGAAAATAGGAATTTTTAATTATCTCCCCCCCACAACTGATCACCATGGGTTCCTGAAACCCCCCCCTTCGGCTTAGTAGGGGTAATATGTTATACCTTGTATAAAATAGTTTTTAGAAGATCGCGTTTCTGGTACCTGTGTAGGTAGGGGAAGACCGGGTAATAGGAATCAGCGGGTAATGGTGGTCACCCTCCTATCTCCAAATGTACAACTAACAGAAACGTTTAGAATTTTTTTCTTCGTAAAATACTTGTGGGTAATGAGAATCGGGTGACCCCCATTACCCGCTAGTGAAGACGATGATAAAGTCATAATAATATGTTGATATTTTTTTAAGTTCATTATAAAAATTTGACAATCGTGTCAAAATTCTTCTTCTTTTTTTTATTAAATTATTGATATTTGTGTAGTATAAAATACGTATAGTATAGTAGTTAAAATACGGGACTGGCATAGTCTATTAAACATAAAAGTCCCTAAATATTAAGAATATTATAACTTTTCTATATTATTAAATAGTACTTAAGAGGCGGTTCACAAATCTACGTTATGCTGATTTAGGTATTTCGGCACCGAGTGGGCGGGGCATCGTGCTACGCAAGCGAGTATTGCTATAAAATCTTGATCCACCAGTAATTTTTACAAAGTTTTCTGATTGATTTCGGTAGATGATTTTTTTATGTGAATCAAATATCGCTTCCATAGATTTATAAATAATTTAATAGTATCTGTTTGTCTTATAGTTTTTATGTAGGTAATTTTATTATACTTACTATGTTACTATTACATTAAAAGTGAAAGTCTGTGTGAATGTTTGTTATAATTATTGCAGTAACTACTAATTTATTTTACCTAGAATAACACATGTGAAGTATTATTTTGAAAATTAACCTTTGAAGGGGTTAAATAGGGTGGTAAATTTTGTACACAGTGCAAATAAATTTTGAAGTGAATAATTAAATACGTATTTTTATGTTTTACAATATAACCCCTAGGGCTTTTGCAATAAATTTTTAGGAAAAGAAAAATAACTTTTCCTTTTTCTCTCATTCACTCAAAACATGATACCATTACCTGAAAACCATTACGTATGTAAATAATAGATAAGCGCATCCGCTCTCCGCGTCGGCTGTAAATTCCAAAACGTGGCCTACCCACCAAAGAATAAAACGTAGTGATTATTCTCAGCCTTGGACATCGATATAGTTCTCAATTTGACAAATAAATTATATATATAATTTACAAGCGGGCGAAGCCGTGGGGCGCAACTAGTAATATTATAATGTGAAAGATTTGTATGTATGTAACGAATAAACTCACAAAGTGACCGATTTCGAAGACTCTTTCACCATTAGAATGCTACTTATCCTTCAGCAACATAGACTATATTTATAAGTAAAAAAAAAGGATCCCTACTAAAACTTAAATTATCTAAAACAAGGTGTAAAAAAGTTAGTACAAAATGTCTTTCGGCGCGTGCGCTACGAAAACTATTGATGATAGAACAAAACAATGTACTACGACTTTGCAGAACACATTATTATCTACAAAAAATATCGCTACAATATATGTCTAACTATTACAGTGACGTCATAATAAATATTCATTTAAAAAACGCCATCATTAACGCCGTCGTCGCAAGAAAAGGCTCTTTATTTGTACCCTGGTATAATATAAAATGTATTTTTTAACGAGTATTAAAATAAATAAAGTGAAATAATAATAATTATAATGCAGGACAATCCACACAGCACCATCTAGTCCCAAAATTAGCTAGTCAAAGCTTGTTTTATGGGAACTAGAAAACTATTATTATAGGTAATACAATATGTATATGGATAGATTTTTTTTATTACATTAAAAAACGTATGCGACTATTTTTTTTTTTTAAATGTTTTGGTTGAAATACATGTTGAATTGATTAATTGATTCCAAACAATAAACTTGTTTTAATTTAAATATTGTTATTAATAAAATAAGTGAAACGATACCAAAGATTAATTTTAGGGACATGAATAAGGCGTATTGGATTAAAAATAATTAAGTAATTTATATCCTCAGTTTATACGAAAATAAAAAAAAACGCCTTAAATGAAAAATGAACTTGGAAAAATTAAAAACACCTCAAATTCGTAGCAACATACCCTGGGTTTAGTCGGAAACGATCACGTGATCGAAATTTGTCTGGGTGTTTTTATAATAAAAAACTAATTTTTAGCTGCAAGCAGCTCGCGTCGGTTGTGTAGGCTGTTTTTTTTTTATTTAGAACCCCTTTTCGTAACCTACACTCCAGAATTGGTCGAAATCGAAACCCATGACAATATTTTGCGATAAAAAATGTCGAGGAGGGGCTCGATTTTTTTTCTTCCTATTAAAGATTATACCCTCTATACGATCCCGCCATCCGAAATTATCTATCGGTACGCTATCCGGTAGCAATTCAAAAGCGGGGGGTCTTGGGGGTCAAAAAAATTTCACCCCCCACAACGATTTGGAACCTTCCACACGACCCCACAAAAATTTGACCCACCCCCCTACACTGCCGAAGAACCCCGGGGGGGGGGGGGGGGTCGAGGGGGTTGTCCTGGGGGTCGTGGGGGGAACGCAGCTCAGCGAGCGAAGCGAGCCGTACTGGTCCCGGTGTCGCATCTCGGCTCGCTTCGCTCGCCTCGATGCTCCACCTTAAAAAAACCTCAAAAATGGGGCAAAAAATAGTTTTTTTTAAAAAAAAAGGGGTCTGGGGGTGCAAATGGGTCTATTTTTTTTTTTGGTTTCCGCAACTATTCGTCCTCCTCTACGTGACTACGAAAAGATTTTTTTTCCATCGCGAGCCGTTCGGGAGATATGAAAGGGGGTTCTAAAAAGGGGTCATGGGGGGGGTCGATTTTTTTTCTTCCTATTAAAGATTATACCCTCTATACGATCCCGCCATCCGAAATTATCTATCGGTACGCTATCCGGTAGCAATTCAAAAGTGGGGGTCTTGGGGGGTCTTAGGGGTAAAAAAATGTAACCCCCCAAAACGATTTTGAACCCTCCACACGACCCCACAAAAAAATCTGACCCACCCCCTACACGGCCGAAGAACCCCAGGGGGGGGTCGAGGGGGTTGTCCTGGGGGTAGTGGGGGGAATGCAGCACGCTTCGCTCGCCGTGCTGGTTCCCAGTGTCGCATCTCGGCTCGCTTCGCTCGCCTCGATGCTCCACCCTAAAAAAAACCCTTAAAATTGGCCAAAAAACGGTTTTTTAAAAAAAAAAGAGGGTCTGGGGGTGCAAAGGTGTCAAACTTTTTTTGGCTTCCGCAACTATTCGACCTCCTCTACGCGACTGCGAAAAGACTTTTTTTCCATCGCGAGCCGTTCGGGAGATACGAAGGGGGGTTCTTAAAAGGGGTCATGAGGGGGGGTCGATTTTTTTTCCTTCCTATTAAGGACTTAACCCTCTATACGATCCCGCCATCCGAAATCCTCTATCGGTACGCTATCCGGTAGCAAGTCAAAAGCGGGGGGTGTTGGGGGTCTTGGGGGTCAAAAAAATTTCACCCCCCAAAACGAATTCTAACCCTCCATACGACCCCACAAAAAAATCTGACCCACCCCCCCACACGGCCGAAGAACCCCCGGGGGGTCCTAAAGGGGGTTCGAAATTAAAAAAGTGGAAATTTTCCCAAACTCACCCCCACCCCCCCTACACATTTCCGAAAAAAAAAAACCATACCTCCCCCTCCACCAACAGGGAGAACAATCATGTCAGTCAGTGAGTGAGTGAGTCAGTGAGTGGTAAACCAATTTTATATAAAGGGTAATAAAATAATACCATACCTTGCTTTCTTCAACGATAGAATATTTAGTTTTTTTTTTGTTTAGTAACGCATTTGTATTTATTTTTCCCCATTTCGGCTTGTGATAAACCTCAGTTATAATAAAAATAACTATCTGGTAAAATATGTAATAATCATGTTACGAATTTAAAAATTATTGAAATGCGAATGTAAATATTTACAACGATCAAAACGTTCCAACTCGCTCATAAAAGCTGCATTTTTTGGGCGTTTCGTCCGACGGAGAGTGCGAGCAAAAGTGACATAGGTCCACCTTCGACAAGCGCTCGCGCGGTACTGAGGGCAGATTGCCAGTACAATGAAATATATACCTTTTTTAATAAATTCATTAAAAAAAATTAGTTGGGATTTAAAACGTAAAATTAATATTGTAGTTTAAGAAAACAATGAAGATTATTTTGGTATAAATTTTATGTCAAAATGATGTAGAACTTTGGAGATATTAGGGTTTGTTTCGAAGCCTTTTCGATCGATAGTTAACCTCGGTTCAGATTTTTTTCCCTTCATATAAAGGCATATAACGAAAATATATTTAATTATTATCGAAGAATGGGATATTTGTTACCTTAAAAAAAATAGTTTTATGGTCTATATTCAAAGGAATCTTCAAATTAGAGCTCCCAAAACAGGTCTCCGAGCGTTTTTGCCTAAACTAGCATCGGGAGAATGATTATAACTAAATAAACAAATAAGTTATCTAAAATCTGGTTAATTATTACTGAAGTTGAGGAAACAATCTACTATTAACAAGAAATTGTTATTTCAAGCAACGAACGAAAGCTATAGAATTTGGACGACGAATAAGTGCATTTTCGCCTTTTTTCGTAATAGGGGCCTTAAATAACAGTTATAATCTACTATATATACAGGGTGTTAGTGTGAACAGCGTTATCCTTGAAACCAGAGGTTCAGTATCATGAGTAGAGTCCAAAACCTATGAGATAAGGTTAATGCCTGTTTTAGTTTCGCAGTATTTTGATATTTTATGTCATAGATATTGTACGCGATATTATGGTCACCCTAGAACCAGGCAAGTTTCCAGGTTTGCTTCTAGGCAAGATAAACTGTTTTAAAACAAGTCTAAATTCACAGAATAATCAAAAAATTCAATAGACCAAAGTACCTTGGTAGGCAGGTATTTTTGGCGTACTTAACCCTAGGCCAGTTCTTATTCTATTCATAAATGTTTGTCCCTCAGACGAATGAAACGTCATTGCGAGTAAAATACACTTGCGATGTATTTGGTTGTATGACTTATGAAGGTGCTTAAAAGGTGTATCTGATTCGATTTACAACTTTGAATCATTTTTACGTTTTGCGCGGACTGTGAGACGAATGTGATTGAATCTAGGGTTAAAGTTTATCATCAATCAATTTTATCTACTATTCAATCTAAATTTCAGTTCTTTGTACAGTGAATGAAATTCACTTACCAAAATAACACTTCACCATCAAGCAACCTCCGCACGTTTTCTCACTCGTAGATTAGGTATTATTACACACTCGAGAAAACACAAATTAGTACCTAATTTGTCAGCTTATTAAACACCTTACGAACACTTGCATTTTGCATGACTGGGCATGGTGAACTGGCCATATGTACGTACGTACGTAGCCTTTGTGTCTTTGGGATAGTTTCCTAGCTTAGCACACGTTATCCTGGGATGGAAACAGCTGAGCTCTGCATACATCGTACGAGCCAAGTTAAAAAATAAAAAAATAAAATAAAATAAAATTTATTTCTGTAACCAGTTTACAATCTTTTAACACATTGTGGAGGCCCCCATTTAAGTATAGAACTAGTGTTAGAGGGTCTCGCTCTTCTATAACAAATGTTACAGATTATTTACAAACAAAATTAATGTAACAAAGATTTAGAAAAAAGAAAGTTAATTATAATCTAAAAAGTACTATCTAATACGAGCATTACCTATAGTCTACCGTTAACACGTAATTAATAAAATAACTAATTCTAATGTCTAATTCTAATCTATTGTCTAATTTATACAATAATAAAGAGGTGAAAAGTTCTATTTGTAACATAAGTGATGTCTTGAGTCCCATGATGTCACCAGTCTCTTAAGAGCCCGGGCAACATGGGACCCAGACTAATTATTATGTAAAATGATATACCTAGTAATTTTATAGTGCATTCATGAAATATTGATTGTGTGCAGTTATATTGTGTAAAATAATAATTTTGAAAATAAGTGTTATTCTAAACAAACCGTTCTTAATATATTTACATGTACCTTATGAATGAGATAGGATTGGTGTAACTATTATCTTAGGTCCCCTGAGATCACCAGTCTCTTAAGAGTCTGGGCAACGGGGGACCCCGATTAATTACGATTGGACTTTCATCAGTGCTTCTGTCTCTTCATAACTTTTATTTAGTAACCATTTTGTGATAACTTTTTTACTCTCATATGACTTTAGGGGATATATATTTAAGTTTTTATTTACAGAATTATAAAGATATGCAGATTGTGTTCTATACTGTCTTTGAGCAAAGCTTGTCTTGCAAGATCGAGACTCTACTTTATAATTTCTCCTTCTATTCAAATTATTTAAAGGGTTGTAGGTTAGGGATTTATGCAGTCTCAAAATTGCGTGGAGCATATAAAGCTTCCTAACGGATAGAAATTCAATACTAGAATAGAGTGTGTTTGTAGAAAACCTATATGGCTTAAAGAACATGACCTTGAGCAAGGCTCGCTGGGCTCTTTCTATTTCCAAAAACCGTGTCTTTGCTGCACCTCCCCAAATTGGAATGCAGTAGCTTAGTATCGACTGTGCTAGAATGGCATATATATTCTTTAGTAGTGGTTCTGGAGCAACATATCTTAGGGTTTTGAATACCCATACCAATTTTCTTATTCTAGCGCTAAGTGCTTCGATTTGTTGATACCACGACAGATTTTGATCTATAACTATACCTAAGTATTTGGTTGATGGTACTTTACTTATTTGCGGACAGCTACAATGATCATGTGTGACATCAGAGTCGTGAATCCGAACGATAAAGTCACTACCAGGTTGGTTTTTATTGTAAATAGAGTAACACATGAAGTTAGTTTTTTCAGCATTAAGTGTCAGCACATTTTCTCTAAGCCAGTAAGCAACTTTGGAGAGTCCCTTTTCTGTATCCAACTTAACTTTATCCCAGGATTTATTACTAAACACTATCGCAGTATCATCGGCGTAGCAAAAGACTTTGGCATTATCAATGTTTATATTACATAAGTTATTTATATATATATTAAATAGGGTGGGGCCTAAGACACTTCCTTGGGGGACGCCATAAGTAATGTCTAGAGGTTCACTTATGTAGTTAGAAAGCTTAACTTGCTGTTTCCGACCACATAAGTAGTCCTTCAAAAGTTCCAAAGCCGTATCCCTTATCCCTATCTGCTCCAGCTTCTGGATCATCTTAGGGACATGGACGGTATCGAAAGCTTTACGTAGGTCGAGATATACAGCAATACATTTTTCGTTGTTATCAACCTTCTCTACATTGTATGAGCTCAGTGATTCTACAGCGTCTTCAGTAGACCTTCCATTTCGAAAGCCAAATTGTGAGTCAGAGAGAATTTCGTATTTATTTAGGTAGCTAATTATTCTTTTATTAATAAGTTTTTCTAGAATTTTCGAAATGGAAGGTAGGACTGAGATTGGTCTGTAATTGTTTACATTGTAGGCGTCCCCGTTTTTAAATATTGGAGTGATAATGGATTGCTTTAATACTTCAGGAAATATGCCTTTATTAAAACACAAATTAGCCAAATGTGTTAAGATTGGTATAACGTCATATTTCGCCATTTTCAAGAAACTCGTAGGAATATTATCCCATCCAGGAGCGCTGTCAGAATTTAGGCTTATAAGTATATCATTAACTTCTTTAGCATCAGTTTCCAAAAGGACAAATGAGTTAAGCTGTGAGTTTTGCGTCTCACTGATCTGCGTCTGGGTGTTTGAAAATGTTAGGTCATCAGCCAAATTTTTCCCTATGTTAACAAAATATTCGTTAACGAAGTTGACGGACTCTATGTTTGTAGTTTTTATATTAAGAAGCTTGCAGTTATCAATGTTTTTATTTTTATTATTTGTGTTTGTTATTGTTTTAATATTTTTCCAAAGACTTTTTGAATTTTTAGCAGAATTTTCCAATAGCTCTCTTTCATATCTTAGTTTACAATTTTTAATTATGTTATTACAAAAATTTCTATATCTCTTAAAAGTAATTTTTAAAATTTCATTATGAGGATCCAACTGCGTTTTTTTCTGTAGTTTATTTCTGTTTCTAATGCACCTTAAAACACCATTAGTTATCCAAGGCTTGATCAGTCGCTTACGATTGGGAATACTACAAGAAGTTGTGTTTTCTTGCAGGGATTCCATAATTTTTGTAATTAACTGTTTTGCTAAATAATTAGGATCTTCACAAAATAAAAGTTCCGCTATATTTTTTTTAGTTAATGAGGCTAATGCTTTATTATAATCTGTAACGGTTCTTGTTTTAAATACATTTTTACTAGGAATTTCATTAGACAAAGCAAGAAAAATCATAAGATGGTCAGTAACCGATGTGTTTAGAATAGCTATACGTGCAGATGACTTATTTGTTTCTAATTTAATCATAAAATGATCAAGACAATTTTGCGCACGTGTCGGTAACACATGTCCTGCCATAAACCCATGTAGAGCTAGCATATTCATATAGCTCAATCTATTCTCTCGTTCATTTGTTCTATCAGTCTCTCTACCTATTAAATTTATATTTATATCGCCTGTTAATATAATATTTTTGTATGATTTTAATGTTTCAAGATGATTACTAAGAGAATTTATAAACACATCAGCATTTACATTTGAGGGCGAACGATATATACCTAAGATAACTTTTGTTGATGTTTCTAATTGTAAACACGAAGCATGTTTTATGTTTATTTCTCTTACATTTATTTCTGTGATTGCGTTACTTATATAAAAAACGACACCATCATTTTGGTTAAGTTTGTAATATGTTTTATAGCAGTTGTAATTTGCAAGAGATGGTGTTGGTTTATTAGATTAAGTTCACCAGAGCGATGGCATAAGGCCGCACCATTTCAGTCCACTTTTATTTACATTTTTGTAAGACTTCGTAACTCGTTCGTACTGAAAACAATTGACGCGCGAAAATCTGTGTCAACGACGCGACGACGTGCTCTCCGTCATGCTGGCGGTCTGTCACTGAGGAGAGGAGCGATCGGACGGCGCCTGCGCGAGCAGGCGGGCGGCGCGTGCGGCGCGGTGAGGTGTGGGGGGCGCGGGGCGCGGCAATGAACACTTGCATGGCCGGCCGGCGCGGCTCGTTTGATCAAAACAGGTCGACACCTGCGCGGCCCCGTCAATGTACTCGTGTTGTAGTTTTACCACTTAGAAGGTGTATCGAATATTTTTGTTTCAAAAATCAATTAAAAATAGAATAATTATTTTTCATCGGTTTTGGACTCTACTCATGATGCTGAACCTCTGGTTTCAAGGATAACGCTGTTCACACTAACACCCTGTATATAGTTACAATTTAAAGTTTTACAAATCAATCGCTCCTTTTATCCGTCAAATGCGGCTAATGAGAGCTCATTTATTGCTAGAGCAAATATATTTAATTTTTAATAAAAAAATGGCAAAACTAACAGTAACACAAAACATAAAATTTTGAAAATCAAAATTAAACAATTAATTTTGCAAACTAAAAGAAGAAATAAATATGAAATTATTGATGGAAAACAAAAGATCCAGACTTTATGGATCCAAACAAAATGTACAAAATAAGAATCTGGACTATTACTGCCAGAACACTTTTTAAGGGCCCAGTTTCTACATCATGGGTACCACATATCTCTACTTTATCTACTACTTCTATGTAAACAAATTGCATAATTTATCTTCTTTTTTTATTTTCTTTTTCAATTTTACCATATCACTCATTGCCCGGCCGCTTTCATTAGCCTACGTTCCCCTATGCCCGTCATTCTTTAGCATAGAGCTTATGCTAAATAATGACGTAGCTCGGTCACTAGAGTGGATTCGAGTTCAAATTCGAGATTTTACAGATTGAGTCTGCAGATAATAGATAAAGATATAAAATAAGGAAATTTCATTTGCACTTAAGGTTATTTCAAGTAAAATAAAACACATTGGGAAATATAACAAATATGAGGTATAAAATCCCGTGATCGTGAATAAAAAGAAAAAAAAACAAAATCCAAATTCGTTTATTCCTTATTTTCAAATTTGATGAAAGCTAACTGTCTGCTGCAAAATAAAAATGCTAACTAACATACCTTATACCGCTAAGGTATGAATATATCCGAAATGCTACAAGATGATAAAGTTTTGTTTGAGAAATAATGTACAATTACCAGGTTTTGAAATCGTCCAGAAATTTCGGGAAATCCCGGGAAATTTAGAACCTGGAATTCCCGGGAGCAAATCCTAATTTATAGATTTCCATCGTAATATTTTTTTGTGCTATCTCTATTACGTTCCAGTTCCACTCTATGCAAAACGATATCATATCTCTGTATGCTAAATGAAATTAAGTTTTGAAAATTTGTGTAGCGTACTGGTATTCTATATTCAAAAATTTGATTTGCCTAAATCCTAATTGTCAATCGAAATGAAACATAGTCAATCTGTCAGGGAACGCTAGCTAAGAGCCTGTCCAGGTGGAGCGTTTTACTCGCGAGTGCTCTCGCGTTTAAACATTCCCGTTCTCCAGATACTAGAGCACTATACCTACATCCCGTCCAGATGCTGGTGCGCGATTCCTCGTCCAGCTAGTGGTACGCGCGACGCGAGTGGACGTTTTTCTTATACCGTACATATATTACCGTACTTTTCATAGACGCAATTGAAAAAAGAGTTGCAGTATGGAAAAATTGAATCAATCAGAGATAATCCAATAGAACCCTGAAACGTTACAATTAACTAATAACGGAAGAATTAGTAGAATTTGATGTTTGTTAAATCTTTGTAGTGCTTTTTGCTTCCAACGTTTCCAGAACTATTTTATTTGTGTTATATGTTTATAATAACTGTCCCCGAGTCCCTTCCTAACGCACCGCGCATAGGAGCGCACGTAAAACGCCCCATCTGGACAGGCTCTAACAGAATATTCACGATAAATATTACGTATGGATTGTCATTGATATCTGAGACGACATCAAGCACACGTCCAGCCTTGACAGAGGTCACGGCGGTACTGATGCATGGGCGGCGGGCTCAGCGCCTGCTGTTAATCGAATAAGTTAATATTTAAATTTAATGAGAATCTTCATCAAAAGACTAAGCTAACCGGATTCTAGATAAAAATGTTAACTAACTTTAACAATAACTCCCTAGTTGATGTTTATCGTTGCTATATATATATATATTTTGATTTTAAATTCTGAAACGTATCATTTTGAAAACATATATTTGTCGTAATTAGAGGGAAAACAGGATCATCTTCATGATCAGCTCCATAAAACTGGATTCAACTCAGAATAATAATTTGGAAAATCTTCACTGTCATATTGCAACCAAAGTAATTCCTTTTTCTTTATGACATTTTTCCATCAACAGTTACTTGTCGGTGAATCACAGATTCTATGGACAGGCCGCGCATTGAGCAAAGAGACCGAATACATATCAAGAAGTTATCATTACCTACTCTAGACTATGAAATGCATGGTATTACAAGGAAGGCTCGCAAGTACAAAATAGAATTGACGTCTAGAAATGCAGCGATCTGCGACACGACCATCCTGACCTCTCACACTCCTGTGTGAGGCAATATCTGAACGTAGAAAGGATCTCCAATCTACCGCTTCTACCGCTCGGCTATTCTGACGCCAAAAAAATGAAACAAATTATAAAGGTCACCACAATAAAATTTAGATGCTGGCGAGCAAAGTAAGACCATTGCACTAAACCAGTGCATAGTAACGAATTAAATCATAGGATTGAAATTAACAACGCAGTCAAATTTATTTAGTAGCTTCCCGACTTATTACCTACTCAGCTGATCAAAACATTTGCATCAACAGAGTGCTAAATAATAATAAAAATCATAATAATAATGTTACCGAATTCAATGTTTCGATACAGAGGGTACATTCCTGACTGATCACTCTTTATCGTTGGAATAATACCATCACTTAACCAGTGAACATTTACGCTTGACCAGCAAAGTAGAAACAATAACGCTGAACTGGTAATCAATGCTTAACGTGTCATATCAACGAGAACGCTTAACTAGCGCATAATGCTTAACCCAGCATAAAATCCATAGCTCAAAACTAGAGCTCAATGCTTAACCCAGCAAACAATCCATACCACTTGACTAGTGCTCAATGCTTACACAGCATTCAAATGCGCAGCACTTAACCAGTACCCCATGCTTTACCAGCACTAACGCATAGCACTTCACTATTGCTCTATGCTTATACAGCATTCAACGCGCAGCACTTAACCAGTGCTCCATACTTAACCAGTACTAACGCGTAGCACTTAACCAGTGCTCCATGCTTAACCAGCGTCAACGCGTAGCACTTAACCAGTGCTCCATGCTTAACCGGCATTAACGCGTAGCACTTAACCAGTGCTCCATGCTTAAACAGCATTAACGCGTAGCACTTACCCAGTACTCCATGCTTAACTAGCATTAACGCGTAGCACTTACCCAGTGCTCCATTCAAAACCAGCATTAACTCGTTAAACATTACCAGTTGCGCTACGAAAGAGTGATAAGTCGGTACAAGAAAAAATAAAGTAACAAAATTAAGGACTCGCCCATTGCAATTCTTCTCTTTAGAATTCCATAATAATAATTAGTGCCAATACTCACAAATAGCTGCAGCAACAAAAATCATCAAAATAACTTTACGCATCACCATTGGTAGAAATGCCGTTTTCGTAAAATAAGTGGGCAAAAGGTAACATCCCACTTCTGATGTCGTAATTAGAGGGAAAACAGGATCATCTTCATGATCAGCTCCATAAAACTGGATTCAACTCAGAATAATAATTTGGAAAATCTTCACTGTCATATTGCAACCAAAGTAATTCCTTTTTCTTTATGACATTTTTCCATCAACAGTTACTTGTCGGTGAATCACAGATTCTATGGACAGGCCGCGCATTGAGCAAAGAGACCGAATACATATCAAGAAGTTATCATTACCTACTCTAGACTATGAAATGCATGGTATTACAAGGAAGGCTCGCAAGTACAAAATAGAATTGACGTCTAGAAATGCAGCGATCTGCGACATATTTATTAAGAAAAGTTTCTGCTGTTATGTTTTCGGATTAGCTATTGATCTAGGTATGAACATGAAGTAATATAGATATACAAATTTGAAATGTAGCTTGCTCAGAAGTATTATCTGTTTCTGCTTAAAAATGACCAATTGTCGACACACAGGGCCTTAATGTGCAGAATCGCGTAGGCTAATATCGTGACCTTGAGCGCGTTCGGAGCGAAGTTTCCCTTCTAGTTTTTGTCTATTCTTATGACTTAGTTTAGATCTAGCATCGACTTAGGGTTAAAAAACAAACCTGTTATGATTAATAAATAAATAAATTTTCAGATATTCAGCGTACCTCGCAAATCCGACTCAGAGCCGACGCACTGCATCCGTATTCACTACACTTTGAACGGAGAAAGCGGGTACTTCCACATGTTTCGCTCCACCACGCTAAGGTTCTTCAACAACATGGCGGTCGCTATCAACACAAAGGATGAGATGATCGGTGAGTTTTATACAGGGATCTTAGGGAGCTCTAAGCTCTAATCTTAACCGAAACTATCGGATATCCGATATAAACAACCTTCATAGCAACCTTAGCAACAACCCGATAGGAACCTTCTTGAATAAGTAAACATGTAAATGTAAGAACTTACCTAGGTTAAACCCGCTATCACATAACTTCTCGGTGACCACCTACCCGAGGGGAGTAGATTTAAAAACAGAGCCGCATGTTTCTGCATGCAGCACATAGCTGAAGCCTATGATTAGTTTTTTTATTATTATTTATAATTCTAGTTTAGGCTAAGAAATTTATAGGCAATAAATGATTTTTCTATTTTCTATAAAAAATTACCCGTAACCGTAATCGCATAAAAGTTACGGATAATATCGGCGGGCGGGCGAAGGTCCGCCTGCGACGCAGGAGGTTGCGGGTTCGATACCGCCTTGGGACAATGTTTGTATGATCTGCAAATATTTGTTCCGGGATTCTGGTTGTTTCCTCTGTGTAATAAAAAAATTCTATGTAATGTTTATAGTATTAAGTATATCAGTCATCATCATCAAAATGTATTAGTCCACTGCTCGAGATAGGCCTCCCCTAATGAGCGCCATAGCGCCCTGTCTTCAGCTTGCCGCATCCAGCATCTGCCAGCAGTCTTTAGCAGTCATCTAGTACCCATAACACAAGCTCTGCTTAGCTTGGGGCAAGAGGTTGTGTGGATTGTTCATCATCACTACATAGTATAAAATAAAGTCGCTTCCTCTGTCCCTATATCCTGATGTCCCCATATCCCTATGTCCCTTTATTCAAAGGGATATAGGGACATCAGGAATCAGCTTAAATCTTTAAAACTTAAAACGCAACGGATTTTGATGCAGTTTTTTTAATAGAACAAAACCGTGCAAAGCCGGGGCGGGTCGCTAGTTATTTAATATAATATTGTTTCAGAATCGCTACATTCCATCTGCGAGTCAATAATAGCCATAAAGGCAGCTGATCTCCCACCGATACCGTTTCAAGAGAATGTTAAACTCGAGAAAAAGAAATCTAAGGTTAGTTACCTATGAAGGGGATTACCATTAAGGTGATTTCGCGTCCAGGACTAAGCATAGCTCCGCTACTAGATGGCGATGATTTTCAATTTTGATGTTTTTCACTATTTTCTTATTAAATTGTTCATAATTGTTTAATGGTAATGTATTTGCCGCAAATGGTATGTTGTTTTTTATGTACCAAGCAATTTTTCAAGTGTTGAAAGCATTTAGGGAGCTTGTATTTGGGAAGAGCAAAAAAGATCTTGCCTGTGTGAGTGATCGGCCGCTACGAGTCACTCACACAAAAAAAGATCTTGCCTGTGTGAGTGATCGGCCGCTACGAGTCACTCACACAGGCAAACCCTATAAATTCAGTGGAACTAAAATAACTACTGTTCGAAAAATAACAGAGATAATTGGAGACGCCTTAGGACTAAATATTTTTCGGACCAATATTTCCGTTTTCGGGACATTACTAAATTACATCTAAAATTAATTCAATAAAACCACTAGTTAACGAACTAATTTTCGACTCTTGTTTTTTTTAAGAATAAAAACAGGCTCTATTTACATTTAAAAAAAAATTTGAGGTAATTTTCTTTTATCGTTTTGAACAATTTAAGTAAAAAGGCGCAGAGGGTAATGTTATTTACAAACTAGCTTATTAGCTAAAGAATATCTTACAAATCATAGGTAAAAAAAAATACTTTTCATGCTATTTATTAATTTCGTTAAATCATTGGAATTGACAAATAAATTGAATAAGTTCACAATAACAATCATTAATTTTAAATGTACTCACTGTGAAAGTTGTTCCAATTTTATAATAAAATTACATTAAAATTATTAGCGTAAGGAAGTCTCCACTTTTTTTGACTCTGTTCTTTGTGTACTTAGGTATTTTAGCTCCGATTTTACGACCACTTATAAAAGATTAAAAGTAATACAAATTTTCACAGTATTTCAATAACTCACTTTGGACTAGCGGTTTGAACAGTCGGGTGGGTGCGACGATGTATAGTCGTACCTGGGTTCGAAACCACCGAAAATTTAATTTACTTTTTGCTTTTTGAAAATGAAATATCCACAAAATTTTGATACATCTTGTTAGTACGGGCTCGAATCCCTTCAACACTACCAAAATTTTTGATTTTTATCATTTTTATTCTTTATATTTTGAACAATGTCATAGACCTAGTACAAACAAATTCATATTTGTCATAAATTACTTATTGTAAGCCTTCCTAAGTCTATTTGATTGTTATATAAAACTTTGGTAGACTGTTCTGCGTAGGTACATCCCACAAAGGGTCCTGACCTCGTTTCTAACGGTATGACAAAAATAAAAAGAAACAATTATGTACTATCAACACCAACTGATTTTTATTTTATTTTAGCTCTTACGCCAGCTAAGTTCAGGCATTTTTACAAATCGCTCATTGAATGCAAAACGGCCACATTTCAAAAATTTAGAAAATGGTTTTATTTCTGATAAAGTATATTTTCTTTTGAGAACATTTCATAAAGCTAGTTTAATTTAAATATTTATTTCTTTTTATTAGGATAATTATCTTAACTTTGCTTCAAAATTTTAATGCAAAATGGGCTTTTGTAGTTTTTATCAAGTTGGGTGATAGCTATAACAGCGACCATTATTTTAAAAAATAGAGCAAAAAATTACGAAAACAATGATGTTTTAATATTAAAAAAGAAAAACTTTAACTTTTCAAAAAAATCATGTTCAAAATTTTGTTTTGGCTCTCTGTAAAAAGTTACGATTAGTCCAATAAAAAAAATATATATATAATTCCGGACAGTCCACACAGCATCATCTAGCCCCAAGGTGAGCAAAGCTCGTATTATGGGTACTAGTTGACTGATAAACTTAATACAATACATTACATAGATGGATATTTTTTTTATAAATACATAGAAAACACCCAGACCAACGGAACAATTTCATGTTCAATTTCTGTAGATCGTACACAATTTTTTCCGACACGGGAATCGAACCCACAACCGGTCGCAGGCGGACCTTCGCCCACTGCGCCACATCGGTTGTCGCTGATGAATGATCGAAATGCTTTGCATACAATCTGACACGTCTGATGCTGGGGCCACACTACCGTGATATGCCGATAATTATTTTAATTATAACTTATACAACACCTAGGTGTAACCACGATTTATGGCCATAATTTTACAATGCCAATCAATATGGCAAATGGCGGTAGACAATAGCTCCGGCGGCGGTCTTTTTTCGCACATCAAAGAAGATTACCGCAGTAATTAATGCGTTTGTGGCCACTACCGTTTGTCCAGTGTGCAATATGAGCTCACCGGCGACGCACGTGATATTTTTACCGCCTTATTTATTGACATATGTATCTAGGTAAACACTAGTGTAACCACACCAGGTCATGCAGTAATTTAAACGGTAATTTAATGTCATAATTATTGCGGTAACAGCCCGGTAGACGGTAAGGTAGTGTGGCCCCAGCGTAAAACTCTCTAAACTGGTATCTATAAGCAAACATTTTATCTGTTTACATAGTGTCATTTATTGTTGTCATGGAAACGGAACGTAGGCTTCCTAGATCTTATTTGACATGCAGCAAAAATAGATAGGAATAAATACTTGGACGATGGAAAAACCCTTTGAGAACGGTAGACTATGGTATTATTAGATGATTCTTTAGATAGCACAGAGATGGCGATTCCGTCGCCGCCGTCACACTCACAAGTTCAAGTAAGCGGGCGTACAACATTATCCGTGTTCACTCACACATTGATAAAAATGGCCTAAAATTTTCACGTTATTTCTAATTATACCGAGTGTTTTCATGAATCAAACACAATTTGCCGCAAATAATGACCAATAACAAAGCCAAAAACAGTTATTTATTTGTTAAATTATGTCCACATCGCTCATATTTGGGAAAATACAAACGTATGACAATCGGATCACCTTAATATGCTTAGCTGGGGGTAAACGCTAAGGGATGCTAGCTAGCTAAGTGTGGTATGAAACTCCGAAGAGAATAAAATAACTGAACCCGTTGAGTGATGGTAGAACACTAAATTTATTGTTTCCACAGTTAATTGCTAATTACGGTCAATGTAAGCTAAGCTAAAATAGGTATTTAAAGTTGAATGAACTGCATGTACTGCGATAGCTTGTACATCCTGCTTACTTACCCAATTCTGACACATGTAATATGAAAGATTTTTAAACTTTCGCGATCAGAACACAATATTATAAAAGGGATCAATAACAACAATATTATGTGGGATCATCCCGTTACCACGACAAAGTAACCAGTTGAAACGTCGGGAAAAAAAAGGTAAATAAACGCGATAAAATACCAGTACCTAAGTATTATAATAATCACTACATAGTATAAAACAAAGTCGCTTTCTCTGTCCCTATGTCCCTTTGTATGCTTAAATCTTTAAAACTACGCAACGAATTTTGATGCGTTTTTTTTAATAGATTGAGAGATTTAAGAGGAAGGTTTATACGTATAATAAAACTGTGCGAAGCCGGGGCGAGTCGCTAGTATAATATAACACGTAAATCATAATAATAACACAAAGTGAACCATAGAGGTTTGTTATGGAGTGTTATGTGATCTTGATTTATTTGTCACAGGTGCCAGCAAACAAAGACGCAAACGGACTCGGGCAGACGTCAATATACCAGAGTCTGTCGCGGCTACCCGCGATCTCCAAAAACATGGCCGACACTCAGATAGTCGCTGACATACGGAACGTTGGTAAGAAGACCTTACCTTGCGAAGCATAGAATTGTTTTTTGAAATATAACCCAAGAATTAGACAGGATAGCTTGGTACATTCAACAGTGAAGCAAATAACTCGAATTTATACCTACAGATTATGGCCCATATTCACCCGTCCTTTTACCTACTCATATGTAACTTTCCTCATATTCACCCGTCCTTTTACCTACTCACATGTAACTTTTCCTCATATCCACCCGTCCTTTTATCTACTCACATGTTACTTTTTCTCCCTATTTTCCTCAGACAGCCAAAAATCAAACCATGCCACAAGTTCAGTCCTCGACCAGCTAGTGAAGATTGAGTCCCAATCACGGCACACGATCATAATTGGCAGTTATAAGACGCTGCAAACCGCTACGCAATCTGTTAGTTAGTAATGTTATATGACCTCGATTTAATATTCAATCTAGGCCGAATTCTGATTTATGATTACTATGTGGTAAACGTGTTCTTGAGCGGAGACTGCGATTTAGCAAGCGTAGTGTAGGATGCCCTCCGGAATGATGATTTGCGAAATACTAGGAAGATGCTGGATGTGACAAGCTGGAGACAGGGCGCTATGGCGCTCATTAGGGGAGGCCTATGTCCAGCTGTGGGCTGATATAGGTTGATGATGATGATAATATCGTCGCAGAATCGTCAATAGATTAAATAAAATTCTAGAAAGTAAAATTTCTTCGTCGAGGTGTATGGTGATATTGATATCGTTGTGTTTCAACCTTGCCGCTTCTCCCCCTATCTTTCGTTTCTATCATAAAGGTAAAATGCCAAAATGTCCTATTATCCTACTAATATTATAAACGTGAAAGTTTGTAAGTATGAATGGATGTTTGTTACTCTTTCACGCAAAAACTACTGAATGGATATGGATGAAATTTAGCACAGAGATAGATTATAGTCTGGGTAACACATAGGCTTTATTTTATCCCGGCATTCCCACGGGAACGGAAATTACGCAGATAAAACCGCGAGGCGGTGCTAGTGAGACTGTATCTTTATTATGGTGAAGCAAATAAAAGTAATAAGGGCCCATCAGGTGTGTAGGGTAATTCGTCACCGTTACATATCAGTCATTGTTTATCAATAAATCCTATGAACGAACAATAGTACAGCAATAAGTTTCCCCAATAAACTAGGGTAAAGACCGGGTTAATGCCCCAGGATGCTTACTCTACTGACAAAAACCCAACATCCAAAAGTCTTAATGCCCCAGAATGCCTTTCTACTCCACTGCCAATAACCCAACATCCAATGCCCCAGAATGCCTGTCTACTCCACTGCCAAAAACCCAACATCCAAAAGTCTTAATGCCCCAGAATGCCTTTCTACTCCACTGCCAATAACCCAACATCCAATGCCCCAGAATGCCTGTCTACTCCACTGCCAAAAACCCAACATCCAAAAGTCTTAATGCCCCAGAATGCCTTTCTACTCCACTGCCAATAACCCAACATCCAATGCCCCAGAATGCCTGTCTACTCCACTGCCAAAAACCCAACATCCAAAAGTCTTAATGCCCCAGAATGCCTTTCTACTCCACTGCCAATAACCCAACATCCAATGCCCCAGAATGCCTGTCTACTCCACTGCCAAAAACCCAACATCCAAAAGTCTTAATGCCCCAGAATGCCTGTCTACTGCACTGCCAAAAACCCAACATCCAAAAGTCTTAATGCCCCAGAATGCCTTTCTACTCCACTGCCAAAAACCCAACATCCAAAAGTCTTAATGCCCCAGAATGCCTGTCTACTGCACTGCCAAAAACCCAACATCCAAAAGTCTTAATGCCCCAGAATGCCTGTCTACTGCACTGCCAAAAACCCAACATCCAAAAGTCTTAATGCCCCAGAATGCCTTTCTACTCCACTGCCAATAACCCAACATCCAATGCCCCAGAATGCCTGTCTACTCCACTGCCAAAAACCCAACATCCAAAAGTCTTAATGCCCCAGAATGCCTTTCTACTCCACTGCCAATAACCCAACATCCAATGCCCCAGAATGCCTGTCTACTCCACTGCCAAAAACCCAACATCCAAAAGTCTTAATGCCCCAGAATGCCTGTCTACTGCACTGCCAAAAACCCAACATCCAAAAGTCTTAATGCCCCAGAATGCCTTTCTACTCCACTGCCAAAAACCCAACATCCAAAAGTCTTAATGCCCCAGAATGCCTGTCTACTCCACTGCCAAAAACCCAACATCCAAAAGTCACAATCATCTTTTGATAGACTTACTATGTAGCCTAGAAAGTTGCTAAATTTGGAATCTTAAAATACTTCATGACTATTTTCAGTATATGATACAGGAATAAGACAATATGTTCTGTGACAAAATGGCATATATCAAATCAAATCAAATCAAATAAGTTTATTTGTAACTTACAATACATATTAATAATTAGTTAAAAATAAATTACAGACTAATGTGTTAGAAAACTTACAGCAATTTCGGTTTTAACCTTAGAATATAGTTACAAAAAGGTCCCAACTCAGCATTTGCAGGTTTTATAAATTTAAAACCGGCGCTGGTTTTCCGTTGTGACCTATGGGACCGAGTTATCACAAGAATAAATAAAATAAAGCGAAGTGTTAACAATATTAAATTACAAGAATTAATAACTTAAACTAAATATCTAATTCTAGAATTCACTTATTCTATAAACAATAAACATAAAATAAATTAAAAGAATAGTTTTGCACACTTATGTTAGATAGCACTCGTATCATGTTTGAGAGATTCCTGCTCCTTTTGCCAGTTTAGTAAAAAATGTTTTAATTTTAATTTAAAAGTATACTGACTCTTTAGGTTCCTTATGGGCGGTGGGATATTGTTCCAGCATTTCGATGCAGCGTAGCGGAAGCTTCCTCTAAAGGCCGCTGTCTTATGTGGCTGGGTTAGGAGCTGCATCGAAAGCTGGCGTCGTTCGCAGGATCTCAAACTAGAAGCTTCTTCAAACTTATCGTGTAGGTACATAGGGGATTGATGCTTCATAATACCAAACATAAGACAGGCTAAATGAAGTTTTCGCCTATGCCTCATTTTGAGAAGACACCTATCATTTAGGAAGCTCGAAACGTGGCCTCTATGCGGAATGTTGAAACAAAATCTGGCACATGAGTTTTGAACTCTTTGAATTAATCGGGCCGTTTTTTGTAAAAGTCGAGGACCAAAGACTATATCCGTGTAGTTTAGCTTTGAAAGAATAAGCGACTCTACCAATTGGATACGTACTTCTTCCGTCAGGTAGGGCCTCATCCTGTATATAATTTTTAATTTATAAAAGCAAGATTTAACCAAGTCGGCTATATGCTCTTCAAACCGCAGGTTACAGTCCATTTTCAAACCTAGATTGCGCGCTTTATACACTCTTTCGATGGGCTTATCCATAAGCATAATACTTGTGCTAGGAAGAGTGTTAGCTAGTTGACGTGGGCTACCAAACACTAAGTACTTTGTTTTATTTGGGTTGAGTAACAGACTGTTGTTTTTTGCCCACAGAGCAATGCTTGCAAGATCAGTATTAAGCTTAAGTATAGCGCCATCGATATCGGCTATATATATAGATATTGTATATTACTAAGCTATTGTGTATTAGGAATACACTTTACTTCTTATCATATGTATCTATGTATAATTTATACTCTTCCTATGTTCCAGGATCAAAAGCCCTTACCAACATGTCAGAACAATTCTCAAAGCTCAATAAACTCGGCGCAAGAGCGCGTCCCTCCCTCCAACTGAAATTCGACCAGAGTGCTTCTAGAACCAAGAAAATGTTTACATTAGGCACGACCAAAGCTGACAAAAAGAAAGGCAGCCTATCCGATGGAATGAGCTCCGATTACTCATCCGACGATGAAAACCGAACCAATATTTTCGAACCTACATTAGACAACTTCGAAATGACACAGCACTACATCGGCAAAACTCAGAAGAAAGACGAAAATGATTGCGATCTGATCCAAAACCCACTCTACCAATCCAAAATCGAACCTAACGAGGAAGCAATCGAAGAAATAACCCCCCATCCGGTGCCAAGTGTGAAAACCCCAAGCAATATCAGCAAAATCAACCCTTTCAACGACGAAAAACCCGAGACAAGTACCAAAGAAGAAATCAACCTTCAGGACCTAGGCAAAAACCTGGGCATAGCAATATCAAAAACCCCAGAAATCCAAGTCGAATCTGACACATACAAATCAAACCCACCTAACTCCCTTGTGCTTTCTCAAAAAAACTCTCATAGTACCAATGACATAGCCTACGATGATGTTAATGAGAGTTTTCACAGATCCAATTCTCAGCAAGATGTGACATTGAATATCCAGCAATCGCACAGTGAGTCAGCTTTGAGGCAATTCAAGACTCTAGCGTCGCCGGTTACAAGTTCCACTAAGGATTTGGTCCTGTCGCCTCTCACAAAGCTAGCGAAGGGTGTACAAACTTTGGGAGCTAATTTGGATCCAAGGAAAATGAAGGTATTTATATAATGTTTGAAGACTTGATGTAGTTTGTGGGCTCGATTTCCGAATCGGGACAATATTTTGTAAGATCATAGTTATTCGGTTATATATAGAAAACACCCAGAACTCCGAAAAAAAATATTTGACCCAAGGCGGAAATCGAACCCTGAAGAGTTTGGTTGTCAGAATTATAGAATAACTAGATGCGCCCCGCGGCTTCGCACGCGAACCAGAGTTTATTTTTCATACAAATTTCAGAAATTTAATACAAAACCCCTAGGGGTTATTTTGTAAAAATAAAAAATACGTGTTTAATTTTTTATATCAAACTTTGTTTATACCGAGTTTTGAGTAAATCGAAGCAAGGAAAAATATTTTTCCATACTAACTTTACCACCCTATTTAACCCCCTCAGAGACACATTTTTGAACATTTTACTAGCCTATGTCTTATTCTAGGTCCTAAACTATCTTTCTAATTACTTTTAACAAACATTCACACAGACTTTCCCATTTATTATAATAGTAAGATTATGTATATCAGTCATCAAGTATGAATGAATGAATGAATGAACACTTTATTGTACCTTCTATTCTTTTTATTCTATTCTATTGTGCCAAGTACCCATAACACAAGCTCTGTTTAGCTTGGGGCTAGATGATGCTGTGAATAGTCCAGCACTATCTATTTTTGATTCCTTCTTGACATGAAGAGTCAGTGGTATATAATTATTTATCTGTATATGAAAATAAACCCGAAGTTATATAAAATCCATCAAATGTAGGTTAGTCAAAACTAAACAAAGCATAGCTTATGAAAGCCATTAAATTAATTACAATCATTTCAAAATTATTGTTCAGAATATTTATCGAATATAAATATCTTTTTTCATTTAACTATATCAAATAGAGATATAAATGTTTATTAACAACGAAAATACAATCAAGGAATAAAAAAAAACAAGTACTTAAATACAATTCATTTACCTAACTAAAAACACTTCGAAAGTTTACAAGAATAGAATAGAAAATCATTTATTGCCTATAAATTTCTTAACCTAAACTAGAATTAAAAACAAAATAAAAAATCTAATCATAGGCAAAGGGAGTAGATTCAGCTATGTGCTGCATACAGAAAACATGCGGCGCTGATTTTAAATCTACTCCCCTCGGGTAGGTGGTCACTGAGAAGTTACAGTTCATAGGCTTTGAGGGCTTTTGCAAAACAATGAGATGATAATGAATAATGAGGTAAAAATAATGTCTTTATTAATACAAAATACAATCAAAGAATACAAAATACAATGAAACAAATTAAAACTAGTAACTACTAGATGCGCCCCGCGGCTTCGCCCGCGAACCAGAGTTTTTTTTCGTACAAATTGCAGATAAAAATGAATTATCATACAAGTGTTAAGCTTCAAAACGATTGCATTTTTTTCAGGGCTCCACAGCGGTAAAGCATATATCGGAACAACAATACGAGGAGCATAAGAAACTGCAAGAAAAATGGAAAGATTGCAACACTCGCCTAGTCGCCTTGTAATGTAAACTCAGTGTTACCAGTTTTGAAAAATAGTGAAATTATTGACAATTGTTTCATACGTTAGGTACAGAGCCCTGAGTTATTTTTATAGTTAAATTTTTGTATAAGTTGTGTAGTTGAAAATTGTGGTTGAAAATGTCGTGCTTAGATCATTATTGATAGATCATATTGATTTACGTATTCCATGGCGCTGTTCAAAATCCTGTATATTATTGAAAATCCAAAGTCAGGGCTCTTTTAATGTTCTGTTCGACATTGTATAGTAGTTGATGATATATATACTTGATGTTGGCATAATAATAAAATCCATGACTTTAAAATACTCAAATAAAGCACATCAAAATATGCTTGCAAACAAGTGATTTCTAGTTTCTTACAAATTATAGATACAAGCTGATGATTTTCATAAATCAAAGATATGTGAATGTGAAAAACTATGAATCTACATATTAGGAAATAATTTATAAAACTAAAGTTTGTCTAGATGTTAAATTCAATTAATTATATAGCATAATAGCTCCAATTTAGAAATAAATAGTTTTTAGAAAACATGATAATTAAATAGTAGATTGTTTTTAATATTATTGAAATTATGTACATTCCCTGTTTAAAATTTTATTATTATTTTATCTCAAACAAATATAAAAATTAATTTAATTTTTAGTCATATTGTTTTTTTATGTACATAGATAAAAATGGACAAGATCTTAATTATTCAAATAATAATTCAAACATGTATACAAGAATACATTTTAGTTCCTATGTTCTATGATGAAAAAACTTTACTAATATTTAGGAATATAGAAAATAGTAAATAAAGACCTAAATATTAGTATTAAGTTCTACCCAGTGCTACCACATCGTAATATTAAACCGCTGGTATAGTATACTGCAGTATTACATAAATTAGTGATATATATAAATTAGAATTAAATTAGACAGAAGAAAGTATTAAGACATTAATTACAAAGCTAAATTTGTGATAAAGCTGGAGGAACCTAATAGCATCATTAATTATCTGTATGAATGAATTATTATAGTTATTCATAATTATGAAAAAAAAATATTTAGTAAAATAAATGTAGATTTACTTGAGTGGCCATCTTCAGGAAGTCTTAATTCAATGTTTAGCTTGAAAATCTCCAGTGCAATTTAGGATTGTATTATTAGCCATTTAAAAAGCTTCCTATTTTTTTGTCCAAATCAGTTTATATGATTGTATATGACATTATATGTATTCAGTTTGACTGTGATTTTATGTAGTTATTTATTTTAACACAAATGCTTGCTTCAAACATGATTGTTTTATTAAAATATTCCCTCTTTATATAATTCATAGGTTAAAATAATAATAAGCATTAATAAGTAAAGTTCAATCAATCAAAATTATACATATTTTGTTAATTAATTAAGAAATATAAAAAAGTAATGCAATACTAAACTAAATTCAACACATGAGTGGCAGCTCATCTATATATAGACAATAATAAAATTATCTATTAATTGTTTTTATACTATCTTTAGTAAATATAAACTCATGAATCTGGCTTTGCAAGTAAATAAGAAGCTCGACTTTGTCCACCTACTAGACCAGACCTGTTATTAATTTTATGGATTCTCCTCTGATGGGCAACTAACACATCTTTCTTCCCATACCTTTTTGGGCATAAATCACAACTAAAAGCTTTGATACCATCATGAATACTTGTTTTATGGAAATTAAGAGTCTTTTCCTTAGAAAAACATTTACCACATTCTGAACAGACAAATTGAGCGACAGAATGTGTTTTTCGATGACTGGTTAAAGCACTTTGAGTTAAGAAACAGGCTTCACAAGTATCACATTTGTAGGAATAGTTTTTAGTGTGGGTATGCATATGCGACCTCAATAGACCTTTGTGTTTTCCCTGGTATGGACAAAGGTCACATTTAAACTTGAATTCATCTTTATGAGTAAGAAGGTGAGTTGCATATGAGCTTTGAGTAGATAGCTCCTTTCCACATTCGTCACACACATATATTTTTGCTCTGTGTGATGCTACGTGAGCTGCGTAATTAGCTTCACTGATTCTCCGGGAACAGGCTGGACACTCGACCGTTTGAATAGATCTAGCTTCTGAAGATTTCGCTTTTTTGTAATGAATCCGTTGCATGTGCGCATTAAGGTATTTTTTCTTCAAGGTTTTTTCACAAATAGAGCAAGTCACCATATCTGTAGAGTTGTGCATTCTCATGTGTTGAGTCAAGTAACTTTCTCTTATAACTTTATTACAAATAACACACTCAACTTTTTTATTGTATTTCTCAAGTTTTTGTTTAAAATACATTTTGTGCGCATACAAATGTAGCTGGTAAGTTGGAGTAGGTACAATATTTTTACAAACTTCACAAACAATAACATCTTTATGGTTCTGGCTGTGATCTTCAACTTGCTCTACAGTTCTAAATGTTATCTCACAGATTTCACACTGGGGAAATTTATTCTTACTAGGATTAACTGCCAAAAATGGGATTTCATCATCTTCAGTAGTTTCAGGATTGCTTATAGATTCATCAATGTTTTCACTGATAGTGCCATTACTATCATCATTTGCGGCATATTCAAGGTAAACACTGCCACAATCTGAAGTTTCCTCATCACACTTTGATTCAATAGTATTCTCATCATGGGTTTTGTTGGGTAGAAACAATGGTCCTTCTTCAGTGTTATACAACTGCTCCCCTAGTTGCTTTTTCAGGATACGATCAGATTTCTGTGCTGACTTCCTCAGAACTATGGCTGTATCCAACAATTTTCGACAAAAACAACAGAGATGTTGAGGGAACCCGTCATCCCATTTTACATCGATTCCAGTAAAATGATTCAGATCTTCGGATAAATCTTCGCTGCTGAAAATAGGTATGGTTCCAGTTTTGAGACATACTCTGCAAGCTTCATCTGCTTCGTCGAGCCGAAATAAGACTACCTCGGCAGATTTATTTTTGTAGTTGTCCTCCTGAGATACTAGAGATGTTGTATCATCCATACTATCCCGTGGCAAATATTATCCTGTGTCGTCTACAGTTTTTTCTTAGGATATAAGATTTTGAGATTCACAATCTCAGTTCACAATCAACATAGCAAAGTAATTAAAATTAATTAAACGTTCTTCTGAGTCTTTATTTCTTTGGATGTAAACATACATGTTGTAAAGTTGTAAACTAACTATCGAAGCTATTTCACAGTCATCGATTAATTAAACTATTTCAACGTGTTTTACCTACTGACCTCTACTATATACAGTACTTGTATAGATACAGGTCAGTGGTTTTACCCCATTCCTAACAACCATAGATTAATAACCATCCTTTTAAGGTCTCCACACACTGAACGCTCAACCTCCTAACTCGCAGATGTCTCGCCCGTCTCGCCAACTCAGTACCCGTCACGCCATCTCAGTAGTCTTCTAAATAGGATTTTAATAGAAAGAGCTCCTCCTCCTCAGTTCTCCTCTATATTAAAATTTTCTTCTAATATGTATAAGAGTAAGAGAGAGAGTAGAGTCAACATCATTCAATTATATTGACAGAGTAAATTTTTATTTGAATGTTTTGGAATCCACACCATTCAATTGCTATAGATAAGCTCTCAAGGGTGCATGCCTAAGGATTCCACCTGAGTAAAATCAGCTATATTATATAATTATGTGTTTAAGCAGTACATTATAAGCATTTACAATTATAGAGACAACAGCAGACTGTTCATAATAATGTGCATGTAGCTCAACTGATCCATATCAATACAAGTCAGAATCCCCATGACGGAAGGGTTTTCATGCAAACCACACAAATTTTGTGAAAAGAACTAATATGTAATTAGATTCAAGACAATTAAAAATCCATTGAAGTTTTTAGGGAATTCTTTATTTTTTCCATATATAAATTACTTTTCATAGATCTATATTTCCCGCTCATATTCATTTACCTAGGAAAGAATACAGGTGATTAAACTAGAAGATTTAAGGTAATTATTGAAGCTGCAACTAGGAAGAAATCTCTTATAGCTCTTGTAGTCTGTTACAAAAATACTCAACTAACTTTAATTTGATCATTATCAGCTTGTAAATAAGAAGGCATTCGGCCAAACAATATTTTTTCTCTTTTATGTACACGGCGTTGATGTTTCATCATGGCATTTCTGTATCCGAATGCCTTCCCACAAATGCTGCACACATGGTTCTTAATACCCAAGTGATCACTTTGATGATGCCGTTGTAACATAAGATTTGTATGAAAAGCTCTCTTGCAAGCATCACATTTGAACTGTGGCTCTTTATGCTTTAGCATATGACTGTTAAGATTACTTTTCACAAGGAACCTCGCAGGGCATTCTGTGCACATGTATCTAAAATCTCCGGTATGTGTCCTTAAGTGTGTTTTTAAGAGCTCTGCATATTGTGCTCTATATGGACAAAATTGGCATTTGAATGAGAAGCCAGTGCTGTGCCTCAGACTGTGGTTATGGTACGCACAGCGCAGTCGGAATGATTTCCCGCAGACATCACAAATGTACCTCTTATGATTAGGCTCATGCATAGTGGCATGTTCTTTGAAGTATGACCTATTAATGACTTTGTTGCAGATTTGGCATGTTACTTTCGAACTGTATTCACATTTTGCCTTTTTCTCAGTTTTCAATTTTCGTTTCGGTTTAGTATCACATGCCTTGAAGTTAATTTTCCTTTTCAATAGATCATCTGTTTCATAACCATCATTGTTGTCTTCTTCATCCATGGATTTATCTAATGCTTTTTTGGCCACATTTTTGAGAATATCTGCTGAGCGCAAGGCTACAGTTCGAAATGCTATGGCTTGGTTTATAAATTTATAGCATACTGAGCACAAAAACTTAGTGTAGTTGTCATCTTTAGTCACAGTAACTTTGCCAAATGCTTGAAGAACATCCAATATTTGTTTTGTGTCTCCTTTTTCGAAAATTGATGATTTTGCCTCTTGTAGGCAGATTCTGCAGTTTGATATGAAATCCTTATGTTCGTCAGGTGTCTGTGCTAGTATATTACTGTAATAGTTGGAGAGCTCATCAACCGGACGGCGTTTTGATATTTTCATTTGGTAGTACGAGGCTAGCATAATGATTTTTACTAAATTTATTTAAAATACCTATGACATTTATTTTTTATTTGTATTGTAATGAGGGGTAAACGAACTTTGTCTGACGACTGGACTGGACTATTTCACCGGCGGCGCCGCGCCGTAAAATTTTTAAAAATGTACCATAGATATAAAATATTGCAAAGACATCTTACTATTATAATAAATGGGAAAGTCTGTGTGAATGTTTGTTTTAAGTTATCTCCGTAACTACATAGGTTATTTAAATGAAATTTGGTATATAGATAGTACCTATAGACTTAGAATAGGACATAGGCTTTTAAAATTTGTAAATTTTAACCTCTGAGAGGGTTAAATAGGGTGGTAAAGTTTGTATCGAAAATGATTTTTCCTTGGTTCGATTCAGTCAACAAAGGTAAATAAACTATGGACGGAATAATTAAATACTTATTTTTTTTTTACACAATAACTCCTAGGGGGTGTGCAATAAGAAATTTGTGCGAGAAAAATCCTCTGGTTCGCGGGCGAAGCCGCGGGGAGCGCATCTAGTAGTACTTATTTATAAGGGTTTTAAGGCTGCAGCAGACCGGATGCGTATGCGTATGCGTAAGCGTAGACGTGCACGTTGTAATGTATGGAAATGTATGAGACAGGACACACTGCTTGCGTAACGTAGACGTGCGCGTTGACGTAATGCGTAGCCCTACGCAACGCAGCTCCCAAGACACAAACAGGCTGCGTGACCTACGCCATACGCAGAGCAGAACAGCAACGTCGCGGTCGTTGATCGTTGATGACGTTGTATTCAATCGCGCGCCCTTTTGGACGTCACACCGAACAAAGTAGCCCTACGCGCGTAATTGCAGTCAGTTGTATTTTATTACAAAAAAGTTGTTCGATAACTCAGAGTGGAGACTTTAATATTTGTTTTTTGTGGACTGTAATTTAACGAAATATTTTATGTTGTTTTTAATACGAAAAGCGACGAATGGATTCGTTTTGGATGGTCAACAGTTTGATGAGGGTGGCGATGATTATGGATGAATGATGTCTGGCACAGTAGAACCCTTAACTTATATCCGATGTGAAGCGGCTTATCGGTCTGTGTTCAGTATCTAGGGTCCACGTACAGCACTAACAAAACATGGGTTACGGCGTAACTACGCGCGTGACTACGGACACGGGTCCTGCGTTGCGTTCTCAGCTCGATTGCGTAAGCGTAAGCGTAGACGTATGCGTAACCCGGTGTGACACGGGTTACGGCGTAACTACGCGCGTGACTACGCAAACGCATACGCATCCGGTCTGCTCCAGCCTTTAGGGGTAGAACGAAGAGCAGGACAAATCGTATAGTCTGCGCAGGTGAAGGCGCGAGCGGAAAGCTAGTTAGAAGTTAAGCTAGTTTAGGTGATAAAATCTTTTGCTATAGAGCGTAAGATCAAGGAACCTCATAAATGCACAATCTAACATTGACTATACACAGGCATTACAAAACTCTCGAACTGACGACGACCAATATGGCGCGAAGGGCGCGACGCGAAACTCTGCTTGCGAAAGTAAGAGATTGCGGGTTCGATTTCCGCCCTGGGACACATGTTTGTACGATCTACAAATAGGTATTTGTCCTGTGTGTTATCTACTTATAATAAAAAATCTCCATCTCTTTCGTGTATTGTATTAAATATCAGTCATTTAGTACCCATAACACAAGTCTGCTTAGCTTGGGGTTAGGTGATGCTGAGTAGATTGTCCAATATTAATTTTATTATTTATTTAAATTATTTGTGCAGTCTGGTAAAAAAATCACAGAATCATTTGTTTTTCAAAATTTGATTTTCAATAGAGCATTAAGAAATGGTTTCATCAATTTATTGTTAAATTACACAAGGCCTCAAAATGCATAAAAGTACAAAATGAAACATTAAAGCTCTCACTGTGTCATTTCACTATTTTGTGCCTTTAAGTAACTTGGCATTCGTCTATACAACAGTTTTTCTCGTTTATGAACAACAAGCTGATGGCTCGTTAGCTGTTTGCGGTGACCAAATGCCGCTCCACAAATGTTACATTCATGGCTTTTGATACCCAAGTGAATACTTTTATGATGATGCTGTAACATAGCATTGGTATAGAAAGCTCTCTCACAATTTTCACATTTAAACTGGGGATCTTTATGCTTTCTCATATGGCTGCTTAAATTGCTTTTCACTAAGAACCTGGCAGGACATTCTGTGCACAGGTATCTATAATCTTTAGTGTGTGTTCTTGTGTGTATTTTTAGAAGACAATTATTTTGAGATTTGTATGGGCAGAATTCACACTTGTATTTGAAGTCGGTGCTATGCTTCAGTATGTGAGTAGTGCAAGTGCTTCGTTGACGGAAGGCTTTCCCGCATATCTCACACATAAACTTTTTCTGATCTGGTTCATGCATGGTGAGATGTGATTTAAGATATACACTAGTAACAAGTTTCTTGCAGATGTGGCAAGCAACTTTCCCATTATATTCACAGAAGCCCTGAGTTTTAGCTGGCTTAGGATCTTGAGAAACACTTTCTTCAGTGTTACTCTCCATTTCTTTGGTGTTACTAGTCCAGTTCTGAAGTTCTTCAGTTTCAATGTCGTCACTGCTGTTTCCATCACCCATGGATCTTTCAGATTCCTTATTGACTGTTTTCTTTAGAATATGAGCTGAGTGCAAGACAACTTTTCGGAATATCACAGCTTGTCTTAAGAAATTGTAGCATGTGGAGCACAAAAGCTTTGAGTGGTTGTCATTTTTAGTCACAGTAGTGTTACCAAATACCAGGAGGACTTCAAGTATTTGGTCAGTGTTTTCTTTTCCGAAAAATGAAGAGTTTCCTTCTTGAAGGCAAACTCGGCACTTTGATGAGAGATCCTGGTAGTCGGGTTTCTGAGCTAGTATGTTGCTATAATAACTAACGACCTCATCTTGTCTGTTTTTAGAGGTTTTCATTTGATAATATGCTGCGAGCATTTTGATGAAGGTAAGTACTGATTGATATTTTTTACACTGTGCTGGTATTTGTTAAATAAAAGTATTACTTGCTCAGTGCAGCGCAGCGCTTTCTTTTCTTTGATGGAGCGTGCAATTATAAATAAATAAAACAAAACGTGAATATTGTTTATTTCAACTTCAACTCCTTGATTACCTACATAATTTACCTATGTATGGCTCTGCGTCTGGTTTGTTTGACGCAATTTTGCTAATGACTGCCATGCCAGCTTTCTTGTCGAGGACTAGGGCTGGGAGCTCTACATTTACATCGTCTATGGTTGCCATTCGCCAGCCAGCTGGTGAAATAGCCTAGCCCACTAGCACTACGAAATAAATAAAGGAGGAAAGGAAACCAATATAAATCCAAATTTGTTTTCTGTACATACTTGTGAGTTGTTTCGTGACTTGAAGTAACTACTGCACCAAATACATCTAATAGTATTCCTTTTGAAGAACTTTATCCTGCCTGCCTACAATATCGTTGTAATGTAATGTTGTAATTGTGTGTAAATACCAAAATAAATCGTTGTCTACTAGCATCTAAACTACCTTCGAAGGATCTTCCTCAAAATGTTAGCTTATTACTACCAGACTACGACGAATAAAACTCAGACGAATAAAATCAAGAATGAAGCAGAGATCTCTAATTACTACAACAATTTACTGAAAATCAACTCTCCTGTTGGAAACCTCTCTTCAGCATGCAGAGTGTGTCTAAAAGGAGGAAACATAATATCTATCTATTCACAGAGCAATAGCATAGATTTGATTGAAGCCCTTAAAGTATTTGGAAATATCTATGTAAATTCCAATGATAACAAATGTATATTTTTATGTCCCATTTGTCTAAAATTTATCAAGACAGCCATTTCATTTCGGCAAGTTGCTCTCCGATCAAATGAGATATTTAAAACATCAGTCAAAGATATAAAAGTTAAACTGGAGCTGATTAATACACTTGATGATCATGAAGATATTCTGCCTTCTAGCAGTGTTATAACATATCCAGAAAAGAAACAGCAAGATATCATAAGCAAAGAGTCGGTCCATGTCCCAAGCAAAGAGTCAGACCAGGAACTAGGAATACCTAAAGAAAGGATAACAAAAACTACCAAAGTCCCATGCCCTAAATGTGGTAAAGTTGTAACAAATGCTGCTCTAAAAATGCATATGCTGATGCATGATCCAAATAAAAAAAAGTATGTTTGCCATATCTGTGGTAAAACATTTTCACTACCCATGTCCTTTCGCAGACACAGTTTGACGCATGGAACTGACTTTCCATACAAATGTAAGATTTGTCCGTACCGTGGGTCATTACCTGAACTTTTGAGAAGTCATATGCGTTCCCACACTCTTGACTACAGATACATGTGCACAGAATGTCCTGCAAGATTCTTATATGTCAGCAATATGAATAGACATATGCGAACTCACAAAGAACCACAGTTCAAATGTGATACATGCAAAAAGAGTTTCCATACTAAATTTATCATGGAAAAGCACATTGAAGCTGTACATTTAGGGATCAAAAATCATGTTTGCAGCATTTGTGAAAAAGCATTTGGCACCAGAAAAGCCAAAAGGAATCATGAAAGGGGAGTGCATAAACAGAAAAAGGTGTCTTATAGGAGAATGCCATTGTATTTAAAAGCAAAAAATTTGGATATGAATTAAACTCTAATAAAGTAAATAAGCAAATATGTATAACATTTATGTTCATTGTAGAAATATTCTGTTATAAAATTAAACTGACACTTGTCGCGTATGTGGCGAGCCTGGTATAAACCAGTTTACGTGGGCACAGCCATTGGACAAACTCTGGCAGTGCCATACGACACACACAATAAATTAAAACAACATAGTAAATAAGGTATTAAATTAAAATTGATTGTAAATTTGATATGCCATGTGGGTGTTGAAACAACTAATTATTAAAAAACAAAAATTATTAATAAGAATTATATAAAATTATTAATATTAATAACAGTAATTTGTAAAGTATTCTATCATACTGAATAATAAAACTATTTAACAAAAATGTGTTGTTGAATTTGTCTCCACCTACTGTAACAACCCTACCAAAATAGGTAACAATTTTGCATGTTCTTATGCTTTGTCTCTGAGGCCGAATTCCACTAATTTAAAAAAAAAAGGTCTCAATAGCGTCAAACCTAAGACCAAGTAGGTACCTTACGTTCCGTAACTATCAACATGGCTAAAATTATATTCTACTATTTTTTGCACTTTGCAGAGACCTAAGACCAAGTAGGTACCTTACGTTCCGCAGAGACTTTCATTATTAGAATGTCAAATTGGTTAATTGTCACTGCTATGAATGAACCTCAAAAAGTTTGTCCTAGTCTTATTATTCTAAGATCACCTACGTTTTGCTATTATTAATCTGGGGTCCTATTAGAATGCCAAAAAGAGTTTAACACTGTCATTTTAACACAAAACTATTGAAATGATGAAGCAATTTAATTAGTGGAATTCGGGCCCTGGGACAAGATACGTGACTCATAAAAAATTACATTTTAAACACACAATCTATACTTATAATAAAACTGTAACAGGTCCAATTCTGTACATTGAAGATATTTTGAAAATTTTTTTTGGAGGGCACTCTATTATCGATACTCAAGCCAAAACTGGAATTTTTTTCATTCATGTCTGTCTGTCTGTCTGTATCGTAAACGCGCATCACGCCGAAACTACTTGATGGATTGAAATGAAACTCGGTATGATTATAGGTCATACTACGAGAAGGACATAGGATACTTTTTATCCCGGAATTCAGTAAGGTTCTCATGGGAGAGGGTATGAAAGTAAAATTCCTTTACCGCGCATCATGCCGAAATTGCTGTATGAGTTGGAATGAAACTCGGGACGATTTGAGTTCATAGTACAAGGAAGGACATGGGATACTTTTTATCCCGGAATTCAGATTGGTTCCCCTGGGCTATATGGGTTTTCAAAAATTTCACACAGCATCTGAACGACGCGTGTGTACGCGTACACACGCGTCGTTCAGATGCTGTGAGAAATTTTTGAAAACCCGTAGGTATAGCCCAGGGGAACCAAACTGAATTGAACTGATAAACGCGAAAGTTTGTAAGTATGAATACATTATATATAACTAGATAGATGGATGGATAGATTGATAGATGGATGGATGTTTGTTACTCTTTCACGCCAAAACTGCTGAACGGATCTGGATGAAATTTGGCACAGAGATAGATTATAAGCTGGAACATAGGCTTTATTTTATCCCGAAAATCCCACGGGAAAGGGAATTACGCAAGTAAAATCACGAGTACTCCAAATACTAATCATGCGCAGACGAAGTCGCGGGCACCAGCTAGTACCTAATAATAATACCTAGTTATCCTGAAGTGATTTATTTAGTGGAATTCAGGCCCTGTTCTTTTGCTCATGTGCACATCACATCTTATGCCTCCTCTACACGTCTGCAGATGCGTCTGCAGACGTAATCGGCGGATGCGTCCGCCGACGTGTAGAGGGGGTAATTTGTACGTCTGTTGTAGGTATTTAACGTCCGCAGATGCATCTGCCACTTATCCGCTTGTTGTCGGTCTTTGTGGCACGGATCAAAGGGTTTTGGCTCGAACGTGCGTCGTCCTGTCCACACGTCTGCAGACGCATCAGTTTGATCGGAGTTGCGATCGAGAGTGCACGCGTGCTTGCGGTTTAATTTACTTTGCGCAGCACTCGTGAAAACGCTTGAAATGGCTAACAATATGAGCGCTGACGAAACTTTTAAGTTTCTTGACCTCAAGATGAATTTTTTTTTCAATCAAATCAACGAAAATTTGATTTGATTTGAGCCTGAATAATAATTCCGCTTACTTTGTTCTTTTTCTATGTATACCAGCATCCACCATCTTATTCTGTTCCATTTCTTTTTAATAACTCTATTGCGATGCACATTCACGTAGTAGTTAAAAGTACTACATAAATAAATAGCTGCTGCGGTCTCAATATCCATATTTAAATTTCAACGTTGCGTCTGTCGAGAATAAACATAGACTGATCGACCTGCAGACGTGTGGACAACTCGAGGTGATCCATCTGCGGATGCATCTGTCAGCGTCTGCAGACGCATCTGCAGACGTGTAGAGGAGGCTTTAGAGATGATTTTAAAACTTTAGCATTTTCCAAATCTTCATAAAAGGAGGCTCAATTAGACTGTATTTTTAAAATCTTAGAACTTTTCAAGATTATTTGATTTTGAGGGTTCTATTTTTATTGCTGATGATATGGATGCTTCTCATGTGGTGTAATGAGAGGATCAATAATACTCATGGAGGCTGGATACACAGGTAGGTACTGTTTTTAACTGAGGTTTTTAATCAATAAATACTTTCTAAGTATTTATTGATTAAAGTAATACTTTTTCTTTTTTTTAAGTAATACTTTTTCATTTTTTTACTCTTAAGGATGCGGTCATTATTTGTTTAAAGTGCACATTTGAAAGACAAGACTTACATTTTTTACAATAAATTGTACCTACTTAAACACACAGAAAACATACGAAATAACGTGTAAAATGTCAATAGACGGTCTTGCCTCCAATAGTACGGGAAGACCGTCTGTCTACACGCCGAGTTTTAAAAAAAGGTTTCTATCTAAAGAGTTTCTATGATTTAATGCAATCCATACCTATAGCACAACATGTTCATTGAAAATTTGTTTATCACATGGAAGTCTAAAAATCGGCCTAGAAAAGGCCAATTTTTTTATTTTATCATTTGTTTAGATTTTCAAATACAGTATGCCGGTCTATCCCATATTGACCTCATGTTTCATCTGCGATCAGTTGTTTCAACTATGAGCAGATCTATTTATCTGAGTTTTAAGTTACTTACTTAAGTACCTACCTACCTATTCTTAACTTTTTTTTATTTGTCAAATTTCAGAAATTTATTGCACGCCTCTAAGGGGTGGTTTTATTAAAATAAAAATATGTCTTTAATTGTTTACTTTGTATTTTTATATACCTACCTAGTTTGATTGAATAAAACCAAGGAATAATAATTTTCCATATAAACTTTACTACCCAATTTAAGCCCCTTAAGCCGTGTCTGCTGCGACGTGTTTTCGTGTTTTCTAACATCATAACATGTTAACAAAACAGAATAGGGGCGTGGCTTAACAGTTTTGTTCGTAAAAACACCTAAACATGTTTGCCGAGACAAATGGATAACATCACCCGCGTTCGCCTGCGGGGAGGCGTCGCATTTTACGTTCGCGCTCAATGAAGCAAGACGTCTATACATATTTATATTTAGTTCTATATTTAGTTTATTTCCTTTTATCTTTGTAGCTCATAAGTTCATATAGATTTTATCTCTACATATTAAAAAACAAAGTCGCTTTTTCTGTCCCTATGTCCCTATATCCCTTTGAATGCTTTCTTTTAATCTTTAAAACTACGCAACGGATTTTGATACGGTTTTTTTTAATAGATAGAGTGATTCAAGAGGAAGGTTTATACATAGTTCTTGATAAATATTGAAGGAAGAAGGTAGCAGGTAGGGTCGGACCCGGAATCTATTTCGGTTACGTCTTCGTAGATCTAAATCTACTTTAGCTATTACAGCTTCTACGTCCTCTTCGTCGGAACTCATTTTTGAAATGAAACAAAAACAATAAACAAAACAGAACACACCAGACTGGCTGTTTTAAAAAAATGTTTTGCTAACATGTTTTGTTAACATGTTTTGTTAGAAAATTGGTGCAGCGGACCCCGCTTTAGAGGTTAAAATTTTCAAATTTTAATTTCCTATGTGTAAAGTTCGAAACACACAGAAGCCGGAGGCGGAGCGGAGGCGAAGGCGTGCGAGTTGTATTGGTTGTATTCTATGGAATCTTATTAAAGCCTACACACACACAACAGGCCGCCGCCGTGCCATAGGAAAACCCCCCACGCCTTCGCTCTGTGTTACGAACTTTATTCTAGGTCCTACACCACCTATCTATTCTGTGCCTAAACTGTAGGTACATACTAGGTATAACTACCAAATTTAATTTAAATAGTTACTGAGATGAGATTACCTTTAACAAACATTCACACAGACTTTCCCATTTAGGTAATTAATATTTGTAAGTGTAAGATAATGCGTATTATATTGATCTTGAATAATTTGAAGATATTTTAATTTTTGCTTCCATTACAAAAATGAAGGAACATAGTCGTTGTTTGTTTTCTTCAAAGAATTTGAAGTTGTAGTTATGGTTGTAGGTAAAATGCTAAGATCTTTGTACGACCTGTGTGAAGTTGGCCCCCCGACTTTATTATTTTAATGATTTGATAATGCTAATCGTTTGAGAATCGTTTGAGAGGATTTTAGAGAAAAGAAAAATTGTTTTAGAGTAATTAGTTTTTGTGTAAAAACGATTTCATTTTTTAGTGTGAAGTTGGCCCCTTTTTCGTCAAAAAGAGACTTAGACGTTTGATTTATTTTTTAATCGTTTGAGAATCGTTTGAGAGGATTTTAGAGTAAAGAAAAATTAATTTAGAGTAATTAGTTTTCTTGTAAAAAATATTTTAAGTTTTTCCTCTTTAATGTGAAGTTAGCCTCCAATTTCCTCAAAAATGGACTAAGACGTTTGATTTTTTTACTAATCGTTTGAGAATCGTTAGAGAGAATTATAGAGAAAAGAAAAATTGATATAGAGTAATTAGTTTTTTTGTAATAAATGTTTTAAGTTTTACAAATTTAGTGTGAAGTTAGCCTCCAACTTTCGCAAAAATGGACTAAGACGTTTGATTTATTTTTTAATCGTTTGAGAATCGTTTGAGAGGATTTTAGAGAAAAGAAAGTTTTATTTAGAGTAATAAGTTTTTAAGTAAAAAATATTTAAAGTTTTAGATTTGTAGGTTAGAGTTGTAGGCGGTTTTCGTTATGTAGCGCCATCTAGGATAGATGAAGAGCACTTGATAGTCTTTGAGTTTTGGTAGTTGGTGTTGCTGTAAGCAAAATAAATATGTTTTCCTTAATGTTGCTAGTTATTACAATATTTGTGAAAAGAATGAATGATTTGACATTGACTTATGTACTCAACAGGTCTATCATGGCCAGAAATCAGCGCAATTTAAAAAAAAAATACGAATCTTTCTGTTTTTCCAAGATGTTTGTTTGTTTTGATAGTTCTCTTGCTTTAGAAAATTATTTAATTTATTTGATTTGCTCTGTTTTAAAGTTCAAAAAGTCTTTGTATGCCGACATGCAACGGCCCACCGCACAAAATCTCAGTAAACTTCGCCTAAAGGACCGCCTTTTCGCAAGATTACATGCAAACAAGGAAATGAAATGGAAAAACTGAGCAAGGGCCAGATCCGCGAAGCGAGGGCGAGATGGACCTGCAGGGCCAGACCTTAGTCACGAGGACAACAAAGTCCAAAGAGAATAAAACCGCTACAATTAAGTCCTCGAGATCATTGTTTGGCCTGTATTTGGTTTTTGCAAGTGAGAATTGGTAAGTTGTTTCCTATTATCTTACATTTGTATTCGTATTTAGTTATTTATTAAGCAAAAAATCTGAAAAATATTCTTAATAATAAAATACTTTAAACCAGAGAAGGTTTGTCCAGTGTCCACAGTCTCAGTGCAGTGTCACACATTTGGTAAACTTAATACATAATTATGAACTTCTAATAGTTCAGTCAAACTTATGTCTAGGATAATATAGTTATCACTATAAAATCCAATACCTACTAACCACATTTCTTATCAGTACAAGGTGACTAGCGGTCACCATCTGTAATATATCACACATTAAAAGTAACATTACATTTACATTTTACTTATATAATATATATATTTATATATATAAATTATTAAAAATTATCTAGGAAGTATTTCTTATACACAAAGTATAGTACATAGAAAGATGAACACTTGTAATTAAAAGTAAAGTCAATTTATTTGAAATACATTTTGTTTACCTAATACCATGACAAATACAACACAAGGACATTCATAAACGACAGGATGATTTTACCGTAAATTTATCAAAATAGAGCATAACTCAAGAATTGTGAACATGATCTTATGATAATTACCTTTTCTTGTTCTTACACTCCTGCATTTTACAGGATCTGGTTCCTTTGCCACCATCGGTGCCTTCATCACCACCCTATATGCTGCCTCTACCAAAAGATGATTTGACCGCTTGATTGCAGACAAGCCAGAGCGGCAATTCCATCAACATCATCGAAGCTAACAAAATGCTTACTAAATCATAATCGAAAGGACATGCATATCCTGGTGGGAACACTAACAGGACACTGCCCACTAAATAAACATCTATACACCATCAAAACGATGGACAGGCTCATCTGCAGAGGATCTCTCAGCAACAACAAAACAACTGCTCACATAGTCCTGGAATGCGAGGAGTAGCAGTACAATGAACAGAAATCCCAAGATCACTCTGCAAAGCCTGCTAAGATCCCTGATAGATTCTGCGCTTCTGGATGGAATAAGGCTGGCTATGCTAGCAAAATGTGGATATAAGTATACTTCAACTATAAACCATCCTGAAATACTGTGGCAGAGTGCCTCTCTGTGGAAGTGTTTTGGATGGAGGATGAATGAAGGAACCTATTTCCTTGATTGATTATCTTCGGCATTATTATTATTATTTTGATAACTATGTACCTATAGGTAGTATTAAATTTGACTAGTGCTTATTTTGTAAGCCTAAAGATTAAAGAAATTAAGATATTGATTTCTGATTTCATTTTTGTTCTTCTATTCAACTCTGTGCCTAGTAGTTGTTGTTTTATAAGTGTTATTATTTTAACTTCTTTTATTGTTGTAGTAACTCAAAAATTGACCCATTGTCTGAAATAAAGCATTTTTATTTTATTTATTATTATAAACAATCTACCAAATGAGCCGAGCCATAGCCGTTCCCTAAGAAAACCACCTAGCTGGAGGGAATCCACCACATACCATATGCTGCTTCATCAGGGCTTCTCAACCTCCAGTCAATCAAAGTCTGATTGAAAGTTCAAGCGAGAATGACAGGCAGATAGGCTGCTGAAATTATAGCAGCAACAATTGCTACTGCTGATCTGCTAGTATTTATTATTATCTGTTTTTGTGTAAATCTATACCTATTCTGATTGGTTTTAAGTTTGATGACCATTCCTTTATAGTTTACTTGAAGCGCCCCGCGGCTTCGCCCGCGAACCAGTTTTTTTTCGTCCATATTTCAGAAATTTATTGCACACCCCCTGGGGATTATTGTGTAAAAATAAAAGATCTTACGTGTTTAATTATTCTCTCCATAGTATATTTAAAAACTTGGATGGTAGGTATAATGTTTGATAAAAACAACATTTTTAAATCTTGATTCTAGTTTTATTTCTTTAATTCAAGTGATATCAAACAACGTTACTTACTAGGTGGATAGGTTTTAAACTTTAACTTTATATATACCTACTACTATACATCAGCCAAACTCGATGTAGAATGTTTGTAAACAAACCGCCCATACTTAACCTAAAATACACTCTGTTGCCGCGCCTTTTTATACGCAATTTACATTACTTTCCGATCTACGATCCTTCCTTCACTAAATATTTCGTACACTCATCTAAAATTACGCCAAGCAAGTGATTTTTAGTTTTTTGTGTCGTGTATAGGTATATACATACCAAATTTACTTGTCATGTCGTATTCATATGTACACGACATGACAGGTACCTACCTATGTTATGGGTGGATGGATGGACGGGTGTAGGTAGGTATGTATTTATATGGTAGGTTGGTTGGTGATGCTGAGTGAGAGAAACACTGATAACTCCACAACAACGACACCACCACACTTTTCTCTCTGCTCTATCGAGATACCTCCACACATTTGAAAACAGAACCCACCATGAGGGTCATTGGTATTTCACATGCGCCATATAGGTAGACCCACGTAGCGGCATATGGTATGCGATTGTGACATAAATATCATTTTTCTCTACCCGCTGGTGCGGCTGACCGCACGTAAAAAAACTACTTTGTTTGCCTTGCAGTTGCGTCACACGTGGCGCGCGCGCAGAACAAAGGGTCACTGTCAACACAATTTAGTTAGAGTAATAAATAATGCTCGTAGCTATTTGAGCTCTTCTGAGAACTTACATTATTGTTTACTAAAATCACCGAGCGCAGACAGAAAACAATTGCGCGCGAAATGCTAGCGTCTGACTTTACACTTAACTTATTAATGACTGTGTACCTACCTCTATTTTTTGATTATCTGTGTGACATTTACTACTCTAATCTATGGATCTTTGTGTATGAATCAATAATTTAAATTAATTTAATAACAGAAGAACCTAACATAGGTAGGTACAATGAAACCAATAACCTACAACCATCATAAAAAAAACGTTTGATAATTCGAAAAGATGACCCACGACGTGGGTCCATAGCATGCCAGATGAAGTTCAAATAAAATTAAAATATAACCATTCTAACCTTGAATGAAACCAACACTCGTATAAGGAAGAGACTCATAGAAATAGTTAGCTCATATTTTTCATGTTAAACTATGGCGTATCGGGAAAGAAAAAAATTTATTTATTAATATTTTAAACAGTTTGTAATCAACCTACCTTTGTGTGTAATCTACCACATTGCATCTACAAAAAAAAAGTCCGTCTAAAAAGAGTAGAAATTAATGTTTAAGGAACTAACTATATTCTGTGGCTGGCAACACTTCATTAAAAGTCAATCTTGTCACTTGCTTGTCATTGTAATGTAAACATTGTTTGCTTTCATTTGGGCATTTTTTTTAAAAAACGTCCCTGCGTTTTTTTAGGTGTCCTACAAGTTCATTAATACTTTTCATAAAAACTAGTCCATTGCTAGATATTAAAATACTTATTTTATGTTTTATAGTTATATTTGCGATAAAAAAACATATTATTAGAACTTTTTTAGTACAAAAAATTGTAAAATAAGAGTAAAATAGCTTCCGAGACCCCTTAAAAATGGTTGTCCTACAGCGGTGGACCGACTTTTGACTCTAGATTATTTTTTAACTCGGTTTGGATGAAGGCTAAAACTGGATTATTTATGTTTAAATATATGAAGGCCATCATATTTAAACGTAAAATGCGGGACTTTTCATACAAAAATAATAACTTTTTATCAATTAAATTGTGTCCCATGATTTTGGACATAAGTGGAATTCCATTTTGTAACTGCAATATCTCCGTATTATTTTGAAAAAACTACTGTAATCACAGAATTTATTATTCCTGGTAACATGAGTCATCGATACCACCAGTTTAAAATTGGTTGTCAAAGAGCGTTCTGTCATTATTCGTGTCTGAACTTGCAGAGCGTTACCGTGGCGTTTTTTTCTTCCGATTTGTAACTGCGATTTAGACTGATATGGCTTGAGTTTTTGTAAAATAAAAGTAACGAAATGATTACTGTATAATGTATTAAATGAATTATTGAGTTTCCAAAGGTCTCAACTGTTTGAAAATAAAAATAGACGCAATTTTAGATCGGGTGACGTGGGAACGTTACTTCCATTTTGTTTGGTTACGTATATGTGGAATGATAAAGTTACGAAATGGAAATATAAAGGCAAGTTCACCCAGTAATTGTTGACAAAGCATCAAAGAGTTCTAGCGTATTCAATCCAAAGATATTATATATATAAAATTTTTGATTAAATCTTGGTTTCAAAAATGAAATCGTTTATATGCTAAAAAAATGAAAAAAAAATATTTTAAATTTAAATCTAGAAGTTTTATTGATGTTTAAATTACGATTTTGTGGTGATGAAGCACTTGATAAAGATGAAGAACCCACGACAAATAAACCACGACACAACATTTCTCTGATTAATGTGTTAGGAATAATAAATACCGAAAAAAGTAAAACTACAAGAATAATAGATTTTCAGGAGAAAAATTTCGAACATTGTAAAGCCAGCTTTACGTTTTCCATTACGTAACTGCTCCTTTACATTTTGTAACTGTCTCATATTTTTAATTGGGAAAATAATTTTTTTCTCAATTTTTTTAAAGGGCACTCGCTGATATTTTTTTTATTTTTGTTGTAGTATTACAAGAGCTATTCGATGAAAAAAAATGCGGTCCCTGAGACTGCTTTACCATGCTTAAAACACAATGTTTTCATTGCAAAGTTTCCCAAAAGTAACAAAGTGGATATGTTTTGGCTTAAATAAAAATAATTAATGCTTTTCTTCATCGTTAGGTTTTATTTTCTATTCAATATCATGTTTTTAAAGCAATTAAACATATTAAATTCATTGAGGATTATTGTGGTATTATTTTATTTGATTTTAAAAAAAGTAACCAAATGGAAACCTGGTGTACCTCCTGATCTCTTAAAAGTTAAATATCCTTTGAAAATGCTATTTGTTTGTTATTTTGCTGCTATCACATAAATCTCTAAGGAAAGGCGAATCATTTTAAATAAGTAAGATATTCCTAAAATGATCTTTATTTTTTTCACTCCATTTTGTAACCGGGACAAATTTCTACGAAAATGCCCATTTGAATTCTTGCTTCAATTCTAGTTTTTATCCAAAAACTTATTATAAACATTTGAAAAATGAATAAAACAATCCGCAGCGGCACTCGTGAAGTGATATACAAAGTGTTTATGCGATGTTTAGCCGAATTCCAAGCCGGCAGATTGCTCACGCAGATGGAACACGTTTATAAACGAACAGCGGATCTGACTGGTAAGTTATGAATTAATGTAGTACTTTTAGTCACTTTACACTCCTTTAAATAGTAATGTGTTATCCAAGAGTGGTCTTAACATGAAATATTTACTTTTATATGTACAGTTGAGTTTATGAAAATAAAACACATATTTATAGTGCGTTGACTGAACTTAACAATATATTTATTATTTTCAGGTAAATCCGAGAGTACAGTGCGACGAATAGTTTCGGAAGGATCCAAAACTAAAGGAAAATTCAGTACTCCTGCTAAACATAGAAAGGGGCGACTAAGAAAAGAATTAGACGATTTTGACCAGTGTGCAATCCGACAAAAAGTGCATTATTTCTATAGTGTAAAAAAAGAAGTCCCTACACTTAATAAAATACTAACCATGGTAAGGGAAGACCTTGGTTTCAATGGAAGTCGAGCCCATTTACACAAAATTTTAAAATCTATTGGTTTTAAATACAAAAAATGTAAATAAAACAGAAAAGCTTTGATGGAAAATACTAATATTTGTATTAAAAGGGAAAAATATTTAAAAGTTATTATGGACAACCGTAACTTACCTGAAGAGTTGCAAAAAGATATTATATATCTAGATGAAAGTTATATTCACTCATCATACAAATTAAAAAAATGTTGGCAATCTATTGAAACCGAAGGAGTTATTCAAGATATCTCAAAAGGGAAAAGATGGATTCTCATCAATGCAGGAAGTGAAAAAGGATTTGTACCGATCTCTCTTCTTATTTTTAGTGGAAATAACAAACAGGAAGACTATCATTCTGAAATGAATAGAACAAACTTTAATAAGTGGGTAACCGAAAAGCTCATCCCAAACCTTGAATATCCTTCCATTATTGTAATGGACAATGCCCCATATCACTCGATTGTGTTAAATAAGGCTCCCACAACATCCTGCACTATTGCCGAAATCAAATTATGGCTCGAAGAGAATAATATTAATTTTGATCCGACCCTACGAAAACCTATGCTTTATGATTTGGTGAAAAAAAATAAACCAGCACCAGTTTATGAAATTGACGAGTTACTGAGCGAGCATGGACATACAGTCGTAAGGCTGCCACCCTATCACTGCGACCTGAACCCGATTGAACTTATATGGTCTTTGGCAAAAAGAAAAGTGGCAGCACAAAATGTTGGATCCAGAGATATAAAACAATTAACCGAAGAGGCTTTTGCTTCTATAACTCCAGTAGGTTGGAAATCATGTTGTGACCATGTCAAAAAAATTGAAATGGAGTACATTGAAAGAAGCCCCAGGCTGTATCAAAATATAGAAGAATTAATTATAAGAGTTGGTGAGGATAGCAGCAGCAGCAGTGAGTCTGAAGCAGAATCAGAAGATTCCTGTCTGCCTAGTACTTCTCGGCAAGATTCTCCTGGGGCAATAGATGACAACATGTCTGGTGTCGAATATTTAGATTTTGATATGTTGGACGACTAATTTTATGAATAAATATTTTATTAACTCTTGTTTTACTATTTTACTAGCTGCGCCCTCTAGTTTCACCCGCGTAGTTCCCGTTTCCGTGTGAATACAGAGAGAAAATTAACATAGCCTGTAAATTATTCCAGGTAATAATTTATTCCTGTGCCAAGTTCCATCCATCCTCACAATCTTCCGTATTTATAATAATACGTATTAGTAGAATTTAACCACAACTTGTGATGTAAAGTGGTTATGTGAAGTACTAAGTTAGCTTGGAATCATAAAATATTAATGCCAATAATACAATAAATAATAAGCAAGTATCAAAACCAGTTATTATATAGTATGGGGCATACCAGTTAGACGACAGAGGCGCCCTCATTTTTTGTCTACTCTTTTTAGACGGACTGTACCTACTCTATTTTTGTGTGTTTTTTGTTGCTCTAGTACCTACGAGTCATTTTCGAGTAGGTACGGTCATGTGTACCTTGTACCTACACGCTAGCCACGAGTAGCTTGATTACCTATGCTAGCGTACCCACGGACACAGCGTCAGCGTGTTTAGTTCCTCTGCGCGCTGAGTTGTACTTTGTTGCGTCGTCCAGCAAGAGTGCGTGTACTGCGTGTACCTTACGTAATACGATAGCTTGTACAGTACAATACATATTTTAAAACCTATACTTGTATATCTATTCTGTGGTCCCGCAAACTAGGTACCTACCTGAATATTTTGCCTAGGTATACGAAAATGTTATTCTATTAGATAGGTATACCATCTTTATTAACAACGAAAATTACAAGCAAAGGAATAGAAAAATTACAACTAGTATAAATATGTAAGTTTGGATGGAAATGGATGAGTGTTTCTTACTCAATCACGCCATTCACGCCAGAACGGCTGAAAGGATCGGGATGAAATTTGGAGCTGAGATAGATAGCGCATATAGTCTGGAATAGCACATAGGCTACGTATATAATACCTTCTGATTTACTCGTGCGAAGCCGGGACGGGCCGCTAGTATTATAAATGTGAAGGTTTAGTTAGATGGATGGATTGATAGATGGATGTTTGTTGCTCAATCGCGCCAGAACGGCTGAACGGATCTGGATGAAATGAGGCACAGAGATAGATTATAGTCTGATTTAGGCTATATTTTATTCCGGAATTTCCACGGAAACGGGAACTACGCGGGTACCTACTAATATTATAAACGCAATAGCTACTAATATTATAAACGCAATAGTTGTTATTGTACCTACATAATATATTTGGTACTCTTTCACGCAAAAACTACTGAACGGATTTGGATGAAATTTGGCACAGAGATAAATGTGTACCTACCTAAGTAAAAAAACTCATGAGATCTGATTTTTTATTTTTGATAAATGTGTACCTACCTAAGTACAAAGAAACTCGTGGGATCTGATTTTTTATTTTTTTATGTTTGATAAATGTGTACCTACCAGCTACCTACCTAAGTACAAAGAAACTCGTGAGATGAGATTTTTTTAATGTTTCATCTTTAAATCTAAGGTTTATCAGTTAAGAATATGTAAGTACCAAGTACCAGTAGGTATATCAATAAGTTTAAATAATTATCAAAATAATACATTAATATTTGACTTGTTGACTATTTTGTAAGCCTAAATAAATAAATTTATTGATTTCTATAAATTCTAGTACCAATCCGAAGTGCATTGAAAAATGACAAAAAAAAATATACAATATACTTACCTAACAGATTACCAACTTAGCATATTTCAAGTGGTTTTTCCTGTGTGGTGCCTCCTAGTGTTCTCAGAGACCTAAAGAAATAAAGTTATTGATTTTTTGCAGCCTATCTGCCTGTCATTCTCGCTTGAACTTTCAATCAGACTTTGATTGACTGGAGGTCGAGAAGCCCTGATGAAGCAGCATATTATTATGGTATGTGGTGGATTCCCTCCAGCTAGGTGGTCTTCTTAGGGAACGGCTATGGCTCAGCTCATTTGGTAGATTGTTTATAATAATAAATAAAATAAAAATACAAATGCTTTTCAGACAATGGGTTAATTTTTGAGTTACAACAATAAAATAAGTTAAAATAATAACACTTATAAAACAATAACTACTAGGCACAGAGTTGAATAGAAGAACAAAAATGCCGAAGATAATCAATCAAGGAAATAGGTTCCTTCATTCATCCTCCATACAAAACACTTCCACAGAGAGGCACTCTGCCACAGTATTTCAGGATGGTTTATAGTTGAAGTATACTTATATCCACATTTTGCTAGCATAGCCAGCCTTATTCCATCCAGAAGCGCAGAATCTATCAGGGATCTTAGCAGGCTTTGCAGAGTGATCTTGGGATTTCTGTTCATTGTACTGCTACTCCTCGCATTCCAGGACTATGTGAGCAGTTGTTTTGTTGTTGCTGAGAGATCCTCTGCAGATGAGCCTGTCCATCGTTTTGATGGTGTATAGATGTTTATTTAGTGGGCAGTGTCCTGTTAGTGTTCCCACCAGGATATGCATGTCCTTTCTATTATGATTTAGTAAGCATTTTGTTAGCTTCGATGATGTTGATGGAATTGCCGCTCTGGCTTGTCTGCAATCAAGCGGTCGCATCATCTTTTGGTAGAGGCAGCATATAGGGTGGTGATGAAGGCACCGATGGTGGCAAAGGAACCAGATCCTGTAAAATGCAGGAGTGTAAGAACAAGAAAAGGTAATTATCATAAGATCATGTTCACAATTCTTGAGTTATGCTCTATTTTGATAAATTTAGGGTAAAATCATCCTGTCGTTTATGAATGTCCTTGTGTTGTATTTGTCATGGTATTAGGTAAACAAAATGTATTTCAAATAAATTGACTTTACTTTTAATTACAAGTGTTCATCTTTCTATGTACTATACTTTGTGTATAAGAAATACTTCCTAGATAATTTTTAATAATTTATATATATAAATATATATATTATATAAGTAAAATGTAAATGTAATGTTACTTTTAATGTGTGATATATTACAGATGGTGACCGCTAGTCACCTTGTACTGATAAGAAATGTGGTTAGTAGGTATTGGATTTTATAGTGATAACAGTAAGTAAGTAGGTACATGGAACGCAGTGTGTGGTGTGTGTGTGTCTATATAAAGTATTAGGTAACCTTATTTGGAGCTGTGTGGATTGTCCAGCATTATTATTTATTATGATTAAGTATTTAAGTAGATCACATAGCTCACTAGTATATACAATTATAACAAACTCTTAAAAATCTAAGCCGTCACCAGAAGGCTAGTGATAACTATATTATCCTAGACATAAGTTTGACTGAACTATTAGAAGTTCTTATTTATGTATTAAGTTTACCAAATGTGTGACACTGCACTGAGACTGTGGACACTGGACAAACCTTCTCTGGTTTAAAGTGTTTTATTATTAAGAATATTTTTCAGATTTTTTGCTTAATAAATAACTAAATACGAATACAAATGTAAGATAATAGGAAACAACTTACCAATTCTCACTTGCAAAAACCAAATACAGGCCAAACAATGATCTCGAGGACTTAATTGTAGCGGTTTTATTCTCTTTGGACTTTGTTGTCCTCGTGACTAAGGTCTGGCCCTGCAGGTCCATCTCGCCCTCGCTTCGCGGATCTGGCCCTTGCTCAGTTTTTCCATTTCATTTCCTTGTTTGCATGTAATCTTGCGAAAAGGCGGTCCTTTAGGCGAAGTTTACTGAGATTTTGTGCGGTGGGCCGTTGCATGTCGGCATACAAAGACTTTTTGAACTTTAAAACAGAGCAAATCAAATAAATTAAATAATTTTCTAAAGCAAGAGAACTATCAAAACAAACAAACATCTTGGAAAAACAGAAAGATTCGTATTTTTTTTTTAAATTGCGCTGATTTCTGGCCATGATAGACCTGTTGAGTACATAAGTCAATGTCAAATCATTCATTCTTTTCACAAATATTGTAATAACTAGCAACATTAAGGAAAACATATTTATTTTGCTTACAGCAACACCAACTACCAAAACTCAAAGACTATCAAGTGCTCTTCATCTATCCTAGATGGCGCTACATAACGAAAACCGCCTACAACTCTAACCTACAAATCTAAAACTTTAAATATTTTTTACTTAAAAACTTATTACTCTAAATAAAACTTTCTTTTCTCTAAAATCCTCTCAAACGATTCTCAAACGATTAAAAAATAAATCAAACGTCTTAGTCCATTTTTGCGAAAGTTGGAGGCTAACTTCACACTAAATTTGTAAAACTTAAAACATTTATTACAAAAAAACTAATTACTCTATATCAATTTTTCTTTTCTCTATAATTCTCTCTAACGATTCTCAAACGATTAGTAAAAAAATCAAACGTCTTAGTCCATTTTTGAGGAAATTGGAGGCTAACTTCACATTAAAGAGGAAAAACTTAAAATATTTTTTACAAGAAAACTAATTACTCTAAATTAATTTTTCTTTACTCTAAAATCCTCTCAAACGATTCTCAAACGATTAAAAAATAAATCAAACGTCTAAGTCTCTTTTTGACGAAAAAGGGGCCAACTTCACACTAAAAAATGAAATCGTTTTTACACAAAAACTAATTACTCTAAAACAATTTTTCTTTTCTCTAAAATCCTCTCAAACGATTCTCAAACGATTAGCATTATCAAATCATTAAAATAATAAAGTCGGGGGGCCAACTTCACACAGGTCTTTGTACGTTCCGTAAAATTTACCAGAGGTCTGGCTATTTCGCCGGACGAATGCCAGCTGTCAACTTCAAAAGGTCATTGTCCTGCGCATTGACCTCCCTCATAAATGACAACAAAACTTTACAGGTACCACTATTTATATTCTCTTTGAACAAAACCCATGAAAATGATTTCTTTCGTAGGTACTAGGTAGTGTAGTACTTCGTTTGTCTGTTATTGAAATTGATCATTCTTTTGGAAAACCTTTGGTAGGTAGGTACTTGTTACCTACTACTTGTTCTAAACCATCATGGCAACATCTTATTTTGTGCTGCATAGACTCAGGAAAAATCGTACAAAAACAAGGAAAAATATGGAAAATCACCCAAAGAAAGCAAACACTAGCAGATTTAGTCAAGGAGACGTGAGTGCCTGTAGAATATGTTTGAAAACTGGCAATATTCCTATTTATAGTTCAAATTTACTGTTTAATGCCGAAGATGCTATTAGAAAATTCGGTGAAATTGAAATCCAAGAAGATGACAATTACCCAAAACACTTATGTGAAACTTGTCACTCTCTTTTAAGCGGAGCGGTTTTATTCAGAAATTCTGCGCAAGAATCTGATAGAATTCTACGTCATACAAATACACCATCAGAAACAGACAATGATTCAGAGTTTTCACAAGTAAAACTGGAGAATAATCATAGATGTGAAACTTGTAACTTAACATTTGATACATTGAAAGAATACACAACTCATAAAGCATCGAAGCGCCACAAGAATGTACGGATCCAGTGTCCTATCTGTCATCGGTTAATCACAACTCATCTTTACAAAAACCATCAGAGAAGGCATGAATCAGCTACTCACCTCATTTGTGAAGTTTGTGGCAAGCTGTATCGTAAAGACAATCTTATGAGGCATCTTCAGCTACACACCCATGATTTGCCATTTCAATGTCAGCTATGCCCCTATAGAGGAAGATTCTTAGAATCCCTAAAAATACATATGAGAATTCATTCTGGAGAGAAACCATTCTCATGTGACCAGTGTGAGGTCCAATTTTCAACAAGAAGTAATCTAAACAGACATCTATTAACACATGGAAAGGAAAAACCTCACAAATGCATTGAATGTGGGCGAAGGTTTTATACCCAAAGAGATTTGGATGGGCATTTTAAAACTGATCACAGTGGTATCAAAGAATTTAGTTGTAGATTATGTGGAAACAAATATAGCACTAGAAAAGCTCTTATGAGACATGAGTTGAGGGTTCATAAAAGGGATAAGATAGCTAAAGGGAGGATGCCTTTGTATTTGCAGGCAGAATATAGAAAAACAGGTGAAACATAAATTTGTAATAAAAGCCAGATAACACATAGTTAAATATATTCAAGCTTTTTCCAACAGCAACTTTGAGCTAGCAATGCCCATTAATTCTATTATTGTATTAATCAAATATTCAATGTGCTTTGAATAGGATATGTGAACTGTGCTATGTAATAATTTTTAATATCTATGATTGATAAATTGATAATACAGAAATACATTCAGGTTTTCTTATTACATATATAAAAGAGAATACATCAAAAAAATAAGATTAAGATTGTGTAAGAATAAAATGATTGTTATTTATCATATTGACTAGAATATTATATTAAGTAGGTATGAAATATTCATAGCGAAGCTTATTTAACAAGTTGACTGAGCTTTAATACATTTATATTAGTACCTTATAATCACAAACAACACCAGGCATTAAATACTTTAAAAGTAAGTATAGATAGGAAGAAAAATACAGTTAATTTTGTATAATATCTACGTAAAGGCCACAATATCACTTAATTTTATAGGACAGGATTACATTTTTTTGTCATAAAACATTTATAAAAACACACAAAATGTGATTCAAACCTTAAAATAGAGAAAATTTTAATATTCAACAATAAATCATCTTTTAATTTTTCATATAAAAAACTATGCTTAAAACTTGATAAAAATGATGAGGTTGTTAGTTTAGTTATCTACTTTGTAAAACATATAATAAAAGTAATGCTTATTTCAATACAATTGTTTCATTTGACACATGACTTGTTTGTTATAAGAAATCTTTGGATTATAAACAGATTCTATCCTTCATTCAACCATCAGAGATCTACAAGTAATATATCATATAAATAAAGTTTTTGGGACAGTAATCTTCATATTTTGGACGGTCTCTGAATACAATAATATAGGTAAATAATATTCAGATTCTAATAAACATAAAAATATTACAATAAATATCAAGGCCCCATTGGCAACCACCATACAACAACCAATATAAAAGTACATTCTGGCAGTTCGACATTAGTCATTGCCAAAAAAACTTTAGTCATAGGAAGGCCCCTTACACATAGTGACTATAAACATACCAGCAAATATAAACTCTAGTGTCTGTATACACAGCATTAATGTGCACCAGATGTACTCTATACGTAGCACCGCCACCTGGCCAATCAGCAAATACAGGACTCCTATGATAGATGGTACAGTCAAAAGCACTGAGAACATTACAGGAACATCTGCAACAATGTAACAGTGTTATAAATAGTAAGTGTAATTTTTATACTGTTCTATAGATTTTGTGCAAGTGTGCTTGACAACTTCTTTCTTGAGCTAATCTTTGAGCATTTACACAGTAAATTTAAACATTTCAAGTACAAATACTTTACTTTTCAACTGACTCAACAACGGAGTTGGTACTAAAAAATTTAAAAAATTTAAGAGTTACAAAATTTTTTAGCCGTTTTCTATTTTTAAAAACACTCCCTAGTTTATCGAATAGGTATGCGCTAATGAACAAGGGACTCACCTTTTTCACTCAGACTTCCCTTACGTCCCAAAATTAGCCTAGCAGCCTCAATAACGAACAAAGTAAGCAAAATGCCGTAATCTTGCCCCAGTCGCAGTGGATCTTTTTCCATGTCGTATTTATCTTTGATCAACACAGATTTCAGGATGAGTGTACCAAGTTCACATGTCGCAAATAGACCAAAATAAAATGAGTTGATGTAGAGTAAAATTTCGTAAGTCAAACTAGCGTTCACCATGGTCACCTATTTACCTATTGCTAATAAACTGAAAGAAAACGAGTTAAAAGTTCATGTCGATACGTTGAAAATGAAAATTTAAACTGTGGATTCTAGATAAAAATTAAAATAGATTCTATTCACACACGGGTTTCTCAAATTGAAAAAAAAAACAACTGACATGATGAGATTACGTACTGATCTGACAGGTGTCTGACTTTTGTTTCTGGGATGAGACTATTTTTCCTACTCCATACTTTAAAAAACTGCCCCCGTTGATCCAGAAGGAACATTGTCCAGTTTAATAATATAGTACGGACATTGCAAGGCCAGCGAAGCGAGCCGTGATTTGTGTATGCCAAATCTGATGGTATGGGTTGGATTTGGATCACGGTGAGCGAAGCAAACATTAAGCAAACCAAATAAAATAATCCAAAGGAAAACAAACACGAAAGTGTACAGGGAATGCGGCAGAATGCGGTCTTCGGTGAAATATCTCTTGTTCGTTGTCAGCATGACATTTGTCTGACACTTCGTTAGCCAATGAAAGGCGAGCGAGATACGAGCGGTGCGGCGGGTGGCGGCGGCGGCGGCGGGGCGCGTGCGAGAGAGAAGGGAGGAGATTCGGGCATAGGTTCGGGACTAAAATGAATGAGATAAAAATAATAGACACAGAACAGAAGGAAGAAAAAAAGTTCTAAAAACGTCGCGGTTCGGTCGTGAACAGTCGCGTCGCACGTGCTCGGTGCATTTTTTTCACTGCAGTATGAGAAAGTTTTAGTAGACCGTGTATTGTTAGTATTGTATCATAGTTTTCATAGAGAAGAGAAAGTTCTGGCGCTAATACAAGGATTTATGTTTTGGTAAGTGAAATTTTCAATAAAAATCAGTTTTCACAATTTCCTGACCACGCGCGGCACGCGCTTATTTGAGCATGATGAGCACGTTGTATTGCCAGAAAGAAGCTTTTTGGAGATTTGTTTGTTTGTATGTGTAGAATTCTTGAACATTTTCTTCAAGTAGGTACTATGAATGACTTTGAAAATATAAATCCTGAAATTTATTATTGATAGTTATTCAGTTAGAAATCAAAGGAGGGGAGAATATGCTAAAATATCTTGACACAGATTTTGTATTTCAGGGAAGAAGGGAAACATGCATTCATAGCACTTTATTATTACCTACCTATATAGTAGAAGCTGTTTCAAATTAATTTGTCAATTGTTTTATTTTATTGTAAACAAATGAATGATAGAATTAAAGGTAAATATGAAGATACAAGTTCAAATAAAATCTTGTTGTTAACTTTGTAGAACTTAGATAAATAGATTGCATTGAGGAATCATACAGAAACATTTAAAATTTAGACAAATTATTTGATATTAGATTTATTTAGAGGCATCCTCTGAGTAAGCCTAAACACTCATAATAAGTAAATAAATTACTTAGGTAGCAGGAAGGTACTTGCTACTAGTAAAGTAAGAAGCAGTAGGTAATAAAAATAAATTAAAAGTTCATTTATTTAATTTTCACTATTTTCCAACCCAGGATTCAAAAGTTCTTTCAATTAAAAATATTTATGTGAGCATTCAATAACCAATATAAATTTTCAATATTCATTCTAATAATAACATTGCATGACTAATTTATGCTGCCATTTCTGTGTTGATTGTAATTAGTCGCATAGGCCGCCAACTGCATCCAATGAGGTCTGTCCTCAGCGACTCTAGTCCAGTATGGCCCAAGGTTAAGTCATATGACGTCTTTCTGTCTTGTCGCAGGAAACCTCTGGCTTCTGATGCCGTCTCTTGGGTATAATTTAATAATATAGGTGAACTGTGACTTGCTTTTATCATTTTTTGGAGTCAGTCCCGAAGTAAACCAGTGTGACCAAGCTGGTTTAAATTGGCATCCCATACAGATGAGTCTCAACATGTAACAACACACGGCTAGTGTTAATGCATCAATTCAATACATAAATAAATAAGTTTATTTATTTGGCTAGGTAACATCTGCCCAGACTAGGTCCTTTTATAGTGGTCAACATATGTGGACATTAGGTATTAGGTAGTTATGCACAATAATTATTGCTCTAGGTACCTTTGCCTACCTACTCAATGCAAGTATTTCATAGTTATTTGTTTTTATTTAGGAATGAAGAGTTACAATAATAAAAATTATAATTCAGACTTTTTGTTATAATAACATTTGGGCTTATGTTATCATTTGACATTTGGACTCCATGATAAAGACATGTTATTGCATCAACATGATGTGAAACTGCAGTACAATCTTTAATTAATTTAAGTATGTATACATTTACATATCACTACATAGTATAAAACAAAGTCGCTTTCTTGGTCCCTATGTATGCTTAAATCTTTAAAACCATGCAATGGATTTTGATGCATTTTTTTAAAAAGATAGAGTGATTCAAGTAGAAGGTTTATACATATAATAAAACCGTGGAAAGCCGGGGCAGTTTGCTAGTTTTACTATAAAGAACAAACTGTTAATAATAGTTGATTCAGATAAAAACTGAGTCTGCATACAATTTAATTAAAAATTAAGTCTTATGTAAATCTGCAAGATATAAATTTAATCAAGATCTGTTCAGCTGTTTTGTTATAAAATGCTTACATATAGAGAGACTAGCAGCGCCTCGCGGTTTCACCCACGAAATTCCCGTTCCCGTGAGAATTCCGGGATAAAATATAGCCTATGTGTTATTCCAGACTATAATCTATCTCTGCCAAATTTTATCCATATCCGTTCAGTAGTTTTGGCGTGAAAGAGTAACAAACATCCATCAATAAATATCAATATCCAAATCCATACCTACAAACTTTCGCGTTTATAATATTAGTAGGATATAAATAAAATAAAGATTATTGATTATTGATTATTGATTATTACTATCTGCACGCGGCTTCGCACGCAAAGTCAAAGTCAAAATGCTTTTTTCCTTAAGACGTTAAGGTACTACGTTTAGATCTGTTCAACATCGGGCGATTTTGTGGAAAGCAACATGTTGAAAGCAACACTGTTGCCGTTTGTGGAATGAGTCTTTCAACAGAACGTCGACCGTTCTACAAAATACGCCTTGTTGAAACGTGTTGCTCTTGTACCCATATTTGATAGGTTCATTTCATTCAACATTACTAGCAACTGTAGAACGTATGTAAAATGAAACTGTCGAATCAGTTGCTGCAACCGATGTTGATCATTGTTGAACATACAACATTGTGGAACAGTGTTGCGTGCGACAATTCGTTGCTTCAACGAAAGTTGAACAGATCTAAACTTACCTTTACAGGACACTTGGACACGTTATAAAATTCATGTTATTAATAATTTAAACTAGGAAATAAAGTGCTCACTTTGATTCTTGCGCGTATTATCTATGGAAATATCTCAAGGCTATTTCTATCCCATGAGATCTGATTTATGGGAAAAATAGCCAATGTTTTATAGCAGGCCTAGAAGAACGTCTATTCCCAATTTCAGGACGATCCGTTCAGTACAGTGCCGGGTTTATATTTTTTATGAGTGTAGGCCACTTTTTTTGCCCCATGTACAGAGCCGTTCATTATTTTAGCTTACACCCCCCCCCCCCTAGGGATACAAGGTTCGAATCATAACATCTCTTTTAAGGAACCCAAAAATTAAATAACAGCAATAAAAATTGCAAAATCAGCCCAATTCAAACCAGTGAACATTTTTGACTTATCGTCTGCAATCTAAATATGTGACCGTCCTCTGAAATCTGCCGCCCCCCTAGGACGCTGCCGCCCCCCTAGGACGCTGCCGCCCCTAGGCCGCGGCCTATACGGCCTATTTACAAATCCAGGACTGGTTCAGTAGTTTTTGCGAGTTTTTAGTTTTTGAGAGAGGAACAAACTTCCTTACATTCATACAAACTTGCGCATTTATAATATTAGTTAGGATTATTATCGGTGAGTGGTGCAAAGGTCAAAGAGCACCATCCTGCCCATAATGTCTAACTCTTTGTTGAATATGACTCAGGAAATTTAAAATAATGTCTCATTGTGTTGTTTCAATAGACTGATGGTATATAAATATAGATGACTTATCAAATTAAATGCTGTATTTTGAACTCTTTATTGATTAAATTATTGCATGGATTGCAAAATTACCATAAAGAAACAAAAATTTAAAAGAATTTTAACATGGTATTTGTAAGTATGTACTTGATTACATCAACTTTAATACGTTTTTGAAGAAAGGTCATTTTTTTATATATGTAGGTACATATTTATTTAGTATCATAGTCTGAATGCTACCCCTTAATTTTAAGATTATCTAGTTTTACATCCTAAATGTACCTAAGTGACATAAAAGTGGGTTTTGTATGACAACGAGAATTTGAATCAGATTTTTTTTAATTTAATTTTTTTTTGCAAAAATCCTAAAAATCTATTTTCCAAAACATACTGCATCAGTTCTATGCTGTTATTGCATTTTAAATGACCACACAGAAAACCTAATGACCATGCCCTGAGATAAGAAACACGGTTACTACTTCACTTTATAGCTAGCATATTATTAGTGACTTTGCCCTGGTCATCGGTCAGTGGTCAATTAGAAGCAATTTAATCACTCGCTTTAATGGCGCCTGATAAATCATAGGCAGTCTCATTTGTCAGCATTTGTTTTGCAATTCTTAAAATTGATAACCTCTTTGGCGCAACGGGCGATTGTCCGCCTGACGGAGGAGTTTGCGTGTTCGATTCCCGCCTCGGAACAAAAGTTCAAAGATCAGTTATCAAGTACCCATAACATAACACAAGATATGCTTAGCTTGGGGGCTAGATAATGCTGTGAATTTTCAAGCAACAATTTAATAAATATTAATTAAATTGTGGCGCAAGTCTGCAGATAGTTCATGTTTTAAATGTAATCTTAGTTTTGTAGTTGTACCTAGACATTCTAATCAACTTAATACCCAATAAGCACTGACTCACCAGCTCTCGGGCCTTAGAATTATTATTAGTCTATACTTATGTAAAATACAAAATTTGAGCATTGTTTCGCTCGTACTTTTAACGCTAACTTTTATATCGACTCATTGTCTACTCTGTAAACAATGTAAAAGCGTTAAAACTGCAATTCAGGTCATGGCTCAGTCCACTATTTACACGATTAATTGCATTATTATGCAAAGGTCTCCGATACGACCTAGATAGACCTAATAGTTGCCCCTTCAGGAAAACGAGGTACAAACAAAACTCTTCGGAATATGGATGTCTTTGTTGTTGGCATCTTTGTCTGGTCTACCTGGACACGGAAAATATATTTGTAGGCGATAGGTACCTAAAAGCTTTTGGGACTACCCAAAGATTGTGGCAGTCTAGTTTAAATCAGTAGAGCCCTTTCTAAGATTTGCCAAAACCAACGCTCAATTTTTAAATGTGGTGTTTGTTTATAGTAAACCAGCTGTAATTCTGATTACAGATACTTTAATTTCGTTGATATTCGTAAGCATAAAAAGGAATTTTCTTTTTTCTAAAAAGCCTAATTGGCAAACCATAATCACTACATACACTGAGAAAAATAACTTTCGTGATTACGAATAATTTTAAAGGAATTCCAGCAATTTTATCCGTATTCCCAACAAAAACGGACCAAGAGTTCTTACTAAAAATTTGTGCGTAAATCCTAACAGTTTATCAATAAACTGGTCACCAAGGAACATCATTACAATAGCACGACAATACAAAGTGCTGTAAACTCTTGTCTTATCGTTACACGTCATAACAAAACGTCGTGACTAACTCTCTGCTCGTGCCTAATAATCATTACTAGAAATGAGTTTCCATCATGATGGGAATGACACAGAGTGCTGCATACTCTTGTGTTGTCATTACGCGTTATAACATTTTGTCATGAAGAACTCTGAATATTCCTAACAGTAATGATGAGAAATCATGAAGGGAATGATGGAAATTGTTGAAGTCATATTAATATATCATTATTTGAATGTCATGTTGTTGTGGACATCATGTTAATTAGTAGAAATTTCCTAATAATATTTGTGAAACTGACCTACCCTAATTGTTGTTAGTATTGTAAGGATAAGGTGCGACCTCTTTTATCTTCAAACTTTTCGATCCGTCATGTCAAATCTGTATGCTTTACTATATTATTAGTATACGTAGGACCAAAATATTGGAAACTAAAAAAAACGGCGCTTTGAACTTGGCAATGGTACTTCATCAATAAAGTACGAAGCGCGGTAGAACTGTTGGTTGTCTTCGACTTGCAATAAACTCTATTGCAAGTCGAAGACAATCAACCAACCGAGCTCAGCAAGGAACATAGTACTCTCTACCGAGAGGAGCTCAGTGTAACAAAAATCACTGCCACCTTATAGCCGACACCCGTGCGTTCTCGTCAGCGCGATCTAGCCTTCGTCCACTTTTACTAGCGACATCTAGTTAATTTTTATAGGAACTAACCAGATCCCGATCGATACCCAACAAATATAATAAGTACCTAGTTATTCTTGATTTTCCATTTCCAACATGTAAGTTTGGTATGACAGCACGGATGTTTGTCATGACAGCACGAAAGTTTGTCATGACAGCACGATAGTTTGTCATGACAGCACGAAAGTTTGTCGTGACAGCACGAAAGTTTATCATGACAGCATAATATACTATTAAGCTTTCCTAACTGTTTAAAGTGATTCTCCTGTTAACCCTACACCTAAAGTTAGAAGGAATTCTTGATTTTGTAACGTGATGAATTTCGATTCTTAGTCTTTAGTCAATACAGCTTGACAATTAATCATGCGCAGCCTTGGTAATTTAATGATCATCACTACTCATGCAAGTTATAAACTTAAGAAATTGTACTTGTCTAAGTGCTTATTTTGTAAGCCTAAAGAAATAAAGATATTGATTATTGATTAAAAATGTAGTGCTAGTCACTAATCAGGAAAACAACAGAATAATATGACTTTCACGATAAAACGTCATGCTAGTTCTGATACCTCATTAGTATGTAACTTCACGTTCTAATGATGAGCAATCATGATAGCCAACCAAGTTTTTCATCATATATAAATCTGATGTCACGTAAATCGAACCAGGCTGAACAACATTTTAAAATGCACATGATACTAATTCAGTTGTCTTGATTAGTTATAATTCTTCATGTTTAAATATAATGAAGGACGAGAGTCATTTTTCTCAGTGTAGTATAAAACAAAGTCGCTTTTTCTGTCCCTATGTCCCTATATCCTTATGTCCCTTTGAATGCTTAAATCTTTAAAACTACGCAACGGATTTTGATGCTGTTTTTTTATTAGATAGAGTGATTCAAGAGGAAGGTTTATATGTTTAATGCACCGTGCGAAGCCGGGGCGGGTCGCTAGTGATATTATAAACGTGGAGAAAACGACACTTAGAACAGAAAAGGGAGAAAAGGCGAACTCCCGCAAGAAACCTATTTCCCAGTAAACAATAGATAAAACTTACCACTGCATATGTGCCCCTGGTATAATATATACAGACGATAAGTATAACCCGACCGTAATACCTTCGAGAAAAGGCACTTACACCGTGTCAAATCTCTTGAAATTGTCTGGGGGTCTAAATGGCTCTGACCCTTTTAACCATCTCCCGGTCCATTTATTTTTGGTCTCCAAAATAGCTCGTTAATCGCCTGACCTATATTAAGATTATTTTATGAAAGGGCCAGAGACATATACCTAGTTATAGATAATTTGTATTTGCTTCATTTAGTTGCTTTTGCTTTTACAACTGTCTTCGATCGCACACAGGTTCCATGATACGGAAATCTAATGTAGGTAGCCTATGATAGGTATCTATCTAGGCCTATCTATACATAAAGGGATAGTGAAGAAACCTACGAGAGACGAATGAAAAAAAACGAAAACGATAAAAACAGAAATTTGTCACGAACTTCTGCAATCTGCTCCTATGCGTGCCGTAAAAATAATATTTAATTTTAAAATCTATATAAACTCAAATATTCTAGTAAAACGGGATGTGCTAAAAGAAGTCTTCTAGAAAAGTTTATCCTCAAACTGACGTCAGAGATAGTTATAAAGGGTCCCATAAGCCAATCATTCACCATCATCTCAACTAGACATGACGTGATAAGTGTTAACAATCAATCAACCCATTCCCTGTATTGTAAAACTCGTCCTGATTGCTGTATGTATGTATTGTACCAACGTTTTTAATCCTGTACAATTCACACAGCATCATCTATATCAGATGGCATCAGCATTGCCATACAGCATGGTAATGCAGCCAGTGTCTTGGGGACGCTTCCGACTGGTATTGACATGGATCAATTGAGCTACCTTTAGACTGATTGTAACTGTCTCCAGTTAGCTCAATGGTTTCAATTCTATATACCTAAGTAGGTTCTACTTTTAATTTGTCAATCCTTGATTGTAATTTTCGTTGTTAATAAAGATTTTCTCAGCTATTACTGAACATGTATATCTATATGCGATGATGTTATGTAGACCGTCGTAAAGTTCCACTAAATAAGGCATTGTTCTCTTGTCCGCAGATTGCCCTCGGTGGATTCACACAGATGTCAGTTTGCTTATGATATTAGTGGAAGGCCATGGAGATGTCTCACCAGTCAGGGGCGGAGGCCGAGAGCCTCTTGCGGCCGGAACAGCGGGGTGCTGTTGTCATGCCGGGGCAAAGACGTGAGTACTTATACTTTTAAATGAAGACTACTTCATCTGGTTATTTCTTCGTTTCTTTTTAAATAAATGGTGTAGTTTTCCATAAGATTGAAAACTGCTGGAAAAAGCTGACTGAAGACTATTTTATTCAAAGTAGTCTCATTTGAAAGCTAGATACTATCCAGAAACTATCTAGATAGAACTATCTAGCTTTCAAATGAGACTACTTTGAATAAAATAGTCTTCAATTAAAAAAATATTATACAGCTTTGTTTTTGAGATAGCTAACATAAGGCTAACATATATTTTTTTTATCCCTATTTTTATCGATAAATGTGTCGTGTATTCGCACATTTCGTTTGATCAAGGTTCGAAAATACACATTGTAGAAATTATTTTTTTACGTTCTGTATCAATGTGGATTTTGAATGGGTTATGTGATCCAGCTTTTTCCAGCAGTTTTCAGTCTTATGGAAAACGATTGATTGTCAACAAATAGTTGGGAAAATGACATAAATAGATAATGCTGTACAATCCACTGCATTTCGAAGTGCTAGTCTACTCATCGCGCCGCCGCCGCAAATATTATTCCGATTCCACAGATTTTTTTATGAAACCAGAGCTTACCACCTTCTAAACTCAGACTATAGAACTATCGAGCACACATGTTTACGAAACCGGCTTCAAAATAATTGTTGACAGCGCTCTGTCTAGGTGGTCTGAGCTTCTAAATAAAAAAATATAATCATCGAAATCTGATGCGGAGATACATACATACTTGCAAATAGCTCTCTTTTTGGAGGAATTATACTTTAATTCATACATAACATAAATCACCGACGGCAAAAAAATCTATGAAATCGTGAAGTCTAACTTTTTATTTTATCTTAGTGATTGTACCTAGCTTATCTATATTTTTTAAATATGTGCTTGTTGTAAATAAATAACGTAAATTTAATGAATTAGGTAGGTACTAATTATAAAGATAAAGCAAGGGAGTACCTACCTAACATCGCCCTTTAGAAGCGATAAGCGGCAGTATTACCTACACAATCCGTATTTTTATGATTCTCAATTCAATAGATCTTTTAACGAGATTTCCAAAGGGAATGTAAAATATGATGAATTCTAAAATACCAACTCAAAATAAATAAGAAATAAAAGTTGTCCGATGCAGCTCAATATTTGTGCAGTCAGGAAAAATGTTCAATGTTCAATCTTCTTAGTGCAACTTGATAATAACTAAGTATTGTAACGAATTTTCCTCCTGATTGACCTTCGTAACTATATCAACCACTCCTGCAAAAGAAATATTGTCTTTGTTTCACGCTTCATTGATTGGTTTAATTTAATAACTTAGAATCACAGTTATCTGATCGTGATAACTAAAACCCACGTTACAAGGATATAAGGTTAAAACTTAATAACTCCATTATTATACATGAAAAAGATTTGATTTGAAGTAACTCTGAGGATGTAGGGGTGAATGATAAATAAAAAAAAACTTGCCAAGTGCGAGTCTCGATGAAGGGTTCCGTATCCGTATCTTTAAAAATATTTTTATATGACGCAACTAAAAAATAAGGCTTTTCGCATTTACTTTATCTGTGCTGTAAGACGTTGCTTCGTATCAAATTTCAAGATTCTGAGTTCATGGGAAGTAGGTACGCTGTAGGTTTTGATTCCCTTGCGAGTGTCGAAAATAAAGCGTAAATGGCTGTACCTTTTGATTGCGTTGGCTTAGAAGTTTAATTTTTAGAAGCTTCAAGGGACAGTAGACCTGAGTATTCGATATTAATGAATTTCAACTTGATACCTCCACGAGGAAAACGGTCTTGACAGACAGACAGTCGGACAATAAAGTAATCCTGTAAGGGACCCGTTTTTCCTTTTTGGTGCGGAACCCTAAAATTAAAAAAAAGCTTTATTGATTCCTCAAAGAAAATTTACAAGAAAAAAGATGAAATCAAAGAGATCAATTACGGGGGTTTGGATAGAGATACCGCACTCAAAGTATGAAATTCTTGAAATTGTGCAAATGTTTAAGGTTCAAAATTGTAATTCTACGCGGACGAAGTCTGCTAGTGTATTATAGAATCTGCTTAAAATAACCTGCATAACAGCGCAAGTCCTTTGTCAACCAATCTGTACGGCACAAAGGCATCCTATTATGCAGCTTATATGCAATATGCAGCACGTACATCAAAGTGGCACATGCTAAGCTTTCCATGATATCGAAGTTTGCGTCTCACAGATTGTTTAAAGCTAAGGTTAGTCAAAATGACCTGTTTGAATACTTACACAAGAGGTACTATGGAGTATGGATACACAGGATGGGTTTTTTGGATAGAGTAATAGGAGAGGTACCCTAATAGTTGTAGCTACTACAGGAAAACGGTCTTTATTCTTTTGGCTTTATGAACCACCAACTCTGGGAACACCGGACACTTGGAAATCAATTAAAAAAATAAAAACACGAGTTAGAGTTAGTGATCCCCTTTTGTAGATCTATGAGACCATAATTTTTCGAGAAATAGATTCATAGATGATAAAAGCAATAAAAATTGTATACTTTTATTTAAATGTTACATTAACATTTTTATTGATGCCAATCAATTTGACAAAGTTCCACGGATCGTTTGTTACAGAATAACTAAAGTATAGTTAATCTAAGTAATCATTATCGTTTAATCTTGTAAGAAAGTATGAGCTTTCTATTAGATAATTATGTTCCTATCTTTTGTAGAAACCTTATTATCTTTTTAGTTTTAACTATTATTTTCTTGATCCTAATGCAATACACGTAGCACTACAGCACACACAGAGTGTGTGCTAGTGTGAGCACCAGTACTTTGGATTTATTGTTGAAAATAGAATGAAAATGCTTCACCAGAAGGCAGAGTGCCCAGAATGCTGGCTGAATTGCGACGTTGAATGGCAATGGCAATTCATTGTCTGAAATAAAAGCCAGCATTCCGATCACCTGTAGACTCTACTGGTCTATATTAATATTATAAAAAAAAAAAACTATATTTTGTAAAAAATACATAATCAGTATGTGATACCTTGTCAAAATAAATGTCCGACCGTCCTTCCTTCAGTTCCATATGGTTCGATCCCATTCTGATCGCGCTCGGTTCATTTCATACACAGTTATGTGGAGCTATGCGGTAAGCTCTGATAAAAAGTAGCTTTTCTATCTATGTCATACTCCGGCTTAGCAATGTCACCGCAACACCACAAAAAGCTAGCAGCGGCGCGCGGCGTCCGTGGCTCCTTTACAGATTGAAAAGACCAACTTGCAATTCTGTCTCAATTGATTTATCCATCTATGTTTGTGCTTGCTTAGAAGAATACTAAAAATTTGTACATTCAACTTTGTATATTCGTCCTCTTGTATTGTAACATGTCATGAAGCGCTGGGTCATCAACTCAACTCATAAATAAATTGTTATTGTATTACAATGGCTAGGGTGTCTGGTAAATACATATTTTTATATATTTTTTTATGTATACTGAATCATGGTCCACCCTGTATTACCAACATAACGGAATTGTGGTACATTAATTAAAAAAATAATCAAATAAACCAAATAAATATGACGCCCTCAATGGCCAGTCGGGCGAAGATCTGCCAGCGACGACGCAGGTTGCGTGTTTGATTCCAAATTTTTGTATGATCTGCGAATATTTGTCCCAGGGTTTTGGTTGGTTTCTATATTTAGAAAAAAATATATATCTATGTACTGTATCGTATTAAGTAGGAATATCAGCCATCTAGTACCCATAACCCAAGCTCCGCTTAGCTTGGGGCTAGATGATGCTTTTTGAATTCTCGGGCATCATTTAATATTTAGAGAGCGTAAATATAAATAGAAGCATGTGGTGTGGCACTTACTGCGAGTGTGACCATAACCATACGGTCCACTATCACAAACACGGCAGCCAATGTTTACTACTTAACGGTGTTAGCAAGAAAGTAGGGGTAGAAGTGAAACTGGGAAATTGTATTTCGACGCGGCTACGTCCGTCTCGCGCGGAATTCGCGTATCCAGCGTCTGTAGGGTCTAATGTAAATGTAGAGATTTAGTAACTATGCGACTTGGTTTTGTTGTGTATATATTTGAAGTAGGTATAATGCTGATCAAAGTCACCGACCCGCCGCCGCCCGACATTCTGGAAAACACTGTTGACTTACTAGTAAGTAGTATGTATGATACACTGAAATGTCGTACAAATCCCTCGTCGTCGTCGGTGGGTACGGTGTCGAAAGGCTATTGAACATTTACACTTTAAAATGGACCAAAAGCGATGAAGTATTATAGTTACTAACATACTACCTAAATAAACTCTAACCAAGCTCTATGCCAAAAATAATTAGGTGATTAAAGAATTTTATTAAATGCCAACAGAATAGCTGAAGAATGTGGTTTATAGCGTTAAGCGCTTGTCGAACTAACAGTACAGGGCAGTAGATGACAATAATGAAGAGTTTTAATAGATGTTTCGCCTCTATGCGAATACTTTTTAACCTTATCTCCGGCAAAGCGTAGGCACGGCGGTTACGAACTTACGACATCTAATAAACCTTTTGTGATATGACCTACAAAACGTGAGGTTGTGAGGAAATCGATTTAAGACCGGCTGTCATGTTTGTCGTACCAAGGCATGCGGTATTTGGTTTTAAAATATTTATTTTATTTTGTCAGACTAATTTTTGCATAAATAGAGGTAGTATTTTTACAAGTTCTTTGCAATGGAAAATAAACTTTTAAAACATTTAAAAGGAAAGATGCTTTGTTTGACTACGACACAACTGTTTAATAAAAAGTACGTATGTGATTATACAAATCAAACCTTTTTATCTAAGAATTTTTGACTTTGACAATAATTTCCGTTTGAAGTTGACCAATGGTTAACAGTCAGAAACACTGGAAGAATTGTGTCAAAACAAAAAAGTAATAAAAGTCAAGTTGTACTGATTCTTGGTTGTGTTGTTGATTTTTATTATTATCCTTTCTTTGCTATATTAGTTTCTGTTTTTATTCTTCATTAAAGTAATTGGTGTAGCGATTGCATTTGAACCGATTGTTAATACTACTAATCAGTAATCAAATCAAGTATTCAAAATATTAAATTCACAAAGTACAAATAACACGAGATTTAAAAACAGTGATCTACAAAACAGTTTTGCTTCACAATTTTCTGTTTGTTGAAAGTTCGATGCCATTTTTAAAGGTCAATGAACGACGAATGAATAATTCGTAACATCGCTTCAGTCCAAGGTACGAAAATGATTCATGCCTTTACACCAGAGAAGCGAGGATGTGATTTCTACATTTTCTACCACATTTGGAATCCTCGTGGAACTGTCTGATTATAAAGCTTGTTATATATGTATACCAAAGTCTATGGTGAGTAGGCGAATGAATTATCCCATTTCCTACGCTCTTTCTATCTTCCTCCGACATCTCAAGGTTTCTGGAAGTTTATACCTCTATAAACTAGTAAATAATGCTTAAATAATGCAATTCACACATAAAGCTAGATCAAACTAAGAAGAGTTTGTGTTAAGGTTCTATATATTATCAACATTAAAAACTCCCTATCAATGCACATATTCAAGGAAAGATTAAAAGCATTTACAACAACATTTAGTAAACAAAACAAACGGTAACAAACATCAGAGTACAAAAACCTCAACTAGGTACTACTACATATGCGATACAATTATAAAGTTATATTTTATTTATTTAATGTATATTTAAGAACTAGCGACCCGCCCCGGCTTCGCACGGTTTTATTATACGTATAAAATAAACCATCCTCTTGAATCACTCTATCGATTAAAAAAAAACCGCATCAAAATCCGTTGCGTAGTTTTAAAGATTTAAGCATAGGTACAAAGGGACATAGGGATATAGGGACAGAGAAAGCGACTTTGTTTTATACTATGTAGTGATATAGTATACGTTCTCATTGTTCTTCACTACATACTATATAAAGCAAATTCGCTTTCCGCTGTCTGTTTATCCCTATGTATGCTTATATCTTTAAAACTACGCAACGGATTTTGATGCAGTTTTTTAAATATATAGATTGATTCAAAAGGAAGGTTTATATGTATATCCCCATGCGTAGCCGGGGCTGGTCGCTAGTTTTGAATTTATATTCTTTAAACTGAAATCCCCGTTCAAAACAGTTTAGTGGCGCAACGCCGTCGCCGCCGCAACATACTGAAAGTCACTTTATTGGAGAGAAAATGCTTACGTGCCAAGTGTTTTGTACTAAAAGTTGCTCCACCTCCCGGCATGATCGTTTAGTTTTTATTAGTTTCGTTGATTTACGGGTTAAGCTAAAGTTTAGTTAAGTGTTTTAGTCATTTATAAGTGTATACTCGCACGCACTGAGAAAAATAACTTTCGTGATTACGAATAATTTTAAAGGAATTCCAGCAATTTTATCCGTATTCCCAACAAAAACGGACCAAGAGTTCTTACTAAAAATTTGTGCGTAAATCCTAACAATTTATCAATAAACTGGTCACCAAGGAACATCATTACAATAGCACGACAATACAAAGTGCTGTAAACTCTTGTCTTATCGTTACACGTCATAACAAAACGTCGTGACTAACTCTCTGCTCGTGCCTAATAATCATTACTAGAAATGAGTTTCCATCATGATGGGAATGACACAGAGTGCTGCATACTCTTGTGTTGTCATTACGCGTTATAACATTTTGTCATGAAGAACTCTGAATATTCCTAACAGTAATAATGAGAAATCATGAGGGGAATGATAGAAATTGTTGAAGTCATATTAATATATCATTATTTGAATGTCATGTTGTTGTGGACATCATGTTAATTAGTAGAAATTTCCTAATAATATTTGTGAAACTGACCTACCCTAATTGTTGTTAGTATTGTAAGGTTATGGTGCGACCTCTTTTATCTTGAAACCTTTCGATCCGTTATGACAAATCTGTATGCTTTACTATATTATTAGTATACGTAGGACCAAAATATTGGAATCCAAATAAAACGGCGCTTTGAACTTGGCAAAGGTACTTCATCAATAAAGTACGATGTTCGAAGCGCGGTAGAACTGTTGGTTGTCTTCGACTTGCAATAAACTCTATTGCAAGTCGAAGACAATCAACCAATCGAGCTCAGCAAGGAACATAATACTCTCTACCGAGAGGAGCTCAGTGTAACAAAAATAACTGCCACCTTATAGCCGACACCCGTGCGTTCTCGTCAGCGCGATCTAGCCTTCGTCCACTTTTACTAGCGACATCTAGTTAATTTTTATAGGAACTAACCAGATCCCGATCGATACCCAACAAATATAATAAGTACCTAGTTATTCTTACTTTGGGGCTAGATGGTGCTGTGTGGATTGTCCAGCATTATTATTATTATTATTATTCTTGATTTTCCATTTCCAACATGTAAGTTTGGTATGACAGCACGAATGTTTGTCATGACAGCACGAAAGTTTGTCATGACAGCACGAAAGTTTGTCATGACAGCACGATAATTTGTCATGACAGCACGAAAGTTTGTCATGACAGCACGAAAGTTTGTCATGACAGCACGAAAGTTTGTCGTGACAGCATGAAAGTTTGCCGTGACAGCACGAAAGTTTATCATGACAGCATAATATACTATTAAGCTTTCCTAACTGTTTATAGTGATTCTCCTGTTAACCCTACACCTAAAGTTAGAAGGAATTCTTGATTTTGTAACGTGATGAATTTCGATTCTTAGTCTTTAGTCAATACAGTCTTGACAATTAATCATGCGCAGCCTTGGTAATTTAATGATCATCACTACTCATGCAAGTTATAAACTTAAGAAATGTAGTGCTAGTCACTTAATCAGGAAAACAACAGAATAATATGACTTTCACGATAAAACGTCATGCTAGTTCTGATACCTCATTAGTATGTAACTTCACGTTCTAATGATGAGCAATCATGATAGCCAACCAAGTTTTTCATCATATATAAATCTGATGTCACGTAAATCGAACCAGGCTGAACAACATTTTAAAATGCACATGATACTAATTCAGTTGTCTTGATTAGTTATAATTCTTCATGTTTAAATATAATGAAGGACGAGAGTCATTTTTCTCAGTGCGCAATCGAGCTGCGGTCGACTTTGAATAAAGCTAACTTGTGTTCCCGTAGTTTTAACTTCGACATTGTAAATTTAATTTAAACTAGCGACCCGCCCCGGCTTCGCACGGTTTTATTATACGTATAAACCTTACTCTTGAATCACTCTATCTATTAAAAAAACCGCATCAAAATCCGTTGCGTAGTTTTAAAGATTTAAGCATACAAAGGGACATAGGGACAGAGAAAGCGACTTTGTTTTATACTATACTAGCGACCCGCCCCGGCTTCGCACGGTTATACGTAAAAACCTTCTTCTTGAATCACTCTATCTATTAAAAAAAACACATCAAAATCCGTTGCGTAGTTTTAAAGATTTAAGCAGTCAAAGGGACATAAGGATATAGGGACATAGGGACAGTAAAAGCGACTTTGTTTTATACTATGAAGTGATGATGTAGTGATGAATGGGCGAAGGCCCCGCAACCTACTGCGACGCAGTTGGTTGCGGGATCGATGCCCGCCTTGGGACAAATGTTAGTATGATCTGTTAAAACTTGTTCCAGGGTCCTGGGTGTTTTCTATGTATAATAAAAAATATTTTGGCGCGGGTGAAGCCTCGATGCATAGCTAGTACTGAAAACAATACATTATATAGATTTTTATTATACGTAGAAAACATCCAGAACCCCGATTACAGCTACTAGTAGCGAAAAACTAATATTTTCCACGGATCTTCTCAAATAGTTTGTCGTTGTATTTTTCTTTGCTTCTGCGACAAATTCAGACGGTAAATATTTGATGAAACAACGGGTCTCGGGAATCTTGGAATGTGTAACTTGACTGTCTTGTTTACACGTAGGTATGCTCGATGTGCAATTTCTCTAGATTACAGACTGGACCTGTTTTTTCCAACATAGATATGTGTTATTCCAGACTATGATCTATCTCTGTGCCAAATTCCATCCATATCCGTTAAGTAGTTTTTGCGCGAAAGAGTAACAAACATCTATCCATCCATCCATACTTACAAATTTTTGCTTTTATAATATTAGTAGGATATCCCGTGAAGTTTGTGTTTACTGCACACACGGGTGTTCATTAGTCTGAAACCCCCGCGTGCTTAGTGAACACACGGGTGTGCATAAGACTTTGGTCCCATTCGTTGCTTGTTTTTATCAAGACCGGATTATCTTAACGCCTATTGGCTGCACCAATGTCAAGCTTCATTCAATAAGGAACGAAATATAGTCAATAGAGAGACTTTGAGACAGGAAATTGATAATTATCGAGTGAAATTACCAAACATTGCGTGGACGGGTCTGCTGGCAGCCATCTTTTATAAATTGCGTAACAAGAGAAGTGATAAGAGTTTTGTGAAAATGAATTCAAGAAGGAACCGTTGAGTAATCTATTAAGATTTTTATGTGTATTTACTGGGAAAATACTGTAGATTATGTGTTAAGTTATAGAATCACAAATAGTGTTAAAAATTTAATGAAAAAAAGTAACTAACTTTTGCGGCGGTCGCGCGCAATGGCTGCTGTGTTTTGTTTTTGTTAGAATGAATTCAAGAAGGAACCGGTGAGTAATATATTAAGATTTTTATGTGTATTTACTGGGAAAATACTGTAGATTATGTGTAAAGTTATAGAATCACAAATAGTGGTAAAATTTTAATGAAAAAAAGTAACTAACTTTTGCGGCGGTCGCGCGCAATGGCTGCCGTGTTTTGTTTTTGTTTGTAAACTGGTTTGTGATGTAATTATTATGTTAGACAGTGATCTAGATACATATAATTATGCATAAATACCTATGCTACAGAGTTAAATTGTTAGTTTCCGTAAAAATCTATTGTGAAGTGGAAAAATAATGCAAATGTGTCACGATTTTGACTCGAAGTCATAAACTTGGAAAGAAATTCAATAATTTCGGTATCATGTAAGTTTTTTGAAACTATTTAGAGGGCATTAGCTATAAGGAAATTTTACAACGAAAACAATGATGTATAATTTACAACATATAATTATATCATAATCCCGTAAAATTGATTTTTGTCATGACGTCACGTAAAACTTATTGCTGGTTGAAACTTGCGTGCATTATAGGCATTCTTAAAGGTCAGGGGTCAGCACAGGACGGGATATAAATCTGTCGTATGACCACAATCATAAAGAGAAAAAATAAATTTATTTTCTTAAGTAAAGCATTATCGCTATATACATAATTAGCATATATACATAGTACCCATAACGCATGCTGTGGATTGTATAGTATTAGTAGTATATTGTATAGTATTATTTTATGTATAAAAAAACTGCAAAATACGAAAAAAATATATTCGAACAAACAAACAAAAAAAAAATACAGCATAATAAAAAGAAAGATTACGGTGGCAGAAATAATCGTGCTTTATCGCTTTTTCGGTCTAGTGAGGACAGATTTTATATGTGGCCGATAATGTTCCAAATTAATAATTTGTTATTTTTTACAAAACTAATAAACGACTAAGGATAACTCCAAAACTCCCAGCTGAGATCTTGTTTAAATCTAGGGACAGGTGAATCACCAGCTTAAAAGTAAAAAAAAGAGTCTGAGAAAAAGGGCCAATCATTGTGATGTGAAACCTTCTCCAAACATTTTCCTATTTTTGAAGTCAATCGAAAATAAGGTCTACAAGGCACATCTATTTACTCCTAGCCCTAGGATTGTTTAAACAATTGTCTGTAGGTTGATTAATGTAACATATTTATTACTAGCGACCCGCCCCGGCTTCGCTCGGTTTTATTATACGTATTAAACCTACCTCTTGAATCACTCTATCTATTAAAAAAAACGCATCAAAATCCACAAAGGGACATAGGGAGAGAAAGCGACTTTGTTTTATACTATGTAGTGATAAAAACAGTATCTACGTAAGACCTACTTATGCAATACCCTTATCAAAAAGATAATAGTTATGATAAATTATGCTACTTGTTTCCGAGTGAAGATATCTTTTTTCGTTGATATTCCTTACGGACTGCGCTTTCATGAAGCACTGGACGCGCACACATGGCGTCAAGCGTTTTTAAAAATTAAGTTAAGATGTTTCTTTTTATATAATATATGGCTGAAATATGTACGAATGAAATAGCTGAAATAAACTAATTGAATTGAATTGAAATAATCAAAACTTGCCTCTGAGGGGTTTAAAAAGGGTGATAAAGATTCGATTGAAAATTATTATTCCTTGGTGCGGTTCACTCGGTACACTAAACAGGTTATATATAAACAAGTGGTAAAAATAAAGTAGGTACAAAGTATCTAATTAATCACGTATTTTTAACCAAACTTTCCCTATGGTTATGCAATTAACTTACATCCGTACTAATATTTTTATCGCGACAGTTTGTATGATCGTTCCACTTTCACTCAAAAAGTACTGAACATATTGGAATGAAATGTTTGACAGACTCAGTTCTAGCCCTGGAACAACATATAGTCTAATTTTCCCATAAATCGGTTCCCGTGGAATAGAAATAGCTTTGAGACTTTTCCATAGAAACAAAGCGAAGCCTCGGGCATATACTATACCATAAAGTCATAAAGCGTGAAATTTGGAGTTGGTTAATAGTTTTTGTAAAAACATGTAATATTATCTCTCTACTTCAAATATTAACCACCAACTTTTTATTATCGCCAAATATTTCCAAGTACTCTAAATGTCATTAAAATTAATAAAAGTAAACATATTTTGTGAAAACATGTTTGATTTCTTATCTATCAGTTATTTTATCACACAATGACGACCTTTGTAACTTTGTAACGTAGCGGGCGAAGGTCAACCCGACCAGCGTCGTCGCAGGAGGTTGCGGTTCCAATTCCCGCCTCGGGATAAATGTATGTGCGATCGGCAAATGTTTGCTCCGGGGTTATGGTTTTTTTCTATATCTCTAAAAAAATACTATCTATTTAAAAATTGGTTTACAAGCACTAGGTATCTCTCATTAGTCTTAGTTTATATTTGCATATTATTTTACTGTTAATTTACTTAAATTTGTATGTATTATTATATACTAGCGACCCGCCCCGGCTTCGCACGGTTTTATTATTAGTATAAACCTTCCTCTTGAATCACTCTATCTATCAAAAAAACCGCATCAAAATCCGTTGCGTAGTTTTAAAGATTTATGCATTCAAGGGGACATAGGGATATAGGGACATAAGGACATAGGGCGACTAAGCGAGAAAGCGACTTTATTTTATACTATTTAGTGATATTATATACGCCACCGTCTATACATGTACATCTGCTTTGTGTCCATCCCAAGGTTGCCTGGAATAGATCGCTTTTAGTGATAAGGCCACCCATTGTGCAACTTCTTTTTACACTATTTCCCTGTATTTTGTTTCTTTGGTGTGCAATAAAGTATATCGTATGTACCTAATGTATTGTATTAATTATAATAAAATTATCAGTTATATGTAATTATAATACAAGATATGTTTAGCTTGGGGCTAGATAATGCTGCGTGAATTGTCCAGCATTATTTTTTTATTATATTTGAACAACGCGATCAGGCATAGTGAACATACCTACATAAAAAAAAATCTTCTTCTTTTAGTCAATAACCAAGAATTTCCCTCGTCATACAATGGCGAGTTCTGTAATCATGGCAGACATGAGATAATACTGACGCATTCGTGTTAATTAGCTTCCGTTTAGGCAAAGCACGCCTGAGTAGAGTTGGGAATACTTATCGCTAAGTCCACAAACAGATTCTTGCTCAAATGTTTGACTTATTTCTCATCTGAGCATATACATATACTTACGTCCTACCTATCTCCAATGTTGAAAACTAAGTAGAACTTGTGTTATGGGTACTAGAACATAAATACACACTATTTACAACAGAACAACTAAGACCTAAGGCTCCCACACAAAATTGCAAACTCGCATCGCATCGCAAAATATATCTGCGAACTCGCGCGATGCATCGCAAGAACGTCCGATCTCTTTCGCATCGCGCATTCCTGCCATATTATGTCATACTTGGAATACAAGAATACAAGAATACAAGACTTTATTTATAAAAATAGCATTTTACACGTCAGTTATAAATCATAATTATCGTTCAGTATATTATTATCTTATTAATAATTTAATAATATTTCTGATAATAATTATTTTATACATTATAAAAATTTCGATTTAAATTAACATTTAAATTTAGTTTACATTATAATAATATTTAAATATTGACTATCTTACTATTGCTTGCCGAAGTCCTCTACAGTTCGGGTAATTCGAGGAATTCACCCATGCTGTAGAAAACCCTCTCCAACAACCATTTCTTCAGACGACCCTTAAACACTGCGGTGGAGGCTGCATTTCGTATACTATCTGGTAACCTATTGTAGACTGCGGGGCCCGAGATGAACACCGATCTCTTCGACTTGTGCAGTCTGTGTGTTGGCGTCACCAGCCTGTGCTGGTGTTTATTGCTGCGGAGAGCGTGTTCTGCGTTAACTCCACGGCGGTGGAACAGGTGCAAGTTTAGATGCGTGAACAAGGCCACTTGGTATATTAGTTCACATTGTAGAGTCATGATGCCCAGTTCCTTAAAATATTCCCTGCATGACTCATCGTTCTGGATTCCCACTATGGCTCGGACAGCCTTCTTCTGCATCACAAAGGCCCGCTCAGCTTCGCTGGCTGGCGCCCACAGTTCCACGCCATACGACAGCGTGCTGTGGACTGTGGCGAAGTAACAGGAGCGCACAACATCGCGGGTGGTAGTGCTCGCCAACCTGCGTAATGCAAAAGAAGCCCGTCCAAGTTTTGAGCAGACGGCATCTATGTGGGCGTCCCATATGAGAGAACTATCGAGCTGGAAACCAAGCAGCTTTGTTGTTTGCACCTGCTCTAGCACCGTTGTTCCTGAGTAGACTTTGAGAGCGGTTGGTCTACCGCCGTTGAGCTTAAAGTTGATGAAGCAGGTCTTGTCTCTGTTCAGTGCGAGGCCGTTCAGCTTGAACCATGCTCCTAATTGCTCGACCACCGCGTTTAGCCTACTTTCCAGCTGGATTTCCGTAGACGCGGTAATCACAGCTGCTACGTCGTCTGCATACATGTAGATTTCCGCGCCCTGGATTGCAGCGGGCAGGTCGTTGAGAAGCAAGCTAAACAGGGTGTTCGATAAGCACGATCCCTGCGGAATTCCCATGGTATTTTCCAGCTCCGAAGACATCTCTCGACCCCCGTCGCCGACAACAGCTTGAGTGCGCTTGGCTAAAAACGATGCCATTATAGAAACCGCGGGACCTCGGATGCCGTAAAACTCTAGTTTTTTAGCGACGAGGGAGTGGTCAGCTGTGTCGAACGCGCGCGATAGGTCGCAGCACAACAAAGCCACGCGCAGACCAGCCTCGCGCGCGCTCAGCACACGCCACACCACCTCCCGCACCAGGTCCGTGGTGGCTCGACCCGGTCGGTACGCGTACTGTCTGTCCGAGAGAATGTTACGGTCGGACACAAACTCAAGCAGTCTTCGGTTCAATCCTACTTCTAGGATTTTACCTAGTGCTGGAACCATAGATATTGGCCTGTATGATTTGGCGTCCGACTTTTTACCTTTGCCCTTGTAAAGAGGGAAAATTTTAACCTTCTTAAGTGCTTCGGGATATTTCCCTTGCCTAAAGCAGGAGCTGCACATTAAAGCAATTACGGGGGCGAGGGATTTTGTCGCTAATTTTATAATACTAGGGGAAAGGTTATAGATGTCGGTGCTTTTTTTAGGAGCAATGTAAAAATGAACTATTTTCATTACTTCCTCTGAAGTGACTGGTCGGAGCCATATAGAGGCATCGCAGGCCGCTAACTCGAGGGACATGGTAGCCGCCGCGCGCGGGACGTCCGCGGGGGGCGCCCCGCACTTACTCGCAGCAGTTACGAACTCTTCGTTCAGCGCATCCAGCAGCAGTTTCTTGGAACCGAATGAGCCGCCGTTTCGATCTCGGATACAGTCCGTAAAGTCCAGCCGTTCACGCCTGCCGCGACCCAGCTCTGCATTTACTACCTGCCACATACGTTTAGACTTATTAGGGTCCTTTTGAATTTGTTTAGAGTAGTATTCCGTACGTTTATGTTTTAGTGATAAGTTATATTTTATATTTAGTTTATTAGCAAACTCAGCGACTTCTTCGTTATCAGGGAAACGGCTTTGTAGATTTAATGTGTCGAAAAGAAAATATTTTAAATTTAAAATGTCTGAATCCATCCATCTATTGCTATTTTTAGGTACTGGTAGTTTTCTTACGGGGAAACAGGTGTTCATTTTACCGGTAAGCTTGGAAACTAGTGCATTGGCTAGGGCGCAGCAGTCGTAGAACGATGAATCGACTACTTCATTCCAATCGACCGACTCTAAGGCGGTCAAGAAGTTTATTTGGTTTAACGTGTTAAAACTGCGCCCTAACGTAAACAGTGGCGGGAGCGCAGCGACGCGTTTTATCGTCAGGCGTTGAGCCTCGTGATCGCTGAGGTGCGGGTTCACTCCGGTGACGCCGAGCACGCGCTCCGCGGGGAGGTTGGTGTAGGCGTGGTCCAGCAGTGTACCCTGGCCGTCATGGAAACGCGTCGGGAAATCCACCAACTGAGTAAAGTTATTGCTTGAGAGAATGTCCGACAGCTGTTTTGAGAGAGGAGAGTTTGCTAGTGTGTTAATATTTGTGTCACCCATTATTATCGCAAGCAAGCCCTCTTCATTAATCTTATGCAATAACCTTTCGAACAAAAGTAGGTACTCGGCGTGGCTCGTTTTATTCGAGTGGTAAATACCTACAACTAATATATTTTCGATAGTTAGATGTACGGCGCAAATATCGAAAATCTGCTCTCGGGCCAGGTTACAGTACTCTACACAGTTACTTACCTTGATTCCAGATCTTACGAATATGCAGCTCCCACCGCGCTCAATACGCGGTCTACAATATGTCGATAGCAGGTCATAGTTACTTAATGTAACTGAATCAATTTCATGGCTACGAAGAAAATGTTCTGTTATCACAAGAATGTCACAAGCTAAGTCGTCTGTTAGTAGCACTTCAAGACTTCTGGTTTTGCTGCTCAGTTCGCGGATGTTAAGATGACACAATGTGATTGAGTCGATCGCTGTTTCTCGGGCTGGTGGCGGCGCGGGCGGTGTCCGCAACGGCGGCGGCGGTGGTAGAGCGGCCGCGACGTTGACGTCTGGGGTGGTTGGGCGCGCCTTTCGCGGGCCCGGCGCTGCGTGGAAACCACTCGGTTACTTCTGTGCTCGGTGGCCAGCTTTCAGCTGCCATGAACAGTTCAAACTTACTGCTTGGTAATGTTATGGCGAAGGACGAATAGTGATTGTGCGCTAGTTTTAATTTGACAGCGCTGTAGCCGTCGCTAGGAGTCTTTTTATTCATGTACGATATTATTGATTCCGTAGTAGTCTCCGGTTTAAAGAAACAAGCGTGAATTTTCTTAACGCGCTCGACGGTCTGCAACTCATTGTCTATAGTTCCGTTTCCTCTAATTACATTGCGGCGCGTGGTCAGCTTTTTTGCTCTGCGGTTAACTGTTTTCCAGTCATTCTTGTTAGCTAAACCGGGGCTTATTTCATTTGTATTGTCCGCAGCGCGCTGTTGCGTCGGCGGCGGCGGAGGGCATACATGTGTAGGCGCTAGGAGCGCAGTTGGGGCCACCGCCTGCGGCGCAGGCGCGCTCGGACTGCGGCTCGGAGTCGGAGCTCGCGCGTCCGCTCTGCGTTTCGCGGCAGCAGTGGTGGTGGTGGCAGTAGCGTGTGGCGTGGTTGTGTGCGTGCGTCCCTTCTCTACGTGTGCGCGGACGGACCGGTTATCGCTCTGCGTTGCCTGTTGTAGAGGGGCGGTGGCGGCCGGTTCGTTGTTCACTCTCTGCTTCGGCGCGGGTACGGTAGAAGTGCGTCTACCCTCTTTGTCATTTATGGTTGCATTTCTTGCTTCGAATTTGTCGATTTTGTCTTCTAGTATCTTCAATTGAGTCACAACCGAGGAGATTTTTTGCTCAATTGGGGCGAGATGTTTAGCCAAAAGCTTCTCTAGGGACTCCAGTGTTGATTTCGCCATACTTTCTTAGTGGAATACGCGATAACGATCTCAGCGCACCCGAGTACGTCCGATCGTGTTGAGCGCGTACACGGAACTCATCTCTCGTCTTGGTGACCCCCTTTAGTCCGCTCTGAGACAACTTTAGAGAAAGACGCGCAGCGACTGAGCCGCATTCTTTGTGTTGTAAAAAAAAATATCTTCTTCAGTTCTCAACCCATAGTACTTTCGAGTTAAATAGTTTCCATCAGAGTCCATAATCGTAATAAATGGATGAACCCAGAATCATCCTTTTCTTTTATATCTATTTAACAATAACAGCAGTGCAAAGATCTTTTTGCGATCCATCTTAAGCTTCCTAAAAACACGTCCAATACGGCTACTAAACTTGAAGGTATTTTTACCCTACCAAACGGTTTGCCGCACAAAATCGCATCGCGGAAATTCGCAACTCAAGTTCCTGTGACATCGCATCGCAGTTTTGTGTGGGAGCCCTCACTACGAATTTGCGGTCATAGGTCTTTTCGCTAAAGAGCGATCTCCTAGACAATCTTCGATGGATAGATCTGGATAATTTTAACGTTTTTATCATCTGAGGACATATACTTACGTCCAATCTCCAATGCAAAATACTAAGGAGGTATCAAGTTACCAAAATTGGCGTCTGAGTTCTGATAAATAATCCTGGTTGATCCACACATACCCATCTCTGGCTGGTCCCAAGTTAAGCAGAACTTGTGTCATGGGTAGGTAGGTAACCTTCAATTTCAATCAATTCAATTTCTATCCCATGGGAAATGATTTATGGGTGAAAAGTATCCTGTGTTATTCCAGGGCTAGAACTACGTCTATTCCAAATTTCAGCAGGATCCGTTATGTAGTTTTTGCGTGAAAGAGGAACACCCATCTTACATACAAATAACTTTCGCATTTATAATATCAGTAAATTCAGTAAGGATTACACGTTATAAAGGTTTTTAAACACACGGAGATATAAAGGTTTTTAAACTTTTTTTTCAGGTTTATTCAATCTCTAGTAGATTAAGCAGAACTTGTGTCATGGGTAGGTTACCTACCCACCCACCCATGACACAAGTTCTGCTTTTTTTAAGTTCGCCTTTTATTTTTTCTTTAGGTATTTGTTGACTTTTACTAGTTATCAAAACAATTTCATGATGATGAAATGCATGATTTAAAACAACGTGTAATCCTTACTGAATTTACTAATATTATAAATGCGAAAGTTATTTGTATGTACGGATGGTTGTTCCTCTTTCACGCAAAAACTACATAACGGATCCTGCTGAAATTTGGAATATACGTAGTTCTAGCCCTGGAATAACACAGGATACTTTTCATCTCATAAATCATTTCCCATGGGATAGAAATTGAAACGTTTGCATAGAAATAATGCATGCGAAGCCGCGGGCATATCCCAGTAGTAAAATATTTCTACCACCATTCTAATACCGTGTCGAGAATTTATCAATATTATTCTGGGAAATTTCATGATAGAATTATCTTATTACAATTCTATCATGAAATTATTCCAAGAAACCGATAGAATCTGCGGAATTGGCAGCCGAGTCTGACCCGGTTTAGTATGTCAAAACCAGCTCCGAAGTTGTCGCCTACCCGCATTTCTGTTTGTAGGTCGGGTTAGTTGGGTTGCCGTGCTCGCAAATGCAGCTAATTTTGCGCTAGTTAGGTGGAAGAAGGTCTGCCTACGACGCAGGAGGTTGCGGATTCTATTCCCGCTTTAGGGCAAATGTTTGTAAGGACTACAGATAATTAGTTCAGGATGTTTGATTGTTTTCTTAATGAATCTTAGTATAAACTACTACTACGAAACTACTTAAATTGTGATCAAAAAATTTAAGATGCTTCTTAAATTTATTGTAAACAAGACGTCATCATTTCAGCCCTTGCTGGGACTTCAATAATTCTTATCAGTCTCTGTTATTAAACTCTCACCCTAATTATTTCTTAACAAAGATTTCTTTTCCATTACATGAAGCTTTCTTTCCCACACAATAGAATCTTTGTTGATCCTACAGCCTAGAGGTTTTCTTCGAATAAAATCTTTGATGATCTTACTGCCCAGAGTTTTTGGGGTTCCGTACCCAAAGGCTAAAACGGGACCCTGTACTCCGCTCTCCGTCCGTCTGTTACCAGGCTGTATCACATGAACCTTTATAGATTTATTTATTACCGTTGAAATTTTCACAGATTATGTATTTATGTTTCCGCAAATATAAAAACACTAAAAAACAGAATAATATAAAATACTTACTTGGGCTGAGTTGGGCTCCCTTACAACAGAAATGTTTTTTTACCCACTGACTTGAGTTTTTATAGATAATAGGTACAGAACCCGTCAAGCACGAGTCCGACTTGCACTTGGCTGGTTTTATTATCTTCGCAAAAGGATCAAGGATACATTTCCTAATGCATTCCACATTAGATCCCGAGAGGAGTGCTGCTAATATAATGGATCCATGCCTCGTAGCGTAGCCTATAAGCGTGATTGAATTTTCATCCCGCTTCCGATGGCACTATCGATGCTCTCAGTCTATACTGGGTTCTAGAAATGAAGATATTTTTAGCAAACAAAGACGCTTCATATGAAAACTGATCAAAAACTTACAAAATGACAATAATATTATTTTAACAACGGTTTAATGGCATACCTAAAATGGTTGATACTCGAGCTCGAAATCGAAAGGGGGAATGAGATGTGTATAAAAAATAGAAATTGCTTCGAACTTTTCCGATTCACTCTTATAGATATGAAATAAAATATGTTTAACCTGTATTTCTTTGGTTTTGTATGAACCTTTGTTTACAAAACGTAATGTACCTTTCTAGAATCGAGTAGGTATATCCGTAACTTTATCCATCTTCGCAAATGCGTCGATGCGGTCTCTTTGCAGTAAAATTGATATCATCCATGTTGTGTATAAAATAATTTCCGTTATCATCTTATTACTGGTTTAAAGCCAATTGAAGAAATCGTTAGACCGCTTCGTATGACGATATTAGAAACCATTTTCGTAGATGTACTGATTCGTTTTAGTACATTTTCTTTTCCGGCGTGGATTTAATATTCTGAATAGATGATACCAATAATGTTTTTAGGATGAGAACAATTAGTGTTAAGCTCGCCTTTTTGTGCATTAAATCAATATCTTAGTACTGATTAGGTATTTATAAAGAGGATAGTTTTGTTTTTTTGTATGTTTGTAACGAATAATCTCAAAAACGGACAATAAAAAAAATTACAACACAAAAAAATACAGTTGATTTGAGAAAATCTCTTTTTTCAAGTGGAGAATCCAAACAAACACAAATTAACAAAAACAAATAAAATTACTACACAAAAAATATCAGTTGAATGGAGAACATCCCTTTTGAAGTGGATTACAAACCTAAGAGCTGCTTCAAATTGGTATAAAACTTGTGTAATGTAGGTTGATATACAATAGATACCACCCAACCAGTTGATAGGTGGTAATGGTAATGCTGGCATCAGTTGACAGGATGCCATTCTCATTATTCATCACAATATCACCCTTTGTTTGAGACAAGATATTTTTTACAATTGTGTACCATCTTACAATATCATGGCGCCGTACTTAAGTGTACGTACATTTGTAGGTTATGTGTCTGGAAAATATTTCAGTATAATTTCTGGACTCGAAGATTTCTTCCCGTACAGCATTATTTCTGGAAGCATTAATATGAATATCTAGTATATTTTGCGGCTTTGAAGTTGTTTCTATCGAAACGTTTTAAGGCTATTTCTATCCTCTGGGTATATATAGCCTATGTTTTATTCCAGGGCTAGAACTACGCCTATTAAAAAAATCTGCCCTATCCATTCAGCAGTTTCGAAGTCGCGGACGGGAAGCTAGTCTCCTTAAAAACCAGACAATGCGAAGACGATCTTGCTTGATGGACAAAAGCTGTGACGCTTTTAGATAAAGCCTAGACAGCTTGATTCACTGCATAGTCAAAGACAACTGCTGTTGTGTGTAGCTATGTTATAGCAGCATCAGTATCTGTAGCATTCTGTAAGTTCATTTGAGTTCAATTCACGCTCGCTCAATCATCGTGCTCTGATTGATGTCAATTCGTGTAAGTCAATAATTGAATATAAGTACAGGATTGATTGTTGGATGCTTATTCGCTCTTTTTAAAAAGGGACGAAGGGAACAAAAATGTTATATATTACCGCTAGCTGACCCGGTTGCGATTTCATTTCACTCGCGTTGACTTTAGTACCCTAATTCCTAATAGGGTCGCTGTTTTAACTACCTTAGAAAACGAATTTCCAAAATTCCGAATCCGAATCTTAAGGCGTCCATGTCCTAAATGAAACCTTCATGCAAAATTTGATCTTCGTAGCTCTTGTACAAAGATCTCTTGATGAGTGATCCAGTTTTCTCTTTTATACCTATATAAATTCAAGCTCTGCTTACTTTGGGGTTAGATAATGTGTGGATCCCGGCGTTGCCATTCGAAAACAAATCATCATCTCAAGTAACTGCTAGATACAGGCCTCCAAACCTTTCTGCACTCCACTTGGTCATACTTTTATCACTGTTCGCCCCTCAAACAAATCTTTTAAACAAACAATTGCCAGAAACTTCCAAATTACTTATCTCTTCCCAGCCACATTCCGGCGAAGTTGTCTCAACATTTTGTCGCTTTTGTATAATGTCTATACTCTTATCCATTATTCCTTTACCGTAGCACTCCAAGGACGGATCCTTGATACACGTGCCAACATTACCATGGTCGTATCACATAAATTCACATTGACATACACCTTAAAGCCACCACTCCACTGCCGCGATTTTAAAGCTCCTCTTGTTTCGCGCGATTTGTTGCGTTTTTGTAGCGCGATTCCTTACACACGGCCTGTGCCTTGTAAGCGCGATTTCTAGACCCGCTCCGCGCCCCGCCAAATCGCAAGACACAGCTGAAGATGGCATGCGTCTTTGTCGTTAATGTTCTGCTGTTCTCGCGAGCAGCAAGCAGGTTGCCAACCTCTGGTCTATCTATAAAATGGTTTAGGCCTTATCTAGTCCAAAACAATTTTCTATAGTGTGGCCTATCTATACGTTACCTTAATGGAGAAAAGGCAACTTGTCTATATTGTTATAAGCTTATATGCCAACGTAGATATAGGGATTGAATATGCTAGCCTTTCGCCGTACTGCTTCGATCATAATTATTTGCATATTTTGCCAAAAAAGTTTTTTATAAAGTTTATTATTGTAGCATAATATAAATAATGTATCATCCTAGTCTATAATAATATGATTATAAATACTAACCGGATGTTCGAGGAGGTCTTTAAAACTAGGTTTATTATCCGACAGTTGCATTCGCCCCAGTTTGAACCATCTGGCGAGATAGTCCGTGTCTCCCGCTTCGATAAGCGATAATATCACGCCAGTTATGTAATCGTAGTAAATGTTACAGACAAACTTAAAATCGAAGAAAAGAAGCTTTGACTGAGAAAGAACTTTGTGAGTGTTGGCAAAGTTCGGTCAAACTATTTCTATACACATATATATTGTTAAATGGAATTTATGTGTCAAAATTTTGAATAGCTTATTTTAGGGAGTTGTATGAGGAAATTTAACGATAAAAGCGAAATTTAATGCAATCAAGGAATTTATAGTCCGTTTATAGTTTTAAAACACACTAAAATAGCATTCCGATATTCCAAGTTTCATCTTCAACACTATTTTTCCACTGTCAGTAAAAACTAGCTCCGTCTGCTTTCAGATTTTGACAGTAACATTATAATCTATACATATAATAAAATTGTAGAGGTCAAATTTCTGTACAGTGAAAAAAAATGCCATAAACCGAGTCAGGGAGATGTAAGAAGTATAATAAAACGTATTTGGTGTTATTTAAATTTTTTTGTTTCTCTGTTTGTCTGTTTGTCTGTTTGTCGGTTTGTCTGTTTGTCTGTTTGTACGGGATAAACTCCGAAACTACTGGACCGATTGTTATGAAATTTTGTACAGTGGTAGCTTATATCCCTGGTCAACATATAGGATACTTTTTATCCCGATAAATTAAAGAGTTCCCGTGGGATAGCTAAAAAACTTTAATTGAGTAAGTACTGAATACTGATACTGCCATTATCATGATATTTAATATTAACTTCTTTTTGCTAATCGCATATGAAAGTATACATACGGTAGGTACCTATACCATAGGTACCAAGAGTGCTCAGTTCGGCGCTGAATATCACAAAGGCGGGTTTGTCGCGCGGGCTCAGAACGCGCGAGCGGATGGTCATGCATGACTCAAAGATATTAAAAAATAATTTGTTTTCTATCAGTAAAAGCAATATTTTCTGTTGAATTCATCATCATCATCATCAGCCTATATTAGTCCACAGTTGGACATAGGCCTCCCCTAATGAGCACCCTGTCTTCAGCTTGCTAAATCCAGCATTTGCCAGCAGTCTTTCGCAGATCGTCATCCCACCTGGCCGGAGAGCGTCCTTCACTACGTTTGCCAAGTCGCGGTTTCCACTCAAAAACACGTTTACCCCAACGGTTGTCGGTTTCTTCGCGAGATATGGCCGGCCCGCTGCACTTCAGCTTGCTTATTCTTTGAGCTATGTCGATAATTTTAGTTCTCTGTCGGATGTATTCATTACAAATCCTATCGTTCAGAGAAACTTCGAGCATAGCTCTTTCCATAGCTCGCTGAGGGTCTTTGAACTGGTGGACCAGCCCTACCGTGAGAGTAAGATATGTATTACCAATCCAACAGGCCTACGGAGCTGAGACGTGGACAACGTCTCAGCTCCGTAGGCCATTAGTAATACATATCCTAAATTTAAATTATTTTCTTACGTTTTCTTTATTTTTGTAGGTAAAAATAAAAAAAATCTTTGTTTAACAACGTAAGGTACCATGCCCAGAAAAAGGTCGAGTCGCTCTCAGTACTCAAGAGAAGCTAAATATTAAGGATGATTAGATCCCAAGAATCTAATGAATATCGTGGGACATGACTCTCTGCGGCTCGAAACGCGAGGCTACTGCCCGCAGTATGGAAAGTCCTTCTCAACGATAAGCCTAACTAACAGCTCTCTCGCTCTATCTTGAACGCCATACGTTGTCTCGGAAAGTAGTGGGGTATGGATTACGCGATAGAGCGCTGACCGTGAGAGCCATAAGCTGTCTCGAGTCTCTGAAACATTCACTAGAAGAAAGTCTCACTTTAGCTCTCAGCGTAGCCACACAGCTGCAACTCATCATCATCAAAATCATCATCAACAACCTTAGTCCACTGCTGAACATAGGCCTCCCTTAATGAGCGTCATAGTCTTCAGCTAGCCGCATCCAATATATGCCAACAGTATTTCGCAGACCGTTCCCACATGGCCGGGGGCGTCATACGTTACGTTTGCCGAGTTGCGGTCTCCACTCAAACACATTTACTCCAACGGTTGTCGGTTCTTCGCTAGATATGGCCGGCCCACTGCCACTTTATCTTTATCACTGCTACTTCTTTGAGCTCCGTCGGATGTATTCGTTACGAATCCTGTCATTCAAAGAAACTGCGAGCATTTCCATAGCTCGCTGAGTGACTTTGAAATGGTGGACCAGCCCTACCGTGAGTGACCACGGCTCAGGTCATTACAGGAAAGACGCTCTATTGAAAACTTTAGTTTTCAAACATTCCGGTATAGATGACGGGAAAACCTGACGTAGTTTCCCAAATGCAGCCTAGCTGGATCTTCCTTTTGTCCTCCTTCTCAAAATTGTTTTTACCTAACTGCACAATCTGCCCAAGGTAAGTGTACTCGGAAACAATTTCAAGAAGGTGGCCATCTACGACGGTCGGTACTGCAACAATTTGGGAATTGATCATGACTTTGGTTTTATCCAAATTCAATCTAAGACCGATGCGTTGCGGGGCTGAGACTAGGCAGTTCAGCATGTGGGTCAGCTCCTCTAGCGACTCCACCATTACGACTATATCATCAGCGAATTGGAGCTGCGTCTCGATCTCTTGAAACCAGCCAAGAAAGAACTGTATGTACGGCTTACAGGTGATTGAGAATGCCATAAGTTGTCATAAGTCTTAAAGACCTTACTGACAGACAGTCTCGCTTGAGCTCTCAGCGTTACTTCGGCGTCTGCCTCTAGATCACTGGAAACTAGATGAACCAGAAAGACATGTGATGAGAATGGCTTACAGCTGCTCGAGAAGGCTATACTTTGTCACAAGTCTCGAGAGACCTTTACTGAAAGAGAGTCTCGCATAAGCTCTCAGCGTAGCAGATCGGCTGCGTCTCGATCCCTTGAAACCAGCCATGAAAGGGATGCACGGGTTACAGCTCATCGAGAACGCCATAATTATGTTGTCACGAGTCTCAGAGACCTTTACTGAAAGAGAGTCTCGCTTGAGCTCTCAGCGTAGCCGCACGGCTGCGTCTTGATTGCTGAAAACCAGCCAAGAAAGAGAAACATGAATTACAGCTGATCGTGAGAGTCATTCATTATCTTACGCCTTACACATTTTATTCCAGCTTGAGGAGAAAAGACCTGATAATCGACACCAGCAACGATAAGATTTAGCCAGGGATGGCTATGAACGCATACATCAGGAATGTGAGTATTTATTACTAAGAGAAAGGGAGAGAGTAAATAAAATACGACTGCAAGAAATCGAAGAACAACGCTGCTCGATACTTGCTCAATAGAATGTCGGTTTTATCTGAAGATTCAGATTATTTACAAATACCCTGGATTGATAAAGAAAAAAGTGCGTTTAAGTACATAATATATTATTCACCAAGGATTGACTATGCGTCATTTTCATTCAGGTATACTTTTTGTGGAGATCTGTGTTGGTTTCTCCCGTGCAAGACGGCTAACCATTTTATGTCGAATGTTGTCTTTAAAGAAGCATTATAAGGTATTTCAATCTACAATTATTATAATTGAAGGAATAAATAATACCACGCGGACGAAGTCGCGGGCAACAGCTAGTGTTACTATATATAATGTTACTATAATGTAACAGACATTCGTACGGTTTCCAGCGGTGAGGTTATCGAGTGTCAGGCCAGGGTTTCGGTTAATCAAAACATCGTTTGTTATCTGTTGTACTTGTATTGTACTAGTTCTAGCGGCTTCAATATTTGGCTGGTTGTTATTGTTTACGTTACATCGAATGTTTACAGGGAATAGATACAATACTACAAATATCAAAATCTTTATTGGATAAGTAGTAGTAGATGTCATATCTGATATTCGTGTCTAGGCCAGCCTTTTCTTTATCTTTAGGAACTTTCGAATTACCTATAGTAGGTACTCGGTTCCAGAATCCTAGATATTTTTTGTAAACAATAATGGTGACCAAAGAAATATTGGTGGAAAATATTGTGCGAGAAATCACATCATCGGACAATTCACAAAAGTTGTCAATAATTTTTGGCGCTTTAAAAGCTCTTTTTTTTCGTCTCTTGTCCGTTTTCGAAATCGAAATTTCGTCCTTTATCGCTGCATGTGTAAATATGCATTGCTTACTTTCGAATTCGTTTTTGTTTTTAGTGATTATCTTGATGATACTTACCTTGTTTTTCTGGTTTGTTATCAGCACACACTAAATGCAACGGGATATCACTACATTACATAGTATAAAACAAAGTAGCTTTCTCTGCCCCTATGTCCCTTTTTATGCATATAGTTTACGAAAATTTGTTAATTTTAAGTTTGCCCACATTACGGCGGTTTTAGTTGATTTTAGTCTATTTGATAATTATTAGTTCCAAAAGTTTCTCTTTGTTTAGAGTTCAGTTACAGAAATGAAAAATAAAAATATTGTTTAACTTTCGCTTGTTCCAATTTACGATATCGAAGTTTATTACAAACGAAAACGCCATTGTTAGAAACAGCCTTGATGAAATAAAAGCGCCCGAATTTAGCAAAGTGGCTTGGGATTTGGGGAATCTTTCCTCGGAAAAATATTCTGTAAAATTTATCAAGAAAGCGTTGGTTGGTTTGGGCTAACTCACTGATGCTCTGGATTGTCCAGTATTATTTATAATAATGTTTTTAAGAAATTTTCGATTCACACTGATGTTTTCTTTGATCGTATTATAAAAAATGTCTATCTGTATAATGTACCTATTGTATTAAGTATATATCAGTCACCTAGTATCCATATCATATGTTCTGCTTAGCTTAGGGCTAGATCATCTAGCCTCAAGCAAAGCAGGGCTTGTTTTTGTGTTGTGCTTGTGGTTGCTGTGTGGATTCTCTAGCATTATTTATTTATTACTTTTATATCGTAAATCGTCGTCTATTCTGTTTATTAAGAAACTAGATCGAGAGAGAGATCCTTCTAAGAATAGAGATTTTTTCTCGCTTAAAACATTTACCCCCAACCAGTCCTGGATTTGTAAATAGGCCGCGGCCTAGAGGCGACAGCGTCCTAGGGGGGCGGCAGCGTCCTAGAGGGGCGGCAGATTTCAGAGGACGGTCACTCGATTGCAGACAATAAAATTGTACCGGGGGGAGGGGTGCAGCTAATAATGAACGGCTCTGGACATGGGGCGGCGGAAAAAAGTGACCTACTCTGCTAAAAAATATAAATCCGGCACTGCCCCCAACGAACACTTCTTATCATATAAAAGTCATCTATAGAAGCAAAGGGCAATGCTGATGAAGTATCATTATGATTAGGTATACTTTTGAGATAACCTATGCATGTTATATCTCAGCTACATCAGTATTTATAACTACCAGCGCTAGATTGACACATTAACTGCAGTTAACTAACAACCGTTGTAATGTAAACATTGCATCTCATTTACGGTGATACCTCTATCTGTAATTAGAAAACAGTTTACTTGTGTGGTATATTGTTTGAAAACATGTTTCCTATTTGTTGGTACATAATGCGTTAGTCTTTTGTTATCAATTTAGAATGTCTTAACGCGCGGCGCTAAGTAGAGTACACTACTAGCGCCGTCACTTATTTTATCGTAATACTAGCAACCCGCCCCGGATTCGCACGGTTTATTATACGTATAAACCTTCCTCTTGAATCACTCTATCTATTAAAAAAAACCGCATTAAAATCCGTTGCGTAGTTTTCAAGATTTAAGCATACATAGGGACATAGGGACAGAGAAAGTGACTTTGTTTTATACTATGTAGTGATTACGATAAAATAAGTGACAAAGGAATTTCCAAAAATCAAACGTTGGAGTTTGTTATACCTATCATAAGCTTTCTGAGGCCGTACAAAACACTATTCCTGGATTTGATGCACACAGGGCAATGCCTCTTAAAACATGTCTCTAACATGTGTGTGTTCCTAGATTATGCTTTTATGTAGGTGTAAGTTACAACGAACTGTTACGACACTTTATACGCTTCGCTTGTTCAGTTCCAAGTTTTTAAATTCCATAGTCTTTCATTGCAAGCTAAGCCCCTTATTCATATATAATTGTCTGTTTACTTAAAACGGTTGCTAAGTAGTGTTATTTCCTACTCTACCTTGTGTGAATAGAAGAAGACAGTGAAATAGCAATGCTATAAGTTGGCAGACTATTATGAATAAGTAAAACCAAAGCCGAAACCTAAGCAATGCCATCCTATATTCCTTCGCCCAGAATTTATGTCAAGAGTTTAGTCTAGCGCCGAAGCATCGGCTAAAATGTATAGCGCGTACTATTCGTTTAGTTTATCGTCCGATTTTGAACTTTATGTTTCTCCAAACCTAAAACTGGTTTCAAGTATAAAAAAATGTTGTAATAGCGAATCGGCAAACCTGTTTTGTTGGTCGATCATGATTTCATCTTGTCTAAGACCGAGTAGTAATAATTTAGACTTGCGTGTCGGCTGATCAGTTTTATAGTGATAGTTTTATTTTAAAACAATTGTGAAAATGAAGAAGAAAGATTACCGAACGTTTCCTAGCACAAGTATGTTTTGTACTGTTTGTTTTATTCATAAGTATCTAATAAAGATGCTAATATCATCTGACTAAGACCTAACTCATAAATTTATTTATATTCATTCATACATACATTCATGATAATCATGTTACTTTAATTTTCAATCGACGAAAAAACTGAGGTTCTCTATCATCATCATCATCACCAGCCTATAATAGTCCACTGCTGGACATAGGCCTCTCCTAATGAGGTTCTCTATGCGACGCGTATATTTGTTTTTTTTATGAATGACGCATAACTTTTTACAGAGTAGTCCGATTTTCATATTTTTTTATTTGAAAGGGCATAACCCCCGTACTTGCCCCCTTTTTTTTTTGCGGCGATTTATTTTTTTTGTTTAAATTATGAGACTGGCGCAGGACCGTGTAGAGTGGCACAAAAGTTTGGAGGCCTATACCCAGCAGTGAGTGAAGTCGGGCTGCAGATGATGATGATGATGATGAAAGTGTTTAATGATATCTAGTGTGTCTGCAGAGTATAGTCTGATAGGGCCGAAAGATACCCTCTGTGTCTCTCATGAGTACAATGCTCGTGACACACACAGATCATATATACTCACTATACAGCGTGTAAACAGACAACTATCGAAAACGAAGGGGGATGGCGAAGCACCTTTAAACTTAAACAAAACAAAAATCCGCAGGCCGAAAAAAAAATTGTAGCCGAAGATAAACATGTTTAAAGATTTTCAATTATTTTGTTTGCAAGCAATGTACGCGTCCACTTCGATACCTACGCCGCCGCGCCGACGTGAGTCGCGCGCGACGCATCACTCACTACATAACATAAGTACATCACTACATAGTATAAAACAAAGTCTATTTTTCTGTCCCTATGTCCCTATATCATTATGTCCCTTTGACTGCTTCATCATCATCATCAACCTATATTAGTCCACTGCTGGACATAGGCCTCCCCCAATGAGCGCCATAGCGCTGTCTTCAGCTTGACGCATCCAGCATCTGCCAGCAGTCTTTCGCAGATCGTCATCCCACCTGGCCGGAGGGCGTCCTACGCTACGTTTACCGAGTCGCGGTCTCCACTCAAGAACACGTTTACCCCAACAGTTGTCGGTTCTTCGCGAGATATGGTCGTAATCGTTTTGACTGCTTAAATCTTTAAAACTACGGAACGGATTTTGATGCGGTTTACTAGCGACCCGCCCCGGCTTCGCACGGTTTTATTATACGTATAAACCTTCCTCTTGAATCACTCTATCTATTAAAAAAACCGCATCAAAATCCGTTGCGTAGTTTCAAAGATTTAAGCAGTCGAAGGGATATAGGGACATAGGGACAGAAAAAGCGACTTTGTTTTATACTATGTTCACTACATAGTATAAAACAAAGTCGCTTTTTACACTCGTGCGAAAACGGGGCGGGTAGCTAGTAAAGTTATAAGTCGTCAAAGTTTAAGGTAAGGTCTTTATAGCAAGTACCTAGGCTGTCGGTACTCGGTAGATATTTCACGACTTACCTAAAGACACGAGCATCAGCTGGGATATTGCTGGTTGGTTCGGCTATCTTTCGCAGTAAGTAAATGCGCAACACTTCTGACGCATTTCCTAGAGCTTCACCATAAGAAACACAAACATTTGCCCATACTCCATCGCACTGAACATTAGGTATGTTGGCAAATAAAACACACTTACTAAACACAACCGATACACACATCACATTCTCCATAGCACATCATGAGCATTTGTCCATACTCCCTCGCACTAAACATGTTTATAAAACACACCGAAAAACACAGAAAGTAACTTCCACTATTTACCTTTCTACACTAAGACCATGTACTTAAGAAAAACTTTAAAAACACGCATACCACACTAAAAATCTGTTTCACAAAACAAAACAGTATTCGCAAATTTCCGCAACGACCGCGCAAGTTCGAATACTAACACCGACTAAAAGACGAATAAAAATAATACAAGCACTATGTACCTACATAGAGAAGTTATGCATTCAAATCCGTTTTTAAATGCCGACATCCAAAGTGTTATAAACCTTATGGCTAATTAAATAAAGTTTAGATTCCTTTCAATACATTTCCTTTGACTATAGCCGACAGGCCGCGTGCCGACCCACGCGGCCACGGCACGGCGGCGCTCCGCGCCCGACAAAGAAAAACACCGCTGCTGTTATAAACCTTATGCAGAGTGGAATAAGGTTTTCCTATACCAAAGCAGATTATTCAGTATCCAATAAGGTTCAAAATGGGGCATACTCATTTTAAAATCTTTATCACAGAATTATGAGATAATTTTATTTTTTTCGCGGGAATAAATACTACGAAAAGTAAAAGGATTACTTAGTTATGAACGTTTCCAGCTAGAATTAACTTTTTACCCTGAACCAAAAAAGCACAGAATACATAATAGTAGTATACATGGTCATACATTACATCCCAAGGTTGCCTGGATGGAAGAAATGAGAGAACTTTTAGCGATAAGACCGCCCTTTATACTATGTATGCAGTATTTTTGTTTTGTTTTCTTTCTTTGTGTGGTACCTAGGTTTAAGTATAATAAAAAAGAGTTTTCTATTCTATTCTAGTAGGAACAGGTAGGTAAAATGTAAATGATATCTTCAATTTGTTAATAGAAGTAGAAGTGTTAGGAAGGGTTCGATCCTACAATCTTCAGATTGAAAATTGAGTGTATTCTTTCTATGCCAAGACGGCAAAATACAGATAGCCACCAGCGAGCAGCGCGGTAACCTACGTGCGTACCTAGCGTATGTATGTATCTTGCGTAGATAGATAGATACCCATTTCGCTCGCGCAGTCGAGCGGTGGTGCGGGCGTCCATAAACAGCTGAGTTGAGGTCATTCACTTGCGTGCAATACATTACATCTTTTTTTTAATTTGTTTATTTTTGCTTTTAAAAATTGTTTATTCGTGTTGATATGTTTTCTTAGTGTTGTACTATGGGTGTGTAACTAGATAAAAAAATAAAAAAATTTAGAGAGGTGAAATTTTATTCGCGTTTTTTTTTCGATAAATATGTTCAGAATCATGGTCTGATTGCCACCTTTCATTTTTCGATAGTAGTCTATTTACACCCTGTATAGTGAGTAGGTATATTTCGGCACTATCAGGCCGGGTAATTCGATAGCGCTAAAAATGTCCTTTTCACAGCGATCGAAATAACAGAAGATCATCGTCTGAATTGGTACCATTATAGAAACTTTTTATTTGGCATGCAAAACGACGATTCTACTGCCTCTTCTTTCTATAGCTTCAATACATGAGACTTAAAACTGTTTTTAAACGTGCGCACGTGTTTATACAAAGAACAGTGTAACTCTGCATCTGTTCATAATGTTGATTCATATTTCATCCTGCGCTCGAGTCTACATCCGATGTGATAAAGACGAATGAAAGCAATTACATTAATTAAATCTACCTTGAATTTATTGAATGAATCAAATTATTAACACAGTTTTAGTCCAGCCACTACAGGGTTTATAATTGCTTTTGTTTGTTAATACGACATTGGGTTAATGTAGAGTCTTTACTGAGGACTTTTAACAGTTTATTTCTGTTGACCAGACCAGGGGAAAACAAAATTTTTGTATACGATCGATAATATTTTTAAAGATGAATATAATGCGCATTTAATTCTTGATGTAGGAAAAATTTACACGATGTGCCGGAATTTTACTTACGCCTAGATAAAAAAAAATTTTAAATTATAAATAAGTCCTCCGATGGCACCCTAGTAAAATGTATGTCTAGATGATGATGGTATGTATGACGTCCAGCGTTATTTTTAGCTGTACTCACGCTGAGGATTTGGGCATAGCCAAATAGAGAAATATCTTCTGCTTGACTACGTAGCGTTTCAGTGGCAAGGCGTTAGATGAATCACTACTCGCTGGCAACTTGCTCTATAGTTCTATCAGATCACCAAATAACATTGTTTTGCCGAGTATTTAAATTAGGTATACTTTGTTGCAGGCTGGGACGAGAACGGTGGCGAGAAGGCGCCCTTCCTTCGCAATGAGCCGGTTAAGCTCACGCCCGCGTGGGAGGGGGCCAACCTGCCCAATGATACCCTCAACTTAAAAGGTAAGCACACTTAGTTCTTATGTAGAGAACGGTGGCAAAACGACGCCTTATACGCGCAATGAGCGAGTGTGGGAGAGGAACAACCTGCCAAATGATACACTGAACTTAAAACGTAAACTTTTAGTTCTTAAATTAGAGAACGATGGCGAAAAGGCGCCTTACATGCGCAATCAGCGAGTGTGGGAGAGGACCAAAGGATACACTGAAATTAAAACGTAAACTTTTAGTTCTAAAGTAGAGAACGATGGCGAAAAGGCGTTTACATGCGCAATCAGCGAGCGTGGGAGGGCAGAAACCTGCCCAATGATACACTGAACTTAAAACGTAAACACTTTTAGTTCTTAAAGTAGATAACGGAAGCCTTACGGCTTACATGCGCATTGAGCGAGCTTGGGAGGGCACCTACCTGTTCAATAATACACTCATAATACCATCTTTACTGATAATTAATAAAGATGTTGGCGAAAAGGCGCTTTTCGTACGCAATGAGCTCAGGCCCGTGGGAGGTCACTTGAAAGTATTCCGCACACAATTTTCTATTTTAATTTTACTTCTATTTTAAAATGACTGTCGATTTTATGCTCGTACGTTTATAATTATGTATAGGAAAAAGATTAGGTACAGTGCCACGTGGAACTGTAATATTCATAAAAAATTATAAACAACCCATTCGGGATTCCATTCCGGTAGTAAATAGTAAAGTCGTACCGGTCGGTATGAAAATAATAAAATTCAATTTTCATACAAAAAAAGATAAAAAGATTATCAATGTTTCTCATGTAAACAGACAATGTACATATATCCGACGTTTTTCTCAAGATGTTTCTCAAAGATAGGTCAATGTCGGCTGGGTGAAAATTAAGCTAGGTTCATATTGCTGTGTTGGGGTGTGTTGTGGCGCGACAGAACGCTATCGGTCTCATACATTTAATATGACTAGATTCACATTAGCGACAGATCGCGCCACACAAGCTACTAATGTGAATCTAGTCATACTAAATGTATGAGACCGAATAGCGTTCTGTCGCGCCACAACACACCCCGACACAGCAATATGAACCTAGCTTTAGTAATACTCTTCACGAACCGGTAGATTCTAGAGTGGGAAGGCCATTGACATACAAGTCAAAATACACAACATAAGCTGACACAAGGCAGGGACCATTTTGATACTCAAGAAATTTGTTAATGTTTGTGTGTACCTATCTTATTAATGTGTTTGTACGAGTGACTAATTAAAAATGTCTATATACCTAAATGAAAATTAACACTGAGAAAAATCTTATTGGTTTGGTTCTACTATTACTAGGTATATACATATACTAATTAACCAAATGTCATAAATAAATTCTTGTGCGAAGAAAAAGTGAAATAAGTTTTGTCCGCTTCGAACCGAAAACCGACGTGTTCTTGAGACCGGAACTCGGCAAACTTAGGAGGTAGGCAAACGCAGGTGTAGGAGGCCCTCCGGCAATCCGACTCGATTACGGTCTGAGAATATAGGCTGTTGATGATGATGATGATGATATAAACTAACAGGGCAATAGAAATAAAATCTTGTAAAAAGCAAAGCAATATCAATTTAAATCAACGAATAGCTTCAATTAATTGACTTGTATGACTTATCCCACGGCCTGTTAAATGAATCTGTAGAAGCGACGCGGCGCGCGTCTACTAATGAAATCAATTGTCAACAATGCTATGCGGGATATTTACCCCTTGACCTATAATAATATAGAATAGTATCCATAAAGCCCTCATCTGCATAAATCTTCACTGTTGTACATGCTCTGTAGGGGATTTTGTCAAAATCTCTTTATGCCACGCTTGGCAGGTAGATTAGCGATGGCAGTGAGGTGATTAAATTGGGCTGGGTTTTCGGGCAGATTGTAATAATGCTTTCTGGATATTTGGATCATCCTTGCAGCATTCAAAGACGTTTTATTTTTGCAAAAAAGGTCTGAACACATTTTTTTTACAATGTCCATTGTAAAAAAAATGTGTTCAGACCTTTTTTTGCCTTTTCTTGTGCAACACAGTGTATTCATAAATTCTGAACAAAATAGTTCTCCAACCAGAAATTGGCAAACCTTCACAAATAACACCCCAAAAGTTTGATAAGTTATTTGATTAAACAGTCTTAGTTGTAAAGTTATGTTATTTAACTTCCCAGATTATCAGACTTACAGAGGCAGGCGCTGGTCTCTACGGAATTATTTGATTCTTACCTGTAACCCACCATAAGTCGATTTACGGGAATTTACTGTTCAAAGTTTGAATCCACTACGCCACACCATAAGTATATATGTATGAACTTTAAACATGCATATGGCTTAGGGCTGTGAGTGACCCGTAGTGGATTCTCAGCGATCACCATTTGTCCCGATCCCTTGACGTTTCGGTCCAGTTAAAGCACGAAATTCTTCTAGGCCTTTCTATATTACGTCGCTATAATTTGAAAATTAATTTTAAATGATTTCTAGAAACATCCTTTACAGTTTTGGCACAGTCAATGGCACGAAGTTCTTGTAGGTCTTTCTAATCTTCGTTATCCAGCGGTTCCTTGGACGACCGATGGGCCTCCACTTGTGCGACCTATGTACGCTCTACTGGCCATTGGCGTCTCTAGGTTTACTTTCCAAAAGGGGCCAGAACCCCCTGAGATTTAACCTAAATAAACAAGTCCGCCAACTGCCGGTGGGTCTACTATAGAGCTGCGAGTAGTTTTAAGGGTATAGGGAGCCTCCTTAAAATCTACGTTTCTTCACCCTTGGATGGGCAGGGCACCTAGACCATTCTGGGTTGGGCACGGAACACTCGCCACCCCACCCACATACGCCAATGCTACTGGCTGTTCGATCCCTAATCGGACTACATACACAAACCCTCGTACAAGAATACAAGACTTTATTTATAAAAATAGCATTTTACACGTCAGTTATAAATCATAATTATCGTTCAGTATATCTTATTAATAATTTAATAATATTTCTGATAATAATTATTTTATACATTATAAAAATCGTAGTCTTCTTCTATCTATGATGTTCGGCTCGAACACTAGATCTAAAGCTTAAGGCAAGGTTTGGTAACCTAGGGATTCATCTCAAGTATCACCGTTACGGCGACTATTAAGGTATTCAGTCCTACTGAAGCGTAAATATAAGAACGGCTTACGTACTAAGTACAAGCATACATACAAATAAACTATCACTGGAAGTAAAAAGGTAAAACAAAACAGGCAACCGACGTAAACCTAAAGCCTACGATTTCACCATCAGGGATTGTTACTACGTAAAACGAAAGCCTACGTTTTCATAATTTCTGTTTATAACCCCAGAACTTAATTAACAGTTAGTAATTAACAGTTTTACAATCGAAAACTAATTACAGGAACATGAAAATACAGCTATTAAATGTTATTGAAAGAAGTTGTTAAAGCGGTGGATTGAAAGGGCAAGAAACGAAGAGTGTTCGAGGGAAGTGGTTAGTTTATTCAATCATTTTATTTATATCAGTTAATCAGTAAATCAATAATTTTATTTCTTTAGGCTTACAAAATAAGCACTTTAGACAAATCAAATTTTAAACTTTAAATAATTATGAAATTAATATAAGAAATAAGGTGTTAAGTAATTGATTTTCTCTTTACTTCAATCCTATATTTCTTGTACCTAACACAGCATTTCAATTGTATCTTATTATTTTTCCATAATATTCTCCTAGTTTGACAAATTCTTTATGAATAATAAAAATGTCTTTATCAGATCTGAACATCAACATTTCACTGTGAAGAAATCAGTCGTAATCAACGATTCATCCTGAAGAAATCAATCCGATATATCCGAAGAATAAATATCTACTTTTTGATCCCTAATATCTCCGGAACGAATGCACCTATCACTTTAAAATGATAGGTTAGGTGAAAACTTTTCATTTACTTTTTTGTAGCTAACCCGGTTACAGTTTATTAATGTCTGTAATAAAGTAGGTTAGATGTATTCTATGACTTTGAAAAAGTCGGGTAAAAATCTTATAGTTCATGGTTTTAAGAAATATGACATAATGTAAACATAAGTACATTTTCTTTCATTTGGTTCTTATTTTGTCTTAGTTTTCTGAATAGAAGTAGCCGAATCAATGAAGTAGTTACTAATGTAGAACACTTACTTAATTTGAGGGAAATTGATCTTAAGTGAATACTAAATATTTAAGTATATCTTTATTAATTAATATAAAGATATACTTAAATATTTAGTATCCTGAGAGAACCTGTCAACATTTATTATTCATATATGCTTATCTATGTGCATTGTAGGTGAACCTTTATTAATTAATAAAAAAATCATTAAATTTAAAACCATCAGCGCCATCTATTGTAGAACTTAAGAATATTCTAAATACACGAAACCGGAATATACGAAACCGAGGCATTTTAATAATCAATTATACAATCAAGGTAAGTATTTTTATATGGACATTCTCACTTAGCCCACTTTTGTAATTAAACCAAAGGTTTTATTATTTTAAAAGCTATACATATACAAACTAAAATATTGTATTTGCTTGTCAAAATATGCTGGTTTTCCAGGATTATAAACACAGCGACTATGATTCCATAATTTCGACCTAGTTTGATATGGCGTTGTAGTCTCGCGGTTGTTCTACTTGCCTCATGATCGGAAGGTGGCGAGTTCAAATCCTCGCACCGAAGCAAAATGTTTTATCCCACTCCCAAAGTGGTCATAGCATTTATTGTTATGGGGCACTATTTATAAAGTGGGCAGAATGTCAGCTTTGCTAAAACACATGCAGGTTTCATTCAATAAATTTGTGTGCACCTGAGCTTTGCGACACTTTTTGCTTTTGCAGTAAGTTATACAACTGGACCGAAAGTTATATGAATTGACAAAAATCTAAAACTATAATCTAATTTTATTCTACATGCGAAAGTTTGGATAGATGGATCGATCGATGGATGTTTGTTACTTCTTCAAGCAAAAAATACTGAAAGGTCTGAAATTTTGAGAAGATTTTAGGCCTGGCATAAAACAAAGGCTACTTTTTCTTCCCATACATCGGTTCCCTTAAAACGTTTCCATAGAAACAAAGTCTGCGAAGTCGCGGGCAGTTATTAGCGCTCTGTGACGAGTTGGCGTTGATTTTTCAAGGTCTTATTTAACATATTCCAAAAATAGAACCTCAGTAGTTGGATTTGTTTACATTGATGCTTACCAAACCTGTCGCTAGATGGCGCTGTTTGCAACGATGTTGATCGAATACTTTACTCAACTTATTAGCAACTAGTATTATAATATGTGCGCGGCCACTCACGCGTTGTTTCTATGAAAATGTTTCAAGATTATTTCTATCCCATGGTAATTGATTTATGGACCAAAAATAGAACAGTAGTATGTCACAGAACCTACGTGTTATTCCAGTGCTAAAACTACGTCTATTCAAAATTATTTATTTATTTACTAAACATATATCCATACAAACTTTCGCGTATATCATATAAGTAAGGACTTCGTAGTAGTATTTATTAGCAACTTCTTCCGCTTGTATGAATCACGGTACAAAAGAAAAAATCCAATATTATGTAGATTGAACGCAGTGTTGGCAATTCGTTTTGGTTTTAAAATTAATACCTCTCATATCTTGAGTTATTTTTATTTGATTTTAAACGTTTATTGGTATTTCTGATAATTTGATTAGTTACGTACTTTTTAAGTGGTGTATTTAATAAGTATAAGTTTAATATTATCATAGTACAGTGTATTTAGTTAAATATTACTTTAGTACGCTGTAATTATCTGATCGATCATGCAAATATTTCTGACGAAGGGCCAGTTTCACAATAACCAAGTAAGTTCCCGTTAAACTGACAGATATCTGGTGCTATCCCTTTCGTATTAATATTGACAGTAGGTGATGACAATAAATACTGTAATTTATAAAGTGAAATAGCTGGAACTTTTCGATTGTGAAACAAGACCTAAGTGTATACAGGGTGTCACGTAACATGTGCACTAAGCCGAAAGGGGATTGTGGAACTCAAGGGGGGGGGGTCGTATTAGTAATAAATCCTACTAATATTATAAACGTGGAAGTTTGTAAGTATGGATGGATGGATGGATGGCTGGATGCTTGTTACTCTTTCACGCAAAAACTACTGAACGGATATGGATGAAATTTGGCACGCATACTATAGTCTGGATGAAAAACACATAGGCTATATTTTATCCAGGATTTCACTATCATCATTTTATCCCGGAATTTATAGGCGGAATTAAATATTCACTGGAACGGAAATTACGCTGGTGAAACCGCAAGGTGCTGCTATTAAATAAATATTTACTTTTCTCTTCCAGGTGTAGGCATGGGCCTAGAACCGCCAGTTGACAAGTGGAACCTCGTGTTCTTCACGCTGATGCTGCACGGCCTCGGGACCCTCACAGCTTGGAACATGTTCATCACAGCCAAGAGTTACTTCGAAGATTACAAGCTTAAGGACACAGAATACAAGGCTAATTATATGGTCTACGTCGGATGGGCCTCGCAGATACCTAACTTATGTTTCAGTTGGTTCAACATCTTCGTTGAAATTGGGTGAGTTGAAACTTTTTTCAGTGATGTGTGTCCCGGCTTAGATTATTCATATTCATTTTATTCCGTCATAGGTATTATCAATAGATTTGATTTCGTTCCATAAAAGATATGGTCTAAGATCCGACTGTATGATAAGACGGCTCATCGTTTTTTGCTTAAAACCAAATTTCTATGTTTATTTGTTAGAAGGAGAATAGGTAGGCATATACTGACTAATGTTGTATGTTTGTAAATAATTTATAATTTCCAGAGGCGACCTGTCCACTCGAATAATATGGGCGTTGTTGGCGGAAGTGCTTATATTCGTGCTGACTATATTCCTCGCGATGATCGATACCTCTGAGCATAAGGCGCTGTTCTTTTGGACTACTATGGTATTGGTGTTCTTTTTGAACGGTAAGAAACTGTATTTAAACTTACCTTACTTTGCCTGGTTTACACCTTGTTAAGACAAGAGATTGAAACGAAGAGAAAATCAAATTATTACTATTACCACTTTATTTCTTGTTTTATTTCATAATTATGTACTTATACTTAGTTTAAAATTTGACTTGTCTAAGTGCTGATTTAGTAAACCTAAAGAAATAAAGATATCAATTTGCTGATTTAAGTATCAAGTGCGAGTGATAAGTGCAAGTAACACAAGCGTCTTGTAAGCGCGATTTCTAGACGCAGCGCCGCGTCGCGCGCCTTCAAATCGCAAAAGTCAAGACGCCGCTGTGTGAAAGATGGCATGCTTCTTAGTTCTAAATGTTCCATGAACTATCGGAAATCATAATGTCAGTTACACTTCTCACACTTGATACTTTACAAAGTGTAATTTACAATGTGTATCACTTCTAGGTACTTGTCACTCGCACTTTGATACTTAACAAATTGTAAACCAGGTATAAGTTTTAATAATAATATTTTTTATTTTCAGATAACAAAAGATCCATAAATTTAGTAGGTATATTCTTATTCTAGGTTACTTAAAATTGTTTAGTTCACATCAATGTTTCTCCACAGGCTGCAACGCAATCTTCCAGAACTCAGTATTCGGCGTGGCCGCCCGCCTGCCCCCGAAGTACACCGGCGCCGTGGTCCTCGGCTCCAACATCTGCGGCACACTGGTGGCCCTCCTCAGCATGACGACGCAGTTGGCTAGCAGCTTGCGAACCGCCGCCATCTACTACTTTATAGGCGGCATGGCGGTGCTGCTCATCTGTTTCGATACTTACTTCGCTCTGCCGCTCAACGTAAGTTTCCATCATCATCGTCTCAGCCAAAGCTGATCAGTGACCTCCCCTAAAGATAGTTCCTATGACCAGTCCTGTACTTGATGGTTGTTCCCCTAAAGATAGTTCCTATGACCGGTCCTGTACTTGACGGCTGCTCCCCCAAAGATAGCTCCTAATACCGGTCCTGTACTTGACGGCTGCTCCCACAAAGATAGCTCCTAATACCGGTCCTGTGCTTGATGGCTGTTCTCCTAAAGATAGTTCCTATGACCGGTCCTGTACTTGACGGCTGCTCCCCCAAAGATAGTTCCTATGACCGGTCCTGTACTTGACGGCTGCTCCCCCAAAGATAGTTCCTATGACCGGTCCTGTACTTGACGACTGCTCCGTGAGCGGGTTTCTTTGTTATTACTCCATTAGACACTTCCAGTCTACATTATGTGCATCTCGCGACTCCACTCAGACCAGTCACGCAAGAGGCTTGGATCTGGTTAATGGTAACCAAGAACTTTCTTAGAAGCACTCGGTACCTGTGATCTCGCTACTCACCAAAATATCACCACAAGCTGCGGGCTTATTCTTATTTTTATATATATTTTTTCAGAGGTTCTACCGCTACCATGACACTCTTCAACAGCGAACACTCGCCAACAACCCCGCTCTAGCGTCGAACCCGCCCGCGACCGTCGTCCCTTGGGGAAAAATATTCAAAAAGGCATCTATGCAGCTCTATAACATCCTCATTACATTCATCGTCACGCTGAGTATCTTCCCTGCTGTGCAATCCTGTAAGTAACAAATAAAAAATACTTTGTTATTTGTCAATTTCCTGATATTCTGCACGCTGAGACGTCCTATTGTTGAGAATAACTCACAATATGAATTCCTTGGTTGTTGCGGTTTTTCTTTGATTTGAATTTGGATTTGATTATTGATTTTTGATGATTATAAAGGTAAATCTTTTCTTTGTCTTGAGGCGTCTCTTGACGTTGAAAACGGAAGTAAGTGTTTTTTTTATCATGAGTGAAATGGCGAAGAATGAGTTGATTCAATGATTGTTCGGTCTGTTCGTATATTTTGTTTGCCTAAACACCTATATATATTATAGAGACACATATTCTAATTCTAAGTGGGGGAACTGTGATCTGCACTGACATCTTTATTTTGTAAGCCTAAAGAAATAAAGATATTGATTTGTGCATTATCCCCCTGCCTAACCAGGCCCTAACCAGCCGGGCTAAGGAGCTGCCTTGAAGAACCTGTGAACCGTTGATTGACAGATACGTTACAGCTTTTCTGTGGGTGTGGACGGGGTTGGTGCCTCAATGAGGCTCTTCAGTCCCGTCCTTTGTCTGGTCTGTTCTGTGGCCGTGCAGAGTACCACAACGTGTTCCACAGTCTAGCTAGAGATAGAGACACATAGATTTATACACCATTAGAACCATTAATATTATTTTTTTTACAACGCCAAGTGATCTCATGTTGGATGTATTAAAAAAAAAACTATCTTTCACATAATTCGTGAAAGTAGAAAACAAAATATTAAAATAATAATAATTCAGGAGGGTCAACAAGTTTAAAAAAAAATCGAACCCCTATGTCGTTGGGTAGATAAAAATAAATCATGCCCAATTCAGGAGTAGGGAACAGGGGAATTATTATTTATTAATTTATTGAAATACAGCAGTTAGCATGAAGTCTAACACCAAAACACTAACTAAACTTATAAAAAGCAACATAATACCTATCCTTACTGTATGGATGTTTCACGCGAAAACTACTGAACGGATCGACTGAAATTTGAAATAGACGTAGTTCTAGCTCTGGAATAACCTATGCTACTTTTCATCCCATAAGTAAGTTCCCATGGGATATAAAATATGAGAAGTTAGTTTCCAAAGAAACAACGCGTGCGAAACCGCGTGCTAGTAAAATATAATCAAAAGTATTTTATTTCAGACAATAGTAGTCCGTGCATATTCGAGTATCTAAGGTTAATACACGTAATAAAATAAAAATAATAAAATAGACACTGATTAGATGATTGATCCGATGATTATAGCCTATAAACATTTATTCTGGCTTTAATTCTACCGCGTCAATCGTCAGATTTTTTATTTATTTTTTGTTTATTGATCACCAACATAGTGTTACACTAAATCTAGCTTTTAGTTAACATATTTATAAATCATATTCAGTGTCATTATACCAGATGATTGACACGCCTACTATTTTTAATTTTTCTCAATGTTTCTTATTGGTGTTTCAGCAATAAAGCCGTCGGATCCCGACTTCTTCCTCGGCAACCAATTCATGAGTGTAGGCTGTTTCCTCACGTTCAACTTCACAGCCATGATCGGGAACATAACCGCGAGCACGTGGCAGTTTGTAAGTCCTGTTATTTTATACTAGCAAGCTGGAGATAGGGCGCTATGGCGCTCAATAGGGGAGGTATAGGTCCAGCAGTGGAATGATATAGGCTGATGATGATGATAGATATTTTTCTTTTTTCGGTAGGGCTGGTCCACCAGTTCAAAGTCGCTCAGCGACCTATGGAAAGAGCTATGCTAGGAGTTCCAGTTCAAAGTCGCTCAGCGAGCTATGTAAAGAGCTATGCTAGGAGTTTCCCTAGTATGGGATTCGTAATGAATACATCCGATAGAGAACCAAAGTTATCGAAATAGCTCAAAGAATTAGCAAGCTGAAGTGGCAGTGGGCCGGCCATATCTCGCGAAGAACCGACAACCGTTGGGGTAAACGTGTTCTTGAGTGGAGACCGCAACTTGGTAAACGTAGTGTACAACGCCCTCCGGCCAGGTGGGATGACGATCTGCTAAAGACTGCTGGTAGATGCTGAATGCGTCAAGCTGAAGACAGGGCGCTATGGCGCTCGTTAGGAGAGACCTATGTCCATCTGTGGACTTACATTATAGGCTGATGATAATGAGGATGAAGTAACATAAGGAACTTTGGGGGTAAAGGTGGAATTCTCTCAAATGGTTACAGGAGAAGATCTTCCCTATACCAGGTCCGCCTATCTGGCCCAATTACCCGGGGTCTTTCGACCGACAGTTGATGTCGGATAGTTCTATATAGGCCAGATGTTGTTGAAACCAACGTTTGCGCGATGTAGGAATAATGGTCACGTGATCTACTTTTTACACTCAGAATTTGTATTATTTGATTTGTAGTTCAGCTCACATTATGCTAGAGGTTGCTATACCTACTAAAATAAATATAATGTATTGTATTAAGTATATCAGTCATCTAGTACCCATAACACAAACTCTGCTTAGCTTGGGGCTAGATGATGTTGTGTGGACTATCCGGAATTATTTATTTATTTATTATTATTATTTAATTTACAGCCCAGACCAAAATGGCTATGGATCTTATCAACGGTCCGCATAGCGTTCATCCCATTCTTCCTCCTGTGTAACTACGATGTGGAGGGACGCACGATGCCTGTGCTCATCACCAGCGACTGGCTGTACTGGCTCGGAGGCGCACTGCTGGGCTGGAGCGCGGGACACAGCAGCTCACTCGGCATGATGTATGTTTGCGGGTAAGTTAATGTACTACTCTCATCACATTCTCCCTCCTGTAACTACGATGTGGAGGGACGCACGATGCCTGTGCTCATCACCAGCGACTGGCTGTACTGGCTCGGAGGCGCACTGCTGGGCTGGAGCGCGGGACACAGCAGCTCACTCGGCATGATGTATGTTTGCGGGTAAGTTAATGTACTACTCTCATCACATTCTCCCTCCTGTAACTACGATGTGGAGGGACGCACGATGCCTGTGCTCATCACCAGCGACTGGCTGTACTGGCTCGGAGGCGCACTGCTGGGCTGGAGCGCGGGACACAGCAGCTCACTCGGCATGATGTATGTTTGCGGGTAAGTTAATGTACTACTCTCATCACATTCTCCCTCCTGTAACTACGATGTGGAGGGACGCACGATGCCTGTGCTCATCACCAGCGACTGGCTGTACTGGCTCGGAGGCGCACTGCTGGGCTGGAGCGCGGGACACAGCAGCTCACTCGGCATGATGTATGTTTGCGGGTAAGTTAATGTACTACTCTCATCACATTCTCCCTCCTGTAACTACGATGTGGAGGGACGCACGATGCCTGTGCTCATCACCAGCGACTGGCTGTACTGGCTCGGAGGCGCACTGCTGGGCTGGAGCGCGGGACACAGCAGCTCACTCGGCATGATGTATGTTTGCGGGTAAGTTAATGTACTACTCTCATCACATTCTCCCTCCTGTAACTACGATGTGGAGGGACGCACGATGCCTGTGCTCATCACCAGCGACTGGCTGTACTGGCTCGGAGGCGCACTGCTGGGCTGGAGCGCGGGACACAGCAGCTCACTCGGCATGATGTATGTTTGCGGGTAAGTTAATGTACTACTCTCATCACATTCTCCCTCCTGTAACTACGATGTGGAGGGACGCACGATGCCTGTGCTCATCACCAGCGACTGGCTGTACTGGCTCGGAGGCGCACTGCTGGGCTGGAGCGCGGGACACAGCAGCTCACTCGGCATGATGTATGTTTGCGGGTAAGTTAATGTACTACTCTCATCACATTCTCCCTCCTGTAACTACGATGTGGAGGGACGCACGATGCCTGTGCTCATCACCAGCGACTGGCTGTACTGGCTCGGAGGCGCACTGCTGGGCTGGAGCGCGGGACACAGCAGCTCACTCGGCATGATGTATGTTTGCGGGTAAGTTAATGTACTACTCTCATCACATTCTCCCTCCTGTAACTACGATGTGGAGGGACGCACGATGCCTGTGCTCATCACCAGCGACTGGCTGTACTGGCTCGGAGGCGCACTGCTGGGCTGGAGCGCGGGACACAGCAGCTCACTCGGCATGATGTATGTTTGCGGGTAAGTTAATGTACTACTCTCATCACATTCTCCCTCCTGTAACTACGATGTGGAGGGACGCACGATGCCTGTGCTCATCACCAGCGACTGGCTGTACTGGCTCGGAGGCGCACTGCTGGGCTGGAGCGCGGGACACAGCAGCTCACTCGGCATGATGTATGTTTGCGGGTAAGTTAATGTACTACTCTCATCACATTCTCCCTCCTGTAACTACGATGTGGAGGGACGCACGATGCCTGTGCTCATCACCAGCGACTGGCTGTACTGGCTCGGAGGCGCACTGCTGGGCTGGAGCGCGGGACACAGCAGCTCACTCGGCATGATGTATGTTTGCGGGTAAGTTAATGTACTACTCTCATCACATTCTCCCTCCTGTAACTACGATGTGGAGGGACGCACGATGCCTGTGCTCATCACCAGCGACTGGCTGTACTGGCTCGGAGGCGCACTGCTGGGCTGGAGCGCGGGACACAGCAGCTCACTCGGCATGATGTATGTTTGCGGGTAAGTTAATGTACTACTCTCATCACATTCTCCCTCCTGTAACTACGATGTGGAGGGACGCACGATGCCTGTGCTCATCACCAGCGACTGGCTGTACTGGCTCGGAGGCGCACTGCTGGGCTGGAGCGCGGGACACAGCAGCTCACTCGGCATGATGTATGTTTGCGGGTAAGTTAATGTACTACTCTCATCACATTCTCCCTCCTGTAACTACGATGTGGAGGGACGCACGATGCCTGTGCTCATCACCAGCGACTGGCTGTACTGGCTCGGAGGCGCACTGCTGGGCTGGAGCGCGGGACACAGCAGCTCACTCGGCATGATGTATGTTTGCGGGTAAGTTAATGTACTACTCTCATCACATTCTCCCTCCTGTAACTACGATGTGGAGGGACGCACGATGCCTGTGCTCATCACCAGCGACTGGCTGTACTGGCTCGGAGGCGCACTGCTGGGCTGGAGCGCGGGACACAGCAGCTCACTCGGCATGATGTATGTTTGCGGGTAAGTTAATGTACTACTCTCATCACATTCTCCCTCCTGTAACTACGATGTGGAGGGACGCACGATGCCTGTGCTCATCACCAGCGACTGGCTGTACTGGCTCGGAGGCGCACTGCTGGGCTGGAGCGCGGGACACAGCAGCTCACTCGGCATGATGTATGTTTGCGGGTAAGTTAATGTACTACTCTCATCACATTCTCCCTCCTGTAACTACGATGTGGAGGGACGCACGATGCCTGTGCTCATCACCAGCGACTGGCTGTACTGGCTCGGAGGCGCACTGCTGGGCTGGAGCGCGGGACACAGCAGCTCACTCGGCATGATGTATGTTTGCGGGTAAGTTAATGTACTACTCTCATCACATTCTCCCTCCTGTAACTACGATGTGGAGGGACGCACGATGCCTGTGCTCATCACCAGCGACTGGCTGTACTGGCTCGGAGGCGCACTGCTGGGCTGGAGCGCGGGACACAGCAGCTCACTCGGCATGATGTATGTTTGCGGGTAAGTTAATGTACTACTCTCATCACATTCTCCCTCCTGTAACTACGATGTGGAGGGACGCACGATGCCTGTGCTCATCACCAGCGACTGGCTGTACTGGCTCGGAGGCGCACTGCTGGGCTGGAGCGCGGGACACAGCAGCTCACTCGGCATGATGTATGTTTGCGGGTAAGTTAATGTACTACTCTCATCACATTCTCCCTCCTGTAACTACGATGTGGAGGGACGCACGATGCCTGTGCTCATCACCAGCGACTGGCTGTACTGGCTCGGAGGCGCACTGCTGGGCTGGAGCGCGGGACACAGCAGCTCACTCGGCATGATGTATGTTTGCGGGTAAGTTAATGTACTACTCTCATCACATTCTCCCTCCTGTAACTACGATGTGGAGGGACGCACGATGCCTGTGCTCATCACCAGCGACTGGCTGTACTGGCTCGGAGGCGCACTGCTGGGCTGGAGCGCGGGACACAGCAGCTCACTCGGCATGATGTATGTTTGCGGGTAAGTTAATGTACTACTCTCATCACATTCTCCCTCCTGTAACTACGATGTGGAGGGACGCACGATGCCTGTGCTCATCACCAGCGACTGGCTGTACTGGCTCGGAGGCGCACTGCTGGGCTGGAGCGCGGGACACAGCAGCTCACTCGGCATGATGTATGTTTGCGGGTAAGTTAATGTACTACTCTCATCACATTCTCCCTCCTGTAACTACGATGTGGAGGGACGCACGATGCCTGTGCTCATCACCAGCGACTGGCTGTACTGGCTCGGAGGCGCACTGCTGGGCTGGAGCGCGGGACACAGCAGCTCACTCGGCATGATGTATGTTTGCGGGTAAGTTAATGTACTACTCTCATCACATTCTCCCTCCTGTAACTACGATGTGGAGGGACGCACGATGCCTGTGCTCATCACCAGCGACTGGCTGTACTGGCTCGGAGGCGCACTGCTGGGCTGGAGCGCGGGACACAGCAGCTCACTCGGCATGATGTATGTTTGCGGGTAAGTTAATGTACTACTCTCATCACATTCTCCCTCCTGTAACTACGATGTGGAGGGACGCACGATGCCTGTGCTCATCACCAGCGACTGGCTGTACTGGCTCGGAGGCGCACTGCTGGGCTGGAGCGCGGGACACAGCAGCTCACTCGGCATGATGTATGTTTGCGGGTAAGTTAATGTACTACTCTCATCACATTCTCCCTCCTGTAACTACGATGTGGAGGGACGCACGATGCCTGTGCTCATCACCAGCGACTGGCTGTACTGGCTCGGAGGCGCACTGCTGGGCTGGAGCGCGGGACACAGCAGCTCACTCGGCATGATGTATGTTTGCGGGTAAGTTAATGTACTACTCTCATCACATTCTCCCTCCTGTAACTACGATGTGGAGGGACGCACGATGCCTGTGCTCATCACCAGCGACTGGCTGTACTGGCTCGGAGGCGCACTGCTGGGCTGGAGCGCGGGACACAGCAGCTCACTCGGCATGATGTATGTTTGCGGGTAAGTTAATGTACTACTCTCATCACATTCTCCCTCCTGTAACTACGATGTGGAGGGACGCACGATGCCTGTGCTCATCACCAGCGACTGGCTGTACTGGCTCGGAGGCGCACTGCTGGGCTGGAGCGCGGGACACAGCAGCTCACTCGGCATGATGTATGTTTGCGGGTAAGTTAATGTACTACTCTCATCACATTCTCCCTCCTGTAACTACGATGTGGAGGGACGCACGATGCCTGTGCTCATCACCAGCGACTGGCTGTACTGGCTCGGAGGCGCACTGCTGGGCTGGAGCGCGGGACACAGCAGCTCACTCGGCATGATGTATGTTTGCGGGTAAGTTAATGTACTACTCTCATCACATTCTCCCTCCTGTGTAACTACGATGTGTGATAAGATCAAGGAATATAAAAAACTGGCGACCCGCCCCGGCTTCCCACGGTTTTATTATACGTATAAACTTTCCTCTTGAAACACTATTAAAAAAACCGCATCAAAATCCGTTGCCTAGTTTTAAAGATTTAAGCATACAAAGGGACATAGGGATATAGGGACAGAGTAAGCGACCTAGGTTCTCGACTATAAAAATAAAACATCGAAATTTTTTTGTTCCAGGACCGTAGAACCCGAATTCGCATCAAAAGCCGGCATGATCGGCGGAGCTACTCTCATTACGGGCATTTTCCTAGGCATCACCATTAGCGGTCTCGGCCCGACTGTGGTCAAGTTGAGTCTCTGGGGCGGCATGTAGCGACTGCTTTCCTACACCGAGACCGTTTGGGCTTTACTCGGGACTATTGCAGATTAATAAACTGGCAATTTGAATCATCAAGCATTTATTAATAGAGCTCAAAATGGGATTTCTTAGAGATGTTCCATGCATTGAGCTTACTCTGAATTACGTTTTACTCCACAATCAATATTGACCTTACCTGGTCAATCAATCAACATTAGTCCGTGTTCGCCTCTTGTATTAATGTATCTGACCCAGAGATCAAATACATTGACCAAAACCCCTTTTGCAGACAAAAGTATGTTTCGCTCCAGTATTTCGTCCATTTCGATTTACCCATAAGTCTCTATTCCTGTTTAACTGTGCTAACCTTTGATTTGATTATTACACAATTTAATGTAATGGAATAGTCGAAAATTCGCCTGAGTTCCTTCAATTTGGCGTTTGTAATTTGCTACCTTAAACGGACAGAATCGCAATCATGGTATAATAAAATTACTGAGCTTTCAGCATTAGTCTCAGATATCTAAATTCAAACAAATCAATCATTGCCCAAGTCAAATCGTTTTCTTCCTAAAAGCTGGGTGGGAGTGAATAATTAACAACCTTTGCCTTTAAAGTATTTATTTATACCGCTACTTCATATAGACTTGTCGCAACACAATTTGTTGAGGTAATTTAGGCTCTAATTCTTAAATGCTTGATGGATTCAACCAGTTAAAGGCCAACCTGTGATATCTATGGTTTAGGACCTATTAAAGTGATATTGACAAAGTGAAAGTGATGACAGTGTTGTGTTTTTATAAGCTTGTTCGAAACGCGTAAGGATTTTCATCAGCCGTGGTGCTCTTGCGTTAACGTCTCTACTGGCGTGATTTAATGTAGGAAGTGTTTATTATATTAGTTTTAATACAGAACAAAATAATTACAAATTACTGGTAGCTAAAATAGGTGCGATAACTAAGATCCCAATGATGCCTCTTCAGAAGCTAAATATTTATAAATATTGTGGATTACTACTTTTTAATAAGGATATTATTTTGACTCTTTAGATTGGTGAAAACATAAAAAAAATTGACTTCCTTAAAAATAATATAATTAAGTATCTTATATACTTCTATCCTTTTAATTTATTATTTTATTTTAATGGAACTTTTGTGTAATCATGTTTTGAATTTCATTTTATGAATTGTTTCATAGCTTTGAATTTTGATGTGAAAATTTTATACAGCGAGTGTTGCCACATTCGAATTTGACTTCAAATATACATTATTCATATACAATCTGTAGGAGATTTAAAAAATTATTATATGTATTAAATAATCTTACATGGTTTATACACTTAAAAATGTCAGTCTGCTGGAGTTTTATTAACTTATTAAATAGCTATAGTACAACTATATTATCACCTAAACATTATTGTTGATATTCTTGTTTATTGCTATTATAATAAAATTACATTAAAATATGTATTATAACTATATAATTATGTATTAATCATGTATTTGAATGTTGCATTTGCCCACGCCATTACATTAATTTTAATATAATTAATACTAATCCAAAGTGCTTAGTTATTTTATTAGAAATTAAGATTTTGTGTTATATAATATAAATAATTTGTAATTGACGCACAAATTGATTCAAGTTTTAACGGTTTTAAGTAAAACACGATTGTTAAAGTTAAGCCAAACTTTATTTGTTTTATCTAAGTGGATAATACCTATACAATGTTAGAGTTCTCGTTTGATGTAAATGTTGATATACTAATATTACTATAGTGTTTGACAGACTGAAATAACTAACATTTTTGCCGACGACGGCGGTTCTTTATTTTAATTATTCCATGGATTTTGGAAATACTTTTTAGTACTAAGTACTTTAAAAGTCCATGGAGAATGCAGACTTTATTTTAGTAAATCTCCTATTTTGATAGGTTAAGTTATTTTTAACTTGTAATTTATGGTTCTAAAGTTTAGATATTATCGATCGGTGATGCCGACTTAATCGTCTTAGGATCTTTGCATACGAACCACTAGTATCAAATGGTTCATTGATGCTCCTCGATAGTTAACAATGAACCACACACGTCTAGTAATTGGTTAACTGTGTGCACAGACCCTTACTGTTGGTTTTATACTGATCATATCGATGTATTTGTTCTTGTGTTCATGACACCAAATATCTATAAACAACTTACGTCCACGTAGGCATTTGTTACGCTATTTATTAGAGTAAATTTTTCTTTTTATTTTTGGTTTTTTATTTTTATTTCTGTTAATGTGCTAGTAAGTATAGGAAACAAAGCTTTAAAACTGCTAGTAGCATTAATTTATTGAATAGTACAAATAAATGTGCATTAGATGAGATTCTTACCGCTTTACGACAAGGCTAAGGATCAGGAGATATTGATTCCGTGTAAACCTTGTATGGTTTTATTGACACTTATCACTTGATATTGTATCTTATCACAACGAAATAGTGATGAAGTTAAAACAGTGAGTTCCAGTGTATTGGTTACACTTTTACAACACTGCAATCGTAGCATACAATCAAGAGCCGCTTTCTGCTTAACTAATCGCTCCACTATGACAATGGAATAGTCACAGATTAAAACAATTTCGTATTTAACCTTAGATGAAAGGATGTCAAAGAGTTAAGGTAGATTCTATCAACCTATCTAATAGTATAGATTAGAGTAGTACAGAAATAGTGAACATTAGTCAAATTCGTTGAACTTTTAATTGAAATTAGGCTGGTGTTCACCAAAATATAATCGGAAAATTGTACAGCTGCGTCGAATAAATTTAAGAATTAGCAAGGTCAATGGGGCAGTGGCTCGGCTATATCTCGTGAAGAACCGACAACCGTTGCTTGGGGTAAACGTGTTCTTGAGTGGAGACTTGGCAAACGTAGTGTAGGACGCCCTCTGGCCAGGTGGGATGACGATCTGCGATATACTATAAAGGTATGAGGTAACAACCATCTATTCATCCATGAACCGTAACTTAGCACATTCATACTTATCGCATTCACAATATATTTTGTGATAGTAAAGCGATTGGTTAGTAGAATTGGGTCTGTCTGACTGATGTATGTTTCAAGATAAGAAGATACAAAATTATCTTACTACTGTGTTGTGGCGTTTATTAGTGCTTGTATAACCCTGGTGCCTTAACATCTTCCCTTGGTTTTATCATTAGAATAAGGGTATCAGTTGCATGTAAATGTTGGTTGCTAAGGAAGGTTGTAGGGGAAATTCCTGGTTGCCCACGAGAATTCAAGGGTCATGCTCCGTCTAATTGCCGATTTTGCGTTTTTTTATTTTAAGCATTGTACTATAAAAACTTTCGTAGTTTCACGAATTCATTATGAAACCCAGTTTTTAAGTAAATGTGGGCTTTCTTCCAAAACAAACTAGTTTCTTTGGTTACATTCTTATATACAAAATTAATTACCTACCGATATAAGCATAGGTATCCGGACAATAGTAATTTCTAAACCATCGTGATTTATTAACTACTAGCGACCCGCCCCGGCTTAGCACGGTTTTATTATACGTATAAACCTTCCTATTTAATTACTCTATCTATTAAAAAAAACCGCATCAAAATCCGTTGCGTAGTTTTAAAGATTTAAGCAGTCAAAGGGAAATAGGAACAGAAAAAGCGACTTTGTTTTATACTATGTACCTAGTGACTAGCGACCCGCCCCGGCTTCTCACTGGTTTATTGTAGGTACATCTTAAATCACTCTATCTATTAAAAAAACCACATCAGAATCCGTCGCGTACCTACCTTGTTTTAAATACCTATCTACGCATACCTACATAGGGGCAGACAGTGGGAAACTACTTTGGTTTATACTTTGTTGTAGTTATACTATACCTACCTATCGATATAAGGCTATTGGATTAGATGGAGATTTACCCTTCGCTCCCCTCATAACCTTGGTTGGTTACGTTTACGAATGAATAGGTAATATGGAATAATAAAATAGTTAATAACATACACGGACTTATATTAAAATGCACAACTAACAAAAACAATATTCATAAAAACCTAGTAATACATAGTTAAAGAATTTTAAGTAAGATACAACACCAGTTTCCAAAAACAATTTATCAAGGTTTTCAGACAATAAGAAAATATTAAAATTTGCATAAAAATACATAATTAATAAAAAATAAGTATTATACATCCTACCCCTTTCTACCTTCGCCTCTAATGAACTTAGAATTTGTAAATTAGATCCAGAAGACTATGAATTTTACTCAAGGGTAACGCCTACATTTTAATTCGTAACATTGCACTTTTCCTACTCTTCATAAATATTAAGATTTTCCGAATTTGAAATTAATATTCCTCTGTGTGTTGTTATGATATGAATTTATTACGAAGCTCTGAAAATATACCCCTTAAGTTTCACAAAAATACCAAAAATACAAAAAAACCTAATTTCTGGATAGTTCTAGGTACTTACCTACCTAGAACTATCCAGAAATTAGGTTTTAATTTTATTCTCACCTTTTGCAATTTGCATGATCAATAAGCAATATGTTTAAATACTATTTAACATAGCATCTTCACAATTTAAACATTTTGTTTTATTTAGTATTTTATTATAACAACACATTAGTTTCATCTATTAGCTAAAAATCACACGAGTACCTAAGCACTCCTTATTTGAAGGCTGTGAGATACAAGCTTTAACCTCCACTGTAGATACCATATCCAAATCGGAATATATTAGTAATAATATATTTTAATAGTAGGCATAGTATATACATTAGATACTAGGTACCTATGCTGTCTTATGTCTTCTGTCATTCTAGATTCCCTAACTTATTGTACTAATGTTTCTTTAATGCGTATTATGTTGGTATCTACCACATTATGTAGGTAAAGATACCACATTGTGTAAAGGTAGGTACCACATAGGTAGGTATTTGTATACTCTTACCTGAAGGTATCTAATTAGATTTATTAATAAGGTACTTACCTATTTTATGGTCCAGGCTTTCTACCTCCTTCCTGTACTTTTTAACATTCCAAAATTATATACCTATACAATATAATATACATAATATAAACCTAGTAGCCTAGTTAGCGTTTATAGTCCTTGTAAATAGCAAATTTATACAGTATTTGTATGTTATAGTAAATATTTATGTAAATGTTGCACTTGATTCTTCCAATACTTAACAAAACACTTAAAAACTTAAATAACATATATTTCAACAGTGGTTAATAATGAAACTCTTGGCGGCTTTCAGTGATTCACTTCATAGCTTACAGTGGATCACTCACGTCAATGATTTTCGTCCATTGTTGAAACTGATTTTAAATTCTTCGCTTTCAAAGGAATTGTCATTAATATTCAACTAGGAAGGAACCCACTATACTGGTGTTATTCATTAGTTTATTGGGTTCCATGAGTAATTTATAGATGTCCAAATCTTTCTTCCTCTAACATTGTAATAAAATACTTTAGAAATGGAAATCGTACATGTGACAATAATAGATCCTTATGAATGTTTGTATCCATATTTTTCCACTTTTCCACTTAATAATACTAACAAAATCTTCCACTTCACCTGAATGTATCTACCTTCTAACCCAGTTATGAATAAATGATATTAAAAAAAATATGATTTTATTTGTTTCCAAAGTTACTTCTTCTATTAGTTTTTGTGTAGGTATGTGTTTTTATAGTCAAATAATAGGTGAGGTAGGTATAAAAAACAAAACCAAAGTAAGTAGTTTAAGAACCCTTCGAAAATTCATCATAAAAAAGAACGATAAAATCGAAATATTTAGGAAGAATACCTACCTTAGTGCTTGCTGTATGGTTTTTACAGTTAAATCATGTTATACTAGCAGTGCCTTGCGGTTTCACCCGCGGTAATTCCCGTGGGAATCCCGGATAAAATATAGCCATTCCAGACGATAATCTATCTCTGAGCCAAATTTCATCCATATCTGTTTACCTAGTAGTTTTTGCTAGAAAGAGTAACAAACATCCATCCATCCATACTTACAAACTTTCGCTTTTATAATACATAGGAGGATTATTCTAATAGTAACTATTTAAATACAAAACTATAGGTACAATAGCATCCCAAACACAAATTGAACCTTTACTGTTATTGTATATTCTTATGCCTTTAGTTCCTTATCAGTTGAATTTTCTGTTTTTTTCTGACAACAGTCACTTTCGTACTGAAAAGGCGACATTTCTTTTGGTGAGTCCTTATTATCATTAATTTGAATTTATTCATTTATCTATAATTTGGATATGTATATTTTGGCTCGATTAAGCATTAAATTTTTTTGTTCTTACTTTTTAAGAGCAATTTTAATTTAACATGTTTTAACTATTGTTGTAATTTTACTTTTATTGAGTTTTTTACTTTCAGCGTTTAAGTAATCTTAATTTTGTTTTTTAATCAAACTTAAAATCAATTTATGGGTAGGTATAAATGATAAATTGCTTTGTTTTAACTTTTTTCTCTGTAAATTCTATACTTACGTTTTTATTGCTTTTATGAAGGATTTTATCCACACTAGCTACATTATTTTTTTGTAATTTTCATTAGGTTACTAACATAAGGTAACGACTTATGTAGTTAATTACTGTAAAAATATGCTGGACAATCCACACAGCACAATCCAGCCCCAAAGTAAGCTACTCAAAGCTTGTGTTATAGGTACTTGATAACTGATATATTTAATGCATTACATACATAGATAGATATTTTTATTATTCATAGAAAACACCCAGCCCAACGGAACAAATTTCTACAGATCGTACACAAATTTGTTCCGAGGCGGGAATTGAACCCGCAACCTCCCGCAGGCGGACCTTTGCCCACTGCGCCACATCGGTCGTCATGTAAAGTTCCATCACTGTAATCTTTTATTCGTTTACAATAAACCTTTAAAATATATATTAACTCAAATCAAAATAACTTTAGCTAATAACTGACAACAATAGACAAAATAAAAGAAACAAGAATACAAAATTCAAAATTAAGAGTCAGGTATCTAAATCTAAATTATAACTAGACTAGCGACCCGCTCCGGCTTTGCACGGTTGTATTAAAAGTATATAAACCTTCCTCTTGAATCTCTTTATCTATTAAAAAAAACCGCATCAAAATCCGTTGCGTAGCATTCAAAGGGACATAAGGACATAGGGACAGAAAAAGCGACTTTGTTTTATACTATGTAGTGATTCACCCAGTGGTGAAGAATGGGAAAATCGTCTTTTACGGATATTATTTTCAGAATGCTGTTGGTAGCTCTCACTCTGCTCATGGCTGATGTTAATCGCTTCCGCATAATCGCAGCGAAGCCATCTGTGAGTGTATTTGCGAACATATCTGAAGCTTTAATGTGCTAGGTGTTATTCATTTGCTCATCACGTATGTAGGTAAATTACATCGTTTCTATGTTTGACACAACAATATCGATCTATTATTATCGAATATCGATGCATATATCTACTACTGCCCCTATTTCGACCCATCGGCTTTTCAAAAGTATCCGGAACCACCCATAAAAATATTATAACGCTCATTATTATTATCGAAGTAACCTCACAATGTCCTAGAAATATTAAAACGTCCCAAGCCATTTAAAGCAGAGAAAGTGTTTGGTAATGGGGAAAGTCTTGCTTATCTAGAAGCATTGGACGCATTAGAATTGGCACAGGTGACTGCTGTATATGGTTAACGACTCATTTAAATTTGACACACCTGATCGTGGCCCTTTGCAAATAGGTTCTGTGTCATGTCATGTCTAACTACTTAGGACTACATTTTTCTAGAACTCTAGAAAATTAGTTTAAGGATTCCATGTAATCCCACTTCTGAATAAAATCACCCCTTTTACCACCTATGTTTATCAATGTCAGATTTATGGTTGAATGATTTTTTAGCTTGCAGGCTCTACAGTCGTGGCTCTAGCGGTTCTGTTTGAATCTTCAACCTTGTTATTGTTTGGATCTGATTTCAAATTGTTAAGGATCGAAACAGTTATTTACTAGGTTATTGTTTTTCTTCATCATCAGAATCATCATTCAGCCCCTTGACATACATTTTATTCACAACGTTTGTTTTTAAATTACATTGTATATTTATGAAAGATGATGGATGGGTATTTTGAGGAATCACGTAGGTTGAGATCACGAAAAAAATACGAAACAAAAGTTAAAAACAATTCTTTATTCGTGTTTAATAAATAAAAATAAATAGCTCAATAAATACCTAGCTCAATTTACACTCTAGCCGTTCGTGCCTATTTACAAATCCGTGCATTGACTGAGCTAATAATTTAGTTCGATGAAGAGGTGGAAGAGACTGATGCTACGTTTGAATAGCTAGGAGACTGTTCTGAGTTTGAGGATCCTTCTGGGTAGTAGCTGCTGTATGCTAGCTGTGAGGGGTCCCAAACACGGGCGTAGGGTCCGTTGTTAGAGGCCTCCCATTGAGGCGCACCGTAAGAGTCTTGCGGGGCTGAGGTAGAAGGGGGGCCGTATTGGGAAGCAGGAGGGCCGTATTGCGGGGCGGGAGGCGCGTCAGTGGGGGCCATCATCATTGGCATACCTGAAACAGAGTGTGGTAATTGATTAAGACTTTACTGATACCTTAAAATAGGATATAAGGGAAATAGTTTTTGCATCAAATTGAGTCACTGAAAGCGTAGGTATGTAAGCAACTTTTTGAGATAGTTTTACTTAGATACTAGACGGTCTTTCCCATATTGACCTTACTACAAGTAAGTATACCAAATTAAAGATGTCACTCCAGATTTTAACGAAACAAAAAAGTTCGTTTCTCTGATTTTATCATTACACCCAGTAGGCACTAACCTTTCTTCATCAGCAGATTGTAGATCAAGAAGCCGAGAACCAGGGTGATGGCAAGCTTGCTGAGGATCAGAGCCTTGATCGCCTTCAAACCGATGATGGACACCAGGATGGGCATCAGAGCCTTCATCTTCAGCTTGAGGAGAAGCATCACGGGCAGGAGGAGCTTCTTCTTCAAGATTCCGCGAGCTGAAGATAAATAAGTAAGTTTAAAACATTTGCATATTTTTGAATTAATAAGGTGGTGGGATACGACCTAAAGACTGCAGGCAGATGCTGGATGCAGCAAGCTGAAGACAGGGTGGACATTGTGGAACAAATGTTGGGATTTAAGCTTACAAAAAAATACATTTCTTGATGAGGTTAATTGTGTAAGTAGAAGTTACAATGAAATTATGTTACAGTCTTTTATCTGTTCTTCATAAGTATAACTAGTCTGTTCAGACACTGACAGTCATCAAAAACTAAAGGGTAAGCAAATATTACCTTCGCCATTCTCGTTCTCTTCAGGGAAGTCGACGTCCAATCCACGGTCAGCCCTGTAGGTCACCTGAGCGCTTTGGAACAGGAACTCAGGCAGTTGGAACCTGAACTCATTGTTGTTCAGGATCCTTGCGGCGCGGTCAAAGATCACTTTATCGATGTTCTGCTCATCTAAAGCCCGCGCTGATTCTGAGCTCACTCCGAGCTTCGTATCCAGGAATGACAGAACTTTCACTTTGAGACATGACATTGGAGTCACTGCCTCGAAACAATCACTAATAACACTGTCTAGGAGATCATCACTTGTCTGCAGTCTAGACGTCTCGATCTCATTGTCCGTGATCGCAGCACCTCGCACCAGGGCGACTGAAGCTAGTAAAAAGCACAAACACTTCATTTTTGTTTATATCACTTTGTCATTAGATTAATTTTTAATTAGACGTTCGGCTTCGTCGGTTAATGGAGCAACAATGATTTAATTTTTCAATGGGCTTGGTTTTTATATGGGATCCTTTGGGTGGCAAGGCACGCGGCTGCGGTGCGTGCAATGCATCGCAATAGCTTTCATACCTTGGCAAAGAATTTTCATTTGAAAGTCCTTGGGTGAGAGTGAGATTGGATTGGTCCTGAAATATGATTTTAAAAACTTTATTGGTTTGCTGGGTCAGATTTGTGAGCTATGAACTTTACAAAACTGTTAGATGTAACGATGTAAGTAGTCTTTGAAACAAGATGCAGTTTTATGATGACCGATAAACCTGTGTGATGTTTTTAATATTCCTCCAAATTTAACTTTTAACACTTAGCCTTACAGATTTGAATACAGCCTCTGAATACCCTGAAGAACTAAACGAACCATTGATTAAATGAATTTGATAATTATACATAAACAATCAACCGTATACATGCGAGCCTTCGTAAGAGTAACCTTCTCACTAATAATGATCATCGTTAAACGTGTGTTAAACATCTCTCCTTTCCACCTGTTAGTAATATTTCTTGTATCTTGAGAGAAACTTCAGACCAAGCTTGTAAAACAAACACAACAGTTGCAATTGAAATCACTAAGTAATAAATCAATTGCGAATTCATTGCTATTCGATTCTTGCCATTTGATGATGCTCTTGCACATTGAACGTACATACATACCAATTGGTGTCCACAATGCTCATTAGTTCTCCATTTGTTTTTAATTCTAGTATACCTACTGTTCTAAGGAATTACTCTCTTTTATTCTTTCTTTATCTGAAAATGGGGTTGTGCTGCTTTGACTTAGCTTCGTTTTACCTTAGTTATTTATTGTTTTCCGTATTGATAAGTGTGATTTTTAATGATTCCATCAAGTGCCTTCGATGTTTTCAAAATTGCGTTCTGATTTGCGTTGTAATATCTTGTCGATTCGTTAAAACATTTGAAGACGAAAACTGTTATGCCGTTTATCTCTTGCTCCTCAACTGTCATGCATTAACTAGTCTATAATATAACTTTTTATAATAGGTACATATTTAGTTTTTATCATTTTCTGAGCTATGTTTGATGATCATCGGTGCAGTTCTTTAGTTTTTAGGGTTAAATACCACAGGGGTAAAACGGGACAGCAAAACGGTGACAAACGGACAGACGGATAGTGAAGTATGACATGGCTGTCCGTTTCTCCGAGTTGTATTTCATGAACCGTAGCAGTTGAAAGTTTCACAGATGATGTATTTCTGTTGCCGCTTTAACAACAAATAGGAACTTTACAAAAAAACGGAATAAAATAAATATGTGGGGTTTCCCATACAACAGACATGACTTTTTTACCGTTTCATAGATAACTAGCAACCCGCCCCGGCTTCGCACGGTTTTATTATACGTATAAACCTTCCTCTTGAATCACTCTATCTATTAAAAAAAACCGCATCAAAATCCGTTGCGTGGTTTTAAAGATTTAAGCAGTCAAAGGGATATAGGGAAATAGGGACAGAAAAAGCGACTTTGTTTTATACTATGCAGTGATGGTACGGAACTAGGGCGTGCAAAACCGGAAGGTGTTCAAAACCGGTTTTGATTTTCGGTTTTGAGGGTCCAAAACCGAAAACCGGTTTTAGCCCCGGTTTTTGCAAAAAAACAGCGTTGCTTGAAATGAGAGGGTAAAATGTCAAGCAGGATTGGTCGATTCTACCTACGCCAGCTTCTGATTGGTAAAATTTTGCGAGACCATCACCCACCGGGGCAGTTAAGTTTGTGGCACCGTTATGTAAAAGATGTATACGTATTTTACTAAGAGTACTTACCTAAGGCTAAGGGTCTATTCTTTTAGTAAACCTTCTATGAGGTGAAGCACTTCTGGGAACCATTGACTTATTACGTGACAATGCTGTATCTATAAGCTGTTCTCACGAGTGGTCACGAATCGTCTCGCCAGGAGACTTAAGGAGATCCAGCCTCCAGAACAGGCAGGGTTCCGCGGAGGATATGGCACCATAGACCACATTCACACAACGAGGCAGATTATACAGAAGTCCGAAGAGTATAATCAGCCCCTGTGTCTCGCTTTGTGGTATGAGAAAGCCTTTGACTCTGTCGAAACTTGGGTTGTTTTGGAATCCTTGCAGCGATGCCAAGTAGACTATCGTTATATCGAAGTGCTGAGATGTCTATACTAAGCTACTGCTATGATCTAAACCCATCCAATTGCGCCGAGAAGTGAGACAGGGGGATGTCATATCTTCGAAACTGTTCACAAGCGCATTGGAAGATATGTCTAAGACCCTCGCTGGACTGGAAAGGTAAGGGCATTAACATAAACGGCGATTACATCTCACACCTGCTATACGGTGATGACATAGTCGTAATGGTGGAGTTGCTAGAGGAGTTGACCCACATGCTGGATGGCCTAGCCTCAGCCTCGCGACTCATCGGTCTTGGCATGAATTTGGACAAAACCAAAGTCAATGGCCACATTGTTCCAGGACCCATGGTCGTAGATGGCCACCTTCTTGAAATAGTTTTCGAGTATGCTTACCTGGGGTAGATTGTGCAGTTAGGTAAAAACAATTTTTAGAAGGAGGCCAAGAGGAGGATCCAGCTGGGCTGGGCAGCATTTGGGAAACTATGTTGGGTCTTCTCATCATCCATACCGCAATGTTTGAAACGAAAGTTTTCAATCCTATTCAGAAAACCGGAGCTAACACCGGTTTTGTCGCTCAAAACCGGTTTTGAAAAGTTGATAAATTTTGTCCGGCTTTCCGGTTTTCACCAAAACCGAAAACCGGTTTTGCACGCCCTATACGGAACCCCTCTTGCGAGAGTCTGACTCGCACTTCACCGGTTTAATTATATCCGGAGTTTTCTACGGTTTTAAAATAACCAGTGTGCGTAATTCTTCTAGGATTGTTTTTATTTCCCTGAAGTTATAAAAGCTTACACTCATTGCATAATTAGAAAGCGTTACATGCTCTGCTTTACAAACCGTTTATGCAATAAGGGTTGAAGCCCATAGCGCATGCTGCGCGCGCGCATATTTGCATGCGCCAGCTATGTCCGGATTGTGAAATGGTATTTCACTTCCGTTTGTAAGAATTAAGCTCATTAAATTCTTCTGTTTTTGGAAATATTACAGAATTATATGTCATCAATTTCATTGTCCATGACGTAGGAGGCACAGATCGAGATTCAAATACGACATATACTTACCACATTATATGTTGTATATGAATGTCCGTCTGTGCCTCCTCAAAGATGGGCAGTGAATGTATTAAAACAACCGTGAAAAAAGGTTTACATAAAAAAAAAATATTTCTGAACAATCCATACAGCCCCAAAGTAAGCTATTTAAAGCTTATGTTGTTGGTACCTTTTAGATAACTGATATATTTAATACATTAAGTAAATGTATTAGTCATACATAGATCACCATTGAGATCTAAGCATAGCAGGTAAGACTTTGTTTTATACTATGGAGCGATTGTAATTTCTTGGCAAAGGCTGCTACAGTTTATGAAGTAAGCGATCGTGTTATTTAGTGAAAAGTTGGTATGGTGGTCACGGAAATGCTAGTGATCCGTTATGCGTAGATTGTTACCTAATAAGGATGGTTAGGTTTGCAAAGCGCCAGTTTATGTAAGTTAGTACACAATGTATGTCACGATTTTGATACAAAGTCTTGACTTAGGTCACCATACAGTACACTCAAAACAATTCGAATCATGGTAAATATCTCGTTGTATAGTTTTATACTGTATAGTAGCGATCCGTCCGGCTTCGCATGGGTTTATTTTACATATATCTATACCTTCCACTTGAATAATTCTTATCTATTAAAAGTCGCTTCTAAATCCGTAGCGTAGTTTTAAGATCTAAGCATATCATAAGCATATCTAAGCATTTATATGGACAGACAGACAATGGGAAGCGACTTTTTTTTATATCGTGTAGTGATATAATTACTTTAGACCAAACATTATTGTTTTACCCGGAAAAAAGCGTCTTTATAATTTTGGTAGATTTCTGGGGCTTCTAATTTAATTTATGGGGTTATTCTTTTGTACTATTGCATGATTTGTGTGTGCACTGCGGGATGAAATATTTTGTTGGATCTGAACATATTTATTCCAGTTCCGGATTTTAAGTAATAATCAGCTGGTCAATTGAGATGTTTTCGTGCTCTCATTCATTCATTCATCATTTCGCCGTGAATTACGAATAAAAAACAAAAGAAATGAACCAATGATCGTTTGATTTATTTTGCTTTTTATTCTTATCAATAATTGTAACTAACGCGTTGAGAATCGCATGAGTGACCTTTACCATAAGCTAGGGCTGGAAAACTTTAAAATATCAAACATTATTTATTTATCTATTATTATGGGTAAAGCATCTTATAGATTTATGACAGGCATTTGACCCGGTGGAAGTTAAGGCGTCGTATTAAACTATCGGATATGGATATGAATCCGTGCTAATGGTCCCCAGTGGGTCAGGAGGGTAGAAACAGTGTGCTATCGTCGATAGACCAGCTGTCAGCACATCCTGCGATCCCTTCGTGAATTACAATGAGGTGTTCCGCAGGGCTTAGTACTATCACCTACTTATTAGGTATTTGATATCATGTAAGGTGATTGTCCTGTGTTGACACATTGAGTTATAATAGGCTAACCTTAATATGTGAACTTAGGACAATAAATCTTACTTCTTACTATTATACTACCTAAATGGGAAAGTCTGTGTGAATGTTTGTTATAGGTAATCTCCGTAACTACTTAAGTTATTTAGATGAAATTTGGTACGTAGATATTTTAGGACCTAGAATAGGACATAAGCTATTAAAATTTTATTAAAATTTGGAATTTTTAACCTCTGAAGGGCTTAAATAGGGTGGTAAAGTTAGTATGGAATTTTTTTTTATGGTTCATTTATCTTAAAACTCGGTATAAATAAACTACAAATAATTAGACAAGATTTTTTTCTTTTACGAAACTACCCCTAGGAGGCGTGCAATATATTTCTGAAATTCGACAAATAAATTTCCATGCGGGCGAAGCTGCGGGGTAGTATAACAATAATTTTTGGTATAGGTTTTGGTATTCAATGAAGAGGTAAAGTAATTAACCGGCGAAACTCAATTAATATAAATAATAATTATTATAAACTATTAAATTCCGCCTTAAACACAGCCTGTGATCTACTGAATTTTTAATACTAACTTATTAGGTTAAAAGGGTAAAAGGAGTAGGTATAAAGGATTAGTTAACCCAGTTAATCAATCAAACACAGATTGTGGTATCCGGCCTAAAAACAGCACCATCGCTAGCCGGGTAATAATATTCACGGTTAGTTTGAAACTACTTAACTTCAAACAAAAGACATTTAATAGAAATAAATTTAAGTGACCTCAGTAAACATATGGCATGAACATTTTGCTGAAAATTTAAAAACTCAAGAAGACGTAGGTAAACCTAAATGCTGCATTATAAAATTTGCCTGTATTTTTTTTGTTTCTGCAAGAAGCATCTTCAACCTTTTTCCGGTCTTTTTATTTTATAGTTTGATTTTATTTAGGATCCCTAAAATATAACGAAATAATCGTCTAAGTTTGTGTATTCATAATCATGTTTTAAATTAAATTCGTATAACGGGATATTTACCATGATCTGAGAGTTTTCCGATATTTGGGTATGTTTTACATTGTATAGTTAAGTTATAAAATTCAAGTTTTTTTGACTCTTTAATTTTATTAGACTCTTTTATTTTATTTCTTTTATTCGGTGAAAAGAAAATTACCTTGCTAATTATGTTCTTTTATCCGATTAGTTCATTTTCAATTCAATTCAATTTATTGATCTTTTGACACAATTACATGTTCTTAGATATTCTTTTCTTATTTTATTATTCGGACACAAGAATTTTATCGAAAAAATAAAAATTATTGCGTATATTTTTGACTTAATCTTCTGATCGTATCACTTAGGTACCTACCTACGTTCTAAAATTAAAACACGTAGGTAACTTTAACGGAAAATACGTATAAATTTTTTATTATACAGAGTAAACAAGGATATGGAATCCTTAATAGGTACAAAGCATAGGGAAACGATAGATCTACAAAGTGTGCCTTCTTAAACTTAGCTTTATTCTATTGTCTGTGCGTGATCGAAATTGATCAGTCCTCGCCTTAGATGTCTCAGAAAGAAAGCGTCAGTACACAATCGGAATGTAATTCACTTATATTTTCACTTCCCTTGCGAAAGTGATACGAATGTATTGTATTACTTACCTAAATATTTATTGTAATTAGATTTTCACTTATTTTATTGGTGAAAATGTGTGCGTGCTAAATACTAATGTTCTTATAATTAAATAATTAGCAGTGACTTCTATTTTCCATAATTGTTTCACTACTAAAGAATGCCTTCTGAATTCAGTTAAATTAACTAAAGTTAGTTAAACGAACTTTTACGTAATATTTCATTAAATATTTTATAAAAGTTCGTTTTATGCAAAATAGTACTAAGCTAAAAGTAGTAAGGTACCTTACTAATTTTACTAGATCTTTACAGCTGACTTTATTTGTATAAGTAAAACTTTTTTACTTATCTATAGGTTCTTTCCTTCTTGACCTAGAAAGTTCAATGCCTTTTTTATTAAATTTAAGAGCAAATTCGGAGTAAAACTTACATTTAATAATATTTCTTAGCTTTTTGATAGGGATAATGGATGTGAAATAAGTTGTAGTAAGTATTATTTCATCATTGATTTATTAATAAAATAAATAACATTCACACATCACAAACAGGCTTCTCTCTTGCGCATCATTATAAATAAATAATTCGCTACATAGTATTTACACTTCACGGTTTCCGTCGAAATCGTTATTTTTGGTCTGTTCCCTAGTTCCCATCGTTTTCGTTTGTCTAATCGGGTTTTGGACTTGTTCTCATTATAGGTAAGCATTGTAGGCTAGGTCCTGGGCTTCTTCTTGGGGGTCAGCGTCTCGCCTCCTTCTGGTGGCTGCGTATGCGGAGTCCCAGGGGCCGTGCGCGCTGATCTGAGGGTGTGAGTTGTCTGCCGCAATCTGGGTAAACTAGAAGGTTAGACAGGGATTGTAGAACATGCAATGTTAGTCAAATAACAAGGAATTGGTTATGTGCTAGTATCATCACCGTGCTTTTAGGAGTGCGCTTTTTGAAGGTGTGAAATTTTGCGTGATTGGCAGCTTTTGTGCGTGTGAGCTATTAACTCGGTGCTTTGAGGTTTATATTGATGCATACAAGAAACATAGTTAACCAAATGAAGTTGCGAGTTCGATTTTCATGTTTTTATGGTCGTTATTCGACTGGACATCTCATGCTGTTTCAACGCTTTGATTTTGCCTGATAAGACTGTCCGTAGATCAACTAACCTTCTTGCATAGCTGGAAGATGGCCAGAGCGACGGACACAACGAAAGAGAAGAAAGACAGCTGCAGGGCGTTCCAGGCCTTCAAACCGAGGACTCCGATGGCAAGAGGAATCAGGGTCATGGCTTTCAGGAGCACGAACACAAGGATAGGCACAATGATCTTCTTGAGCTTAGCCTTGCGTGCCTCGCCAACGGAACGAGCACCCTCCTTGTTGAACTTAACGTTCAAAGTAAGTTCATCGTTGTCGAGGTTCCTAGGGCTGACGGTGACTTTGGTGTCGGCGATGGGGAGCTGGAAGGTGACGTCATGGGACTGGATGTAGTTCTCGATGCTGTCGAGGAAATCTCCGTTTGATCGAGCGGTGACCTCGTTTCCCGCTCCGTTCTTTGTTACTTCTACGGCTTCCGAGATCTGAGAAAGGAATTTCTGGTTATTACATCTCGAAATAATTCAAAGATAATGTTTTAAGATTAGAATCATTAATAATGATGTGAATACCTGGAATGAGTCCTTCTTGAAGATGCTGTCCAGTAATGACATGACCTTGTACTTGATGCAAGCGGCGGGGTCAGAACCCTCGGCGCAGCCACTCCTCATCTCCTCCACCATGCCGTCCATGGGGGTTCCCTTCCAGAACCCAGCCTTAGCTGGGTTTGCCACTGCGCTCCCGAATAGAGCCAGGGCAATAAACAACACTTTACTGGGAACCATCTTGTTCTGTGCTCCTGATGTTCACTGATCGAAGGTTGAACGGATTGTGATAGTTTCGACAAGGACCCTGCTGTTTTTATACAGCTATTTCAAATTCAGCACGTGGTGCCCAGTTCCGGTACGCATTGTCTTTCATAGTACGACTTGCGACCTTCTGGCGTAGACGATGGGGAAAGCTTTTGGTACGAATCCTCTTCATTGCATCGGGTAAAGAAAGGCTTAAGTGTGACTACAGTTGTTTTATTGTAGACGTTTTGGCATCAACGAATATAAGCGCCTTTTCTGTTGATAGTGACACCATTCCCTGATTCAAAGAGCGATGCTGATCCAGTTTTTTGTTCTGTTCAGTCTTAAGTCTTTCTTTGTAAGTGTGATAGAGAGGTTAATGTGTGTGGCTGTAAGGTGTTTGTTATGGAGGAGCGGGTGGTCGGTAGGCACCGGTTGAATACGTAATCGCGTCAGGTGGCTATCATTGAACTTGTCGCTCAGGAGATAAGGGGCATCCATTGACATTTAGTAGTTTAGGTTTCACTTTTCTAAATCCTTGATCATTATTATGCGGTTTTTATCATAAGCTGGGATATTATCTGTGGATTATAGGAATACTAGCATCTACCTGCGGTTTCGCACACGTTATTTCAATGGAAACGTTGCAATGCTATTTCTAGCCATCCCATGGGAATTGATTTATGGGGTAAAAAGTAGCCTATGTGTTATTACATGGCGTATTAGCACAGAATAGACAGGTAATTAGTAAGGATAAAGATAAGTATCATCTTTATCCTTAAAAGAAATTAAAGAGTTTTTACCATTATTTCTCATCATCGGCTCATTCTTATCTTGGTTTTACCTAACAAACCCCGAATCTAGACCCCCGGATCTAGTCTTAGACTTTCTACATGCCTATCAAATAAGTGCCAACAAAAACACAAACAAAACTAAGTATATTAAATTTAGGTACCAAATCCAATGTTTTTCCTATTTCAAAATGTGTATATAATTTTAATGGACTTCATAAATCAAATCTTAAGCCTCCGTGTGGTAATTTCATGCATCCTACCTATGCATTGCAGTTGAATGCATAGGTAGCAGACTGCGTGTCTCCAATCCGGTTAAACAAATGATTAGTCCTTTGCAAAACAACTTCGTTATTTCTTTAAAAGTTACCGAATAAAAAGAAGAAGAAAATATTTATAAATAAAACAAAAAGTATTATTATACTAATTTTATTATTATTAATAATACAAAAAATTATAATCAATAAAAACCTGTTTGAAAGAAAGACTTTTTTCACATGTAGGTACTTAAATTAACTGAAATTAATATAAGTATCCTTTTCGGTTTTCATTAGGTTAAGCAAATAGTTTTGTATATCTATTGTTAAGTTAGTTATTATATTATTACTGTAACTGTATACAGTACCTATATTTATATGGATGTGCCAGTCAGGATTGATTTTCAAGCTGGGGTGTTTCTCTTTTCCGAATTGTGAGATCTCTGTAGCGAAGTGGGAGTTGGACCGACTGCGACGCAAGAGGTTGCGAGTTCGATTCTCGTATCGGAACAAATGTGAGCTGCTGATGTGTTCTGGGTTCCGCATGTTTTCTATTTAAAATTAAAAAAAAACATCTAGCGTGGTAAGTATTGTAATTAAATTAACATTTAAGTTATATAGTAACCATAACACAAGTTCTGCTTAGCTTGGGGCTAGACTAGATTATGCTGTGTGATTTTTTCAGTATTAGGTATTAATATTTTTCAACCGATTTTAAAAAAAGAAGTAGGTAAATTCTCATTTCGAATGCTGGTGCTTCTTGTCCATTTAAATTTGATAAACGGATAATATCAGACTAGTAGTCATCTGATATTGATAAAATTGTAAAAATACGCATTATTAAAGATAACTCAAAAGAACTTTGCTTAATACTGATTATTTTTGTAGAGCATGATACCGATCTGGTCGACTTAATAATTGAAATCGTGGAACTTGAAGTTGGTTGTAAGCTTTAGTAAAAACATCTTGATTTTAATCTTAACTATGTTATCCCACAGCTGGGCAAAACTCTTTCCCAGACTCTTCCGGGAGTCGCATTTATTGTCAAAGTCACACCGGAATGCGTCGAAATCGTCTAGCCAGCATATTTTTTACTAGCAGAACCTCGCGGTTTCACCTGTAATTCCCGTTCCGTGGGAATTCCGGGATTAAATATAGTACGTGTTATTCTAGCCAGACTAACAATACAGCACAGTCAGACCTATCTCTGTGCCAAATTTGATCCATATACGTTTAGTAGTTTTTGCATGAAAGAGTAATAAACATCCATCCGTCCATCCATCCATCCATCCATACTTAAAACATTCGCGTTTATAATTTTAGAAGGATTATAAAACCGTGCGAAGCCGGGGCGGGTAGCTAGTAAATATAAACCGGACTTCACACTTCAGGAAATCGTCCCCTACCGACTAGGTTCTGTATTATGAAACTTATTAAATTATCGAAGTCAATTGTAATCACTTTCACCATCGCGGAACTAGAACCAGAGTTAAAAATGGTAATGCTATTAGTATTCTATGTGGATGATCAGAAAATATCACCGTTAGTACTTCTGGAATTTGTGTCATTTGGATACTTATCAAATTAAATTTTAATCAAGTTAAATTTATGTAGGTACCTACAAAACCACCCTACATACCATGATACCACATATACTCCACCCTCGTTGTTAAAATACCTATTAACATGACATAGATTTAAAAGGTCCATAAGAAGGTTATAGTTTCTGGTATTCGCTAAATACCTTGATCGATGCTTAACAGAGAAGATGAATAAAAGGTAGGGTCGGTTAGTTACGTCGGCTAAGAGAAATATGGAAAAAAAAGAAAAGAAAAAGAAAGAGTCTATTATTAACACGGAAATTGTTCTGAGCTATAATATCTATCTATCCCTATCTTTTTTCAGCTTATTATTTTCCTATTACAAATTACATTAATTATTTCACTAGCAACGCCTCGCGGTTTCACCCGCATTATTCCCGTTCCCGTGGAAATTCTGGTATAAAATATAGCATATTATGTGCTATTTCAGACTACCTATAATCTGTGTCTGTGCGAAATTTCATCCACATTCGTTGAGAAGTTTTTGCGTGAAAGAGTAACAAACATCCATCCATCCATCCATACTTAAAAACTTTCACGTTTATAAATTTAGTAGGATACTCGGTAAATTTAATTAAACAGAACATTTCGGCATCAGTGCAAAGTCTTGAGTGGTGCGAAATGCGAATTTTTATTGCTAAAATTATATCTAGAGTCGGTGAGCAGTCTCCAAATGTTTGCTTAGACCATTCACCTTCAAAATGAAGTACCTATATACTTGGGTAAACAGATGCGTACCTATCTAAAGCTCTGCAAATATTTACTATTCGTGAGCACGAATGCACTAAGATCTTTTTAATTTAGTCTTAGATTGGAACGTTATTTTATATAAAATGCAATAAACATCAGATGTGTGATAAAGAACCAAAAATAATTAAAATATAAATAATTTTGGACAATCCGCACAGCCGCATCTATCCCCACCCCAAGTTATGCAGAGCTTGTGCTATGGATACTAGATAACTGATCTTAATATGTGTATGTATAGTAAAGATAGATATTTTATATTATTTACATAATATATAGAAAACAACTAGAACAACCTGAAAAAGATCTGCAGATCGAACAAAAAATTGTGTCGAGGCGGGAATCGATTCCGCAACCTCCTGCGTCGCTGCCGGACCTTCGCCCGCCGCGCCACGGAGGCGGCCAACAAAATAGGCCAGAAAAATTAGCTAGTGGCAACCCATTAGTAAAAATAACTGGCAATCACCAATAAACTAGCCCATCGTGACCATTCAATAAAAAACGAATAGCATACAATGCAAAGTGCATAAAACCTACGCAGAGCTAATAAGAATTCATTGCCATGCCTAGGAAGCGCTGACAATCCAAAATTAAGGAGCGAAGCCCACACTTGGCAGGCCGCTCAATATTTTCATATTAATCAACCTTAGTTTCATACCCGACGCCACGCCGTTAACAGCTCTCGGGAAATCAGTTCAGTGACCTAGAATTTTCATCTCCTTTTACGTTGACCTACAATGTCTAAACTTGCTGTCACTAACTTCTCCAAGCGAACTGGGAGCCCCTTTCATAATAAGCAGGAAGAAATTGTGGTTCATCAAGAAGTACTGCACAAATCTACGTTTGACAAGCAGAAGGAAAAACAAGGAGAGCTTTTGCAGAAAGTGAATAAGAAAGCAGCGGATTACAATTCAAATAAACCGAGCTCTGGAGTGTTCACGGAAGTAGTGACACACGGTGCATTCACGACCAAAACTACAACTAATAACAATGCTAAAGCTGAATCTCCTCAAAAAGCCTCTTCGAATGGATCAAAATCACTCCTCGGATTTCCATCTTCAGCGAATGATTTAGCTCTAGACGCTAAATCGGATCTAGAATCCGATCCAAACATATCTGAAGATGTCAAAGAAAAGGTGATTAAGAAACTCTTCGGCTTAGTCTCAATGGTGCAACATGTTTACGAATCTAAAGTTCGGATTATGACGGAATTTGAAAAATTCAAAGACACTCACATGAAAAATGAGATAAGAAGAGAGAAAGAACATTCTGAACAGCTTTATAAGGTAAATATGAACTTTCAGAACGAAGTTGTACAATCGATACAAAGATTGAAAAGTGAACTTGACATAGCAAGAAATATCACAAAGAACGGTGCAAATTCGTCAAACAGTTCGGTTGATTTCAATACTAATGACGCACAAGAGTCTGATACTAAAGTTATTTCTGAAGATGACATAAGAGAACAAACAGAACCTCTTCAAGTCGACGAAACCAGTGACGAACCTATGACTAATTAGGTAATTTTAGATAATAAATATAATGATTCTTGTTACTACGCATTTCATTACTTACCCTGTGAATTACCAACCATGTTATGAAAATTAGATAGTTTAGATCCTTCTAAGGGCTTGTGGACCTATTTTACCTCTGAGTAGGTAGGTACCTATACAGGGTGCCACGTTACATGTGTAACTACTAAGCCGAAAGAGATGGTGGATTATTTGAAATTCAAAAATCTTAGAACAAAAGTTGAAACCCCGGGGGTCAATTGTTTTTTGAGAAAGATAATCAGGCGCTTTCTTGTACTCGTTTCTTTAACGCGTAGATATCCTTACATTTTTATTAGTAAAGTAGTAGTAATTTTTGTATGAATTTTAAGCCAAAGCACGTACACTTCTAAAAAAATAAGAAAAAAGAAATAATGCAAAATTGCGTGTAAGGAAAAAAAAACTTTGCTTCTAATTTAGTCATTATACTTTTACATTATATATTTTATTATAAATTTGAAAAAATTGTATATAAAACTTAATTCCTTTGGGGTCCAGAATCACCTATTTTCGGCTGAATGCACCGAAAATCACCTATTTTCGGTTGTTTCCTAGCATTCTGTATACTTTACAGTATCCTACCTGATTGTATAAAATCAGCTGATATAGTAACTATGATTACTTGGTCAAGGTCGTATCGTCGCGTAGGATGTGTGTGGGTGATTTGGAATTTAGTTTGGTATGCATAATTATGCTAAACAAACAAAACATCGGTCACTCAAAATAACTGTAGCTCCATTATAATTCAATCCCAAAACTATACAAAATTCAAATAAACTTCATCCTGCATGGAATTATTAGGATCCTACTCAGTAGGTAGTTTAAGGCGCAAACACAACCTAAAGTGGCGCCTCCACTTATTTTATCATATAATTCCGTTAATTTAACAAAGGAATTTCCAAAATTTACACGTACCCGAATTCCACTAAATAAATCGCTTCGTGTCAAAATTTCAGTGTTAATTTCTTTTTGGTATTCTACTAGCACAAACTTTTTGAGATTCATTCATAGCTGTGACGATTACGTTCATGACTACCAATTTGACATTCTAGTTATGAAAGTCTCTCAAAGCGCTAAAAATAGTAGAATACCATATGCACAAACGTCATTTTAATCATCTTGATTCAATGGCCCTATTGAGACCTTTGTTTTGATAAAAATGGAATTTGGCCCCAGTTTGTTAAACCTATCATAAGCTACTCGTATTTTTTAATGCATCAGTAATTTCATTTTATCTACATATTTTAGGAATAGATACGAAGTTGCGTTTGGTGGCCATCAAACTCTGTTTTCACTGGGACTAAAGCCTAAGGGTCTCGACCTTCATGTGGCTCTTTCGATGTAAAGATACGGTTCTCCAGTTCAATACACACAAACTAATAACTAATTAAATTATTTTATCAAATTCAGTAAAAACAGTGTCATCTCATGCCGAACAAATTACTTCAGCCACACTTCAGCATATACATATAAATGGATCAACATTGTACCATTTGAAATTGTTAGCGTAATTTCCAAATTTGGGAAAGTTGAATGGGTACCTATGGCAGAGCATATAGCACTCATGGTAGGTAGGTGGTTTTTCTTTCGTTAGATTTGATGATGACGGGACTATGATTATGAATATGACTGTGATACAGTGTCGAGATAGCCCAAACGCATCTTACGTACCTATGTAATGCCACAGTACTGCCAAGAACATTGGTTGGTGGAATTTAAATTCAAGTTGTTTTTATTATCTGTATATTAACCTTATGAATTAAAATACTGAAAATAAAATCGAAATGTCACACACTTCTAAAATCATATAATATGTATACAATTACCGTTATCAATGTACCTACCTACCAAGTATCTGTACTATGCCTACTTACAATGCTAAAGTGTGTTCTATCCCGAATGAGGAAAACCCGATGTAAAACGAAACTGTGTCTTTTGCATCCGAGCCAATTCACTCAAGTTGTTTAAACCAGTTGAGAAACACGTATGTAAAAGTCTGTTCAAGACATTTTTACTTATGATAAAGGGATTTTTAAGTACCTATAATAAGTGTTAATAAGAAATATTAGTGATAATGTGAGTTTGTGTCCGATTTCAAGACGAATAAACTTTCGGGGTCAAGATTGTGATAAGAGTTTGAGGTAAGTTCAAGTTGTTTTGGTATATGTCAAGTTGATTCACTTTTAAAAGGTACCTGTGATTTTTGAAATCAGAAAACCTACTCAGAGAAAAACTGTGAACAACAGAATAGTTTCTTACGCGCAATAGCCAAACCTATATAAAGGCAGCTTTCACACCGACCTTGGTCGATTAACCTGTTATCATTCTACGTGAATTATGTTGAAATATAAGCCCAAAATCTAACAGTTAATATATTTTATCAATTTCAGGATGGAAACGCTGAGAAAGATGTTGGTATTGGCTACTATTATAGCGTTGATAGCAACCGTTCAAGCTCTAAAATGTCAAACCTACAATCAAAAGGATGTAGTTTGCAAGCCAGGTAACACAGAAACTGTCCTGGGTCGTGGAATTGTCTCAGATAATAATAGAACTACTGGGATAACGCTCAGGGGTTGCCGCATAACAGATTTGGATTACGAGGCATTTGAGAATGATTTCTCCCTTCAATACATTGACCTGTCAGTGAACAAGATAAGCAGGCTGAAGCTTGGCGTCCTAGATGGAAATGTACAAGTTACGTATCTAAACCTGTCGTATAACATGTTAACCTCATTCCCTCTCGGGCTATTTGATCAGAAAGTCAATATAGAAGTGCTGGATTTGAAAGGAAATAAGCTGAACTTTCTTGAGCTTGGTTTATTCGATCCTCTTACAAAACTGGCTCATGTAGATCTCTCAAGCAATGAACTTGTAGGAAAAAATATCAACCCGTACATTTTCGATCATAGCAAAAATATCAAATTCATAGATTTTTCTAGAAACGATATGTCAGATTCGCCAGAACTTTTACTGCATGCGTTCGAATCATTAGATTTTCTAAATCTGGATCGATGTTCTTTGACTGAGGTACCTGCTTTTGCAACAAGACCAAACTTGAGGACTATGAAACACCTAATGCTGTCTACAAATCAAATAAGCCGATTGGAGAACCCTAGGACATTTATAAATCTGGATAATTTGGAGATACTGAATCTAGCCGATAACGTGATTGAAGAAATAGCAGCAGACATCTTTACGTGCTGCTTGAAGAAGATAAAAATGATCGTGCTGAGAAATAATCGATTAAAGACAATATCCGAGGTGCTATTCTGGAATTTAAACCAATTGGGTAATCTTGACCTGTCTAAGAACTTAATAGAATATGTACCTCTAAAAGCCTTACGTGGAACAGGACTGAAAAATCTAAATTTGTCGTACAATAGGTTCACATATTTGGAAGCAAACTTTTGTCTAGAACTGCGAAATTTAGGAGTGACATTGTCTAAGTTTTATATGAACGATAACCCCTGGCAATGTGCGTGTTTGAACGAAATTCTACGAGAGACGAAGACGTACAACATAAGATATAACGGAAACAAGCTTAATGGTAATCGAGCTGTGTGTGTGACAACAAAGGAATTTAAATGTAAAAGGCAAAAGGCTGATAATGATTTTTATTCTCAACTGTACGATGAAGAGATAAACAGTAATAAACAGGGGTAAAACACTTGTGTTTCTTAGGATAGTAAAATAATTTATAAAATACCTGCGATCATTGTTTTATTGTTGATTATTGTCGTTAAGTATTAAACTTTTTCTAAACATAGCGCTAACTGTTCCAGACACAACACTAAAATTACTTACCTTTCGGATCAGCCGTATTTATTTCTGTAGATCTGCTTAAAATGCAAAAATGTAGTAGTAGATGTACCTACACCTAAATTAACCAATAGGCTTACTACATTTTATCCTGTAAAATGGCATCCGATACTGCGGGCATAAAAATAAAAATATTTAAAAACTAGTTTATTTGTGTTAGTGCCATCTGTTTAAAAATGCTGGAACTAAATACTGATGTGAGCACGGCAACCAGCGCAAGCGCACTTTTGTCATTCATAATGATTGGTTGCCTTTTAACTGGCTTTTGTTTTTGTTAAATGTTTAATCGAAAGATGGCGCTTTTGAATTTTTCATCAATGTTTTAGAAATTTTTAGGAAAGGTAGTTATTAGATAAGATTTAGTACCTATATGATGTCAAAATTTGTTGTGAATAAATACTTAGGTCATTTATAAATCGTATCGTCTTATCATAGGTACCAAAATATGTAAATTTTAACTCATTTTATTGCCTAGGTACCTTTTTTAATAATAAAGTCCATAACTAAGAATTACGTGACTAAGTATTTCCAAAAACAAATAGGTAAGTAGTTACCTAATAAATTTTAAACAAAAAAAAAAATCAGCTAAATAGATGGGTAGCAAAATTAAATGCTTTATAGCCGATTTAATTATTAATTAATTAATAATTAATTACTTGGAAAATTTAAATAATACAATAGAAAAACTAAAGGACTAAGTCACAATTGGCGATCTTATCGCTCAAGACCTATCTCTACCAAACAACCTTGGATTGATATAATCATTGGCAAGTAGGATTCACATTTGGTAATAATTATAAAATTCACCAGCTACAACCCAAGCAAAGCCATGTGCATTTGCTAGTTTCTTTCTTTTATAGGTGGATCGTAGGTACCTCTAGACCTCACAGGAAGCAAAAAGCTCGACACGTGCAAGAAATTTATAAAACTAACATCTGCAAAATCGAAGTTTTTTAGTAAATTTCTTTGGGCTTCAAAAAACGTTGGTCCGTTTTTTGGCAATCACGTATCGGGTAGATTCGTATGTGATGTGATGTGGAAAACTATACAGTGGGATTATATTTTAATAACGTTTTTCAAATAATGATTATTGAAATCATACATTTTAGCATGTTTTTATAAAGATACTTATATAGGTTAGTGATATGACATAATTTATATTTTTTGAATATATTTATTTCTTACAGTTTTAGTTTGTAAATAAATCCAATATTAAAAAATAATTATATTCTGTAAAACATGTAAGTATTATTTTTTATACTGGATACATTACGATTGTAATAGGTAGATAAATAGACCAATAAAATGACTACCTATCAGACTATGTACAAATCTTAGTTAAGTTCTTTACTATGAGATTTATACATTAGATGTTAAGGGGTTAATTTTAAGTGTACCTAGTTGGAGTGTGTGATTTAAATATTATTGATTTTATATGAGTGTAAATTTTAAGAAAAGGAGCAATAGCAAGGGAGGTGTGTCTCAGGCAAAACTAGTGTTATTTAGGTATATCTTTTTTAAGTTTACATTATTTCTTGATTATTTCAAATCTATTGTATTACTTATCGATGCTAATTTTCTTAAAAAAAACTTGATTTTGAAGTATATAACTTTATCTTCGCACATTTTATCGAACCTTTTTACAAAGCCCATGTTAAACCACCTGTATACACAGAATTTTGATATCTCAGGTAAGGCGAAACTTTTTTATAAATAAAATGATTCCTCAAAAACCTTAATTATCTGGGCACGATCGCTTTGTTTTTTACTTTTTTATTCTCCACACCATTTGGCAATTACTATACAATAGCTTTAGATATGTTTTGTTTAGAAAATGGATGGTATGATATGAATTTATTGATGTATCGATTATGTGGTCAGTTTAATGTAAAATGAAGAGGTACTACCTATATCTCAATGGCTAAATTATGTAGGTGATCTTAAACCAATATTATAAACGCTTTTTTATATAATACTAGCATCTGCCCGCGGCTTCGCAAATTTGTATGGAAACGTTTAAAGGCTAAAGACGGTTTTATTTCTATCCAATGGGAACTGATTTATGGGAAGAAAAGTAGCCTATGTGTTATTCCAGGGCTAGAACTACGTCTATTCAAAATTCGATCCATTTATTCAAAGTTCAGCGTGAATAGGTAACAAAAATCCATCCAAACTGTGGCATTTATAATTTTAGCGAGATAATGATAAGACATGCTCGTAGATCACATATAATGAAGCCGAAACGATTTTTACTACATTCACCGTCATCATCATCAACCCATATTAGTCCACTGCTGGACATAAGCCCCCAGTGAGCGCCATAGCGCCGTCTTTAGCTTGCCGCATCCAGCATCTGCCAGCAGTCTTCCGCAGATCGTTATCCTACCTGGCTGGAGGGCGTCCTAACACTACGTCAACAGCACCTTATTACGAGGTAAATTTTAGGCTTAAGATACACAAGTTGCTATATATACAAGATTGTTTGGTATTAACTGAGTAACACTGATTAAATACTTCAACCGATTATTGAAATACATTTCATCTGGAAGATACTTTCCATTTTAGGATACTGCGGTCATTGGTACAGAGCCATCTGCCAATGATATTGCAATTCATCATCGCCACATGCTCAATTTTACACATTTCTCCAAAAAACAATAGTAAAAAACCAAATAGCACCAGGCATTTCCGTAAAAAATGAGAGTCTGCAATGGGCACGAGCCATAGAGACTTTTTTACCTTTCTTTTGCCAGAGAGCATGCACCTATTATGATCTCAATTGTTGATCAAATTAAGAAAAAAGTCCTTAGAGATAGTTTAGTGTGGATAAGATTTAAAAGAAGACCGGCGAAGCCTTTTTAAGCCTATATTTTTATCATTTAATATCAACCATCATTCGCACAACTTAGCATCTTAAACTTTAAGGCAAGTAAAATGATACTAGAACTCAAACTAAAAAGACTGACGAAGTTCTTTGAATCTCAGGACCAACTGTTTTAAGCCTCGTTTAAGAACGAAATCAACCAACATTCGTACACCTTAGCAAGGCAAATGTATGCATAAGAAATTTTTAAAAGATATAGAACTTCTCTTATATAACAAATATAACGAAGTTGACGTTGAAAATGTTTGTACGATTTGCAAATATTTATTCCGGGGTTCTTGAGTATAAAAAAATATCTGTGTAATGTATGTATATGTATAGTATGTTCGTTCATGTATATCAGTCACCCATAACATATTAAGCTCTGCTTAGCTTGGGGCTAAATGATGCTATGCGGATTCTCCAACATAAAAAACTCACATGGATTCACCTCAACCATCAAAAGATTTTGTATTTGTATTTTTTGTATTTATTTATTTTTCAAAAATATACTACGTTGTAATACATTCCATTACAACGTTTCTGCTAAACTGTGTAACAGTTTGTCGGCAGTAGCTCTCGTGGAGATAAAAGATTGAAGCGAAGAGAAAATCAATTTTCACTTTATTTCTCATATAATTTTGATAAATTATGTACCTATTGTTTAATATTTGACTTGTCTTAGTGCTTATTTTGTAAGCGTAAAGAAATAAAGATTTTGATTTACTGTTTTATTTACCTAGAAAAAAGTTCTGATATAACTCATAAAAATACAGTCTAAAGAAACTTGGTCGTCGTCGGTTGAAAAATACTGCTTTTTATATATTTTTTTTAATTCCCTTTCTAAAAATACATGTTGCACATGTTGTAAAATACATGTACATCTTTAAATAAATGTATATCACACCCATATTAATATCATCACGAGCCTACAAACCGCGGAAGTTCCCGCAAGCCGCCTCTTCCTGTCTAATTCTACTTCCTTGCCAAATTGCACTTTTTACCTTTTATTCACTTTTTATCTGAACCTTAATTTTTTTTTCACTTTTTTTATTATAAGATAAATGGCGCGTATGGCTCGTGCCATCAGTACGCCAGAAGGCTGAGCTGTGACTAACTTTTGCTTTCATTACCTTTTTTTGTAAGTTAATTTAATGAAAACTAGCTGACGCGCTCGCGATTTCATTTACGTGGACTTGTATTTTTAGTAATATCTACCCTACTTTAACTTCATTTGAAAACAAATGTCCTTTGGACATTTTAATCCTTCTCAGCGCCTAAGTCCTAAGGCTGTGTCCCCAGTAGGCAAACTGTAAGCGGCCGACTGAGTGAGCCGCAAATTTGTGGCGAACAGCTACAAACTCAGATCAGTTTGCGTGCGTATCGCAAGCACTGGAACCTGCGAGTCGGCCACTAACTGAGACAGTCGGCACACGTATCGATGCACACACACAGCCTAAGAAAAATTCTCGTGCGGCGTAAGCAAACTGTTAAGAGTTTTTTGAAGGTTTTGGTGGGAGTTGGCCGCTTACTGAGATGTCGGCGAACGTAACGCTGCAAACTGCGTACAGTGAGCGCAAAACTAGTAAACTGTGGACAATCCATTTCAAATATACGGAAGGGCGTACTAAATCGATACGCCGCAAACTCAATCGGCCGCTAACAGTTTGGCTAATGGGGACACAGCCTAAAAGGAAACTTCACGCAAAATTTGAGCTTGGTAACTAACTATTATACTTACAGAGATAATTTGATAGGTCACCCAGTTTTCTCTTTTATAAATATAGATAGCTTACATGGGATTTTTTGATATCTAAATAAATGATAATTTAAATATCTGTATCCAATATAACAGATCTATATGAATTATAATACAATAAACCTCATAGAGTTTGGCTTGATAATGCTGGGTGAAATAGACTACATTTATATTAATAATAAAGTAACTAACTACCTTATATATTTTGCTGAAAAAATGCTATCTCTGTTTATGACTAACAAATAAACGCAGGTTTTTCCTAAATATAACTGGTAGTAGGATTCCAGTTAAAACCACAATTTGTCCCAATGAGTTTTATAATTAATTCTTAAGAATTTCTCAAATCATCAATATGTTTCAGTTGTTGTGTATTTATTTATTAATGTTAGTGGCTACATAAGTATTTTATTTACTTATTTTTGTTTCTTGTAATTTTTGACACCATAGCAGGTAGAGAATGCTATCTATCATTATCTTCGCTGGTGTACCTACCACTTTTTTCAATAAAGTATATTCTATCGATATATTTTGTGTCCATATTGAGAAAGAGAAAAAACTGGCCAAAAAAGTCTCTGTCACCACCGCACGCGTTTTAGCAATTTTTTGTGTTGCCCAGATGTCGTTATGCAGATGATATTTTTTTGACGTGCGATTTTTAGTGGTTTGTCGGCAGATAAACTCAGTTTTTTTGACAGCAGATGGTTTGCATAAACTGTTTTAAATAGTTGAGTGGATGAAAAAATGTGTTGCCCACCTATTTTATGCGATCAGTATAATCAGCTGTTTTGAAAAATTTGCATGTAAATGCAGTAGAATTATTATCTAAGTGCGGTCATTAAAACAAAAAAAAAACATGAATAAGTTGTCAACAAAACTAAGCTTGTAGTTAAATTGATATTGGTATTGTATTGGTAGTAGTTTAATTGTATGTGTATGACGAAAAACAAATTTTATAATCCTACCTAGTTTTGCTGATCGCAAATAGTAAATGCGTGAAAGATAATATTTCAATTTCAATTTCAATATTTTATTTCAATAGGCATATGTATTATAATGTTAAATGCACTTATAAAAGTCAAATAAATTAACAATCAGATAATTATTTACTAATACTACATAAGTAAATTACTTAATACTAATAGTAATTACTTAATACTACAATCTTTCCAAGCATCTTTATCTGAAAGGAAGTCTTTGACAGAATAGTACGCTTTCTTCTGTAATGTCTGTTTTATGATGTTTTTAAACATTCTTTCATTCAATTTGATAACTTTTTCTGGCAAAGTATTATAAAATTTAACGCTATTCACCACAAACGACTTCATTACTTTTGAAAACCTTGTAGTAGGTTGGACAAGCCTATTTTTGGATCTTGTGTCGTATTGGTGGCTGTCTGAATGTTTACAATGTCGTAGTATATGCTTTCTTGTATGCATTATGTTTAAATATATATAAAGTGATGGCATTGTTAATATACCCATTTCTGTAAATACTAATCGGAGGCTGTCTCTTGGACCAAGTCTGTAAATTGCCCTAACTGCACGCTTTTGTAAAAGAAATATTTTATTTGAATCTGCGGAATTGCCCCACAAGAGAAGACCATACGACATAAGGGAATGAAAGTAACTGTAATAAACTAATCGAGCTGTATTGATGTCAGTTAGGTCTCTTATCTTTTGTACAGCATATGCCGCAGAACTTAATTTTCCTGTTAAAATTTCAATGTGTTTACCCCATTGAAGTTTTGCGTCAATTGTTATTCCTAGAAACTTAGTGGTATTAGAAATGTCAATTTTATTATTATTTATTTGTATAGGAAATGTCATAATATTACTCGCCAATGTGAATTTTATACATTTAGTTTTGTCAGAATTTAGCATTAAATTATTTACATTAAACCAATTGTCAATTATATTTAAATATGAATTAATATTAGCAATGTCAGGATTTTTGCGATCTATTCTAAATAATAGTGATGTGTCATCGGCAAATAGTACTATGTCAGCGAATTTTTTAACTAGGTATGGCAGGTCATTTATATATACTAGGAACAAGAACGGACCCAGGATAGATCCCTGGGGAACACCAATGTCAGAACTCAGAGTGTTCGACAATGCACCATTTACATCAACTGACTGCTTCCTATTCGACAAATACGACTTGATTAAGGCCAAAGCTTCACCATTCACGCCATAATGACACAGTTTTTGAAGAAGTATTTTATGGTTGACACAATCAAAAGCTTTTGATAAATCACAAAATACTCCCAGCACGTCAGTAGATGTTTCCCATGAGTTATAGACGTATTCTACAAAGTTAACAATGGCATCAGTTGTGGAACATCCTCTAGAAAAGCCGTACTGCTGATCAAAAAGCAACCTTCTAACGTCAAAATATGAAACAAGTTGACTATGCATTATTTTTTCATAAATTTTACTGAGAACTGGCAAGATAGAGACGGGTCTAAAATTACTCGGGTCTGTTTTCTTTCCAGCTTTAAATAATGGAATTATTTTGGAGCATTTCATCATATCGGGAAATACCTTGTTGTCGATGCAGCTATTGAAAATGAGGGAAAGATGTGGTGAATAAAAAGTAAAACCGATCTACTTAACCTTTGTAGGTACCTATAACGATACAATATTTATCTTTAACATAATATTGTTTATTTAATAATAAAAAAGATGTTGCTATTTTTATCTTGCTATGTACCTATGCATAAATATTTGCGTAATAACATGAAAATTATTCATAACGAATGACTTTAAAAAAATCATGTAGTCGCGTGCCGATCACCAGCCACCAAATCGATCGGATTCTATCATAATCACCTAATTACCATACTAAACGATACAGTAATTTGATCTGTAACACAAAACGATTTGATTTAGTCCTTTGGTTGGCAATCTCAGACAGAATTCGGGGAATCCTACCCTCCTGATTAGGGCGAAGTCTCACGAATCGGTAAACTGTAACTTTGAATTGTTTATAGGTTGATAGGATAGGACCTAGAGATTTAGGCCTAGATACGTAACCTACAAAGTTTCAGTGCCTAATCTTACCACTAAAACTTTTAAAAACAAAGCTATGAATAGTGTAAAATTTTCCTAAATGTTTTTTTTTTAAAGAACGCCAATAGCTTGAACTGTCAATATGTTATTTGAATACCGGTTCTAATGTATACCGACGCTGATAAGAAATGGAAAAAAATTGTTTCAACATTTGTCAAAATTTGTACTATATACTTAAATAAGGTAGGTACTTTATAAAAGTACCTACTAAAAATACGAAAAAATACAGTTAGATGACCCATAATAATAAATAATACATGACACATTTAAATCACCTGATATATCTATGGCATAAGTCAAATTCATATATTTTTGGACTTTTCTACTATATATTTCTTAAATCGAAAGTTACTAGTCTAGGCCCTCAGGTAAGAAGAGTTGCTGGTCTAGAAAGCGAACTATTCCGGCGGCTGGAGCTATCATATCATGCGAGATTTTGATGAAAATAAAATATAATTGCCATTCAAAAACAAATAATTCATGGCCCCGAGGCTCCCTAATCCGAAACGTTTGGATTTCAATAAATTAGCCTTTTATAGAAATGTATTGTTATACAGGGTAGGTATACCATTATTATTTATTGGTTTAGTAGGCAAAACTGACTGCAAAAAACAGGAAAAGTTAATACGTGGAATTTGTATTAGAAAAAAAAAGAAAATCAATTTATACGTCCCATTTCATATAGATAATATATATATAATGAAAAATGGAACATATAAACTAATATTAAGAATAAATATTATTTAAAGAAGGGGCCAAAAAGGTCCCTGTCTCAGCATTATGCCGCTACAGACCAAAGCTAAGCGGCGCTGATTTTCAGACCTGGTGTTACCACCACACCAAAGGTGGTTATGCAAGAGTAGATTCATAAGTTACAAACAAGACTGGAAACATGAGAGAAAACAGAAACATTTAAATCAAGCTACAGCAAACAGGATTTTAAATTTTATTTAACTAATTTATTAAAATAACTCAAACTTTCGGTAAGATCATGATAAAATTTATATGGGACCAGAGAAGCAATTAAAAATACATAAAATAGAAAAAAGATTATTTTGTATTAAAAATAGATGAAAATAAAAAACCATTCACTTTTACGCCAGTCGAGAGGTTAAAAAATACATCATCATCCCTGAACCACAGATGGACATATGGACCACAGGCCTAATGAGAGCCGCTGTGTCTTCACTTTTCCGTATCTAGCATCTGCCTGTAGTCTTTCGCAGATCGTCATCCCACTTGGCCGGAGGGCGTCCTACACTACGTTTGCCGAGTCAAGCTCTGCACTCAAGAACACTACCCAAGATTAGGATGGTAGTTTTGTGTCTAAAATTTAAATTTCATTTTATTTGTAATAATGATTTTAAGAAGTCACCATTAGATATATCAATGACTACAGTATGTATGGGTAGGTATCGTGTTATAAATGAAAATCTGTTTCATGATAGTTTCATTGATATTCATTCATTTAATTAATTTCCTAAATACATGTAATAGTGTCTTAATGAGATGATGATGCTGTGTGGACTGTCGGATTTATTTATTTATTTAATGATACAAAAGATAACTTTAGATAACTCAAGATTAAAATACTAATAAGCCAATCTGCACACATAACTTAGTTAAAAAAAAATATAAGTCAAATGAACTATCATTAACATATAACTAAAAATCAAACATGGAAAAATATAAACAGGTACCCACCTACCTATTTCTACTTTTTCGTAATTATGTATCTACCTACACTTTTCTACAAACAGGAAACTTAAATTAGTTGATTGAATATTGAAATGAACGAAACTATATTGAAATTATAATTATTTGTATGCGTATGCCAAAGAAGTAACTTTACATCGCATTAGCTTGTATTAGAACACGGTACCGACTATTTTTTGCACGAGCTTGGCTTCTACGCTTAGAAATAGGCGAATTGAAATCTACACCATCATCTGAAATAGGCCTCCCCTAATGAGCACCAAAGCGTGCAAGTCTTCAGCTTGCCGCATCCAGCAAGATGTGATATATGTATGCATACTTTCGTCATCACACCTGGCAGAAGGATGTGGTATACGTTTGCCTAGTCGCGATCTCCACTCGGCATGAAAGAGCGTGATCCCTGCGATTGTCGGTTCTTCACGATATGTCCCACTGCCATCCATTTTAGCTCGATATTTGCTACGATCCAGTCTTGTAGTGAAACTCCGAGCATAGTTCTCTCTCTACTCACTCTAGGTATATGATCGGATCACCAAAAAAAAGGTTGATATTTTATTTCTGATATCTGTTGTAAATAGGCGATGGTGTAAATTGATGCCATTCCATATATTTTTTTAATGTTATTAACATCTGCCTATCGAGAATTCTAGAAATTAAGTACGCCTGTGTTTCCTCGCGTATTTTTTGTTCCCTACTTCGATCCACCCTGTATATGTATATGCACTTTTTCCAAACATCCAAAGGTCGTTTTTGAGGGTTTTTTTCGGATCCCAGGGCCAATTATGCACATTTTTGCCAACGCGGTCTGTTTGACGGCCCGTCGAATCCTCATACTAGGATACAGATGGTTCGCACTCGGGTTCACTTATCTTGAATTTGAAAAACTCACGTTTGTATATTTAGTAAGCTGTCTGGTTAAGTTTCCTTGTTATTTGCATATGTTATGGCTACTTGTTATATAGAGAACATTACTTTGTTTAGTATTTTGTGTCATCTGTATTTAGTGTCCCTAAATAAATAAAAATAGATGAGATTCCTGAAAATTAGATTTCAATAAGTCAGTTTAATATAACTAGACTAATATAGGTTGACTAAGATGATGAAGTCAGTTTAATACCGTATTTTTTTTCAGAGTTGATCTCGTCATGGACGTTACATGGCACTTGTGCACTATAATATCTCCTGCGTACATTTTGGGTAGGACTACGTTGAGATTGGCCGATCGCGCCGCCCGTAGCTGAAATTAGGCTAGAAAGACATCATTGTGTGATCATTAATGGCATTTAGTAACTTTAACACGATTTGTCCAGCATTATATTATTACATTTTAACTGTGTTATATTACTTTCTTTTGAGATACATAGGTATACGCCATTTTAGTTCATTTATTATTTTAGTCCATGTGTTATGTGTTTTGTGAATTTATTATTTTTAATGTTAAACGTTTTTGGTTTATTCGTTGTACCTGTGTGTGGCTATGTTTCTGTGTGTGCGTGTGTGCAATTTTTTTGTGTCTGTGTTTGTGTAGGAAATTCTGCATAAATTGGGTAACTACTTCTTTTACTTAACGTATTGTAATGCTAGTCTGTAATAAAACTGTTACATGTTACATAAAGATAAGTATTATTAAAAAATGCTAAAAAAAAATTGACAATTTGTTTTTGTTTGAAAAAATCTTCCTAACGCGATCCTTACGTTCCTAATCCAGTCAGTCAGCTCCAGCGTAAACTTATATGTATAAGATGGCATCAAATAAAATCAGAGTCGCTTTTTGCGGTGGTTTTTGTTCGGATATTGATGAGAAGCCCTCGGATTTGAAGGAATTTCATTTATTTCATTCGTCGCCGCCATTGTCTGGTACATATTTACTTATACCTTAACATAAAGGGAGGATAGGTATGTGATTGTGCACGCATTCTTTTAGCATTGGTGTCCTTTTAAGGATGAATTTTGGATTAGTGGAAACTGCGTTCTTTTTGTAGCAAGTAGGTAAGTAGCACTAAAATATTATCTTTAAACATACATTAGGTAATCATTGCAGGTCTCGACAGAACCTACGCATTTGCTCCCCTTGGATTCGAGACCCTAGGTCCGTGGGGTACCGAGGCTCTCCGGGTTTGTAAAAAATTATCTGAGCGTCTGGTCGATGCGACGCGTGACCCAAGAGCTGGTGAATATCTGGCTCAGCGCATCAGCATTGCCATACAGCGTGGTAATGCAGCCAGTGTCTTGGGGACGCTTCCGACTGGTATTGACATGGATCAATTGAGCTACCTTTAGACTGTTTGCAACCGTCTGCAGTTAGCTCAATGGTTTCAATTGTAAATACTAGTTGTAATTTTTCTATTCCTTTGCTTGTAATTTTCGTTGTTAATAAAGGAAAAGGAAAAAAAGGAACTTCTACAACCACAGAATTAGGAATAATTATTATTCCTTCTTCTATGGCTACAACCATAGTGGCGCGTGACCTGAGAGCAATTGTGTCCCAAAAACTACCTTTTTACAGTCTAGCCACATTTCGAAATGCTTCTATATAGTAAAAGTTAGTTTGTATAGTATTTTCTGACCTGGGAGCTGGTGAGTATCTGACACTGCGCATCATCAGCATTGCCAAACAGCGTGATAGTACAGTCAGCGTCATGGGGACGCTTCCGACTGGTATTGATATGGATCGGGTGAGCTACCTGTAGATCGTTTCCAAGAGTTAGCTTTTAGCTAGAAAATTGTAAATTCTAGATCTTATTTGATTTAATTGATTGATTAAAATTATATTTCTAACTTGATATTTACTCTATTCTAAGCATATCTATCTGTGTCTGTTTTTTGGTATTGTGGGGTTCTGGGTGGTTTCTATGTATACTAGAGGTAAATATATCTATGGATAATTTGTTGTATTAGGTATATCAGTCATCTAGTCCCCATAACACAAACTCTGCTTCGCTTGGGGCTAATTGATAACTATGTGGATTGTCCATCATTATTTATTCATTTGTTTAGAATAAAGAGTTTTTTATAGGGATCTACCGGATCTTGATATATAACTAATCATTTATTTATAACAAAGATTTTTCTATTCTCTTTAATTTGATATAACTTTTTCGATCAGTTCAAACGGAACTGATCATCCCTGAATGATCAACCTAATCTCAAGACATTCGCAAACAAAGAAAAAACAAACTCCTGCCCAGCGTCCAATAATCCCATGTGACAATAGTTCCACCTGTCAAAACATGACTGGACGTGGCACAGGTGGCGATCCCCACCTGTGTCGCAGGTGCCGAAGTGTACCACTCGTGGTATATTCGCACAGGCTCAAGTGTAATTAGGTGGAAGAAACGGTGTCGCCACGCGCGGGGGATGAAGCGGAAAATCTGGGGAATAACTTGAGTTTTGTAGGACTTCCTTTTCTTTTTACACCTTGTTTTATTTACTAGCTATTATTGTAACCTCGCCACATATGTTAAAACCCAATCAAAACAAAGAAGTTTATTTGTAACTTTTTATTTGTAACTTCATAAAATATCATAATAAATTCATAAGTTTAAGTAAGTTTACTTAAACTTATAAATTTATTATGATATTTTATGAATTATTACAAGGAAATTAAAAAGTAATGCGTTAGAATACAGTAATTTCGGTTTTAATCTTAGTAAGTATAGTTACAAAAAGGTCCCATCTCAGCATTTTCAGGTTTTATTATTTTAAAACCGGCGCTCGTTTTCCGTTGTGATGTTGGTGAAATTAGCAGAGCATCTTCCAGCTGAGTATAATTATGAGAGTTCTGTTCCCATACAGGAAAGTTCTAGAGTGAATAATTCCGGCGTTTTTACAAAAAAAAAATAAGTGAAGTTCACAGGCTCTACGAAGACCTATTGCGGGGACAGAGGTGTGCTTAGTACATATAGTAAAAGTAGTAAAGAATTACTTTTTGACGAAGTTCTATCGTAGTTTAGCCACCTAATGTTTATAACTATGTTGATAGAAATAAGCTCGAGTTGAAATAAAATATTTTTCTTTTTCTTTCTTTTATTTGTCTATTACTAGATCTTACAAACAGTTGTCTAAGGCGGGAATCGAACCCGCAAGCTCCTGAATCGTATGCGAACATTCGCCCAGCGCGTCACAGAGATCGTCATGCAACCATACTCATAATAAAAAGTTTGGATGGATCTATGGATGATTGTTTACCTGTTCATGCCAAACGTACACAACGGATGGGGCTGAAAATTATTGAACAGAAGTAGTATTAGCCCTGAAATAAAAAATAGGGTACTTTTCATATATTTTAATGCAAGTGAAGCTGCGAGGCGCAGCTAGTAATCAAATAAACTTATGACGAATTAATCAACGTAGGCTCGTTCGTCATTAGGCTCTGATATGACGTGTAGATTTACTAGTAAACTATCAAAGTATAGTTTTATTTCTTTCTAATCCTTGATTGTAATTTTTGACGTTAAATAGTAATTGAACTCAAAGTATTAGATAATTCTAACAGTTTATGAATCAAATTCGGGATCATCAGAAATAATTATGTTTGTACTCCTGTGGTATTTGTATTAGCTATAAAAATAACCGTTCGTACACTGTTTGTTCGTAACCGTAATCCGTTTTGCCAACGGCTGATATCAAATCAAACATAGTCCAAAAGGGTTCTATTTTTGACTATTCTGAATCTATTTACTTCACAAATGTCAAAATAGAATCTACATTTGCCGCCATTTGCAAAAGTTATAGCATCAAATATGTCAATTACTTTTGCTCCATCTTGTAGATAAGGAACTAGGAAGTGGCAATGTGAATTTCAGTGTTTTGAGACTACACCGTACCTAGGTACCTACTCTTTAAGTTAGTAAAAGCCGACGGTGAATTTTAGTAAAAAAGAAGATTAGTAACTAACCTACGCTAAATCTTTATGCAATCTTATCAGGGTTTTTGAATTAAAGAAAAACTGTAGGTGCAAGAAGAATAAACAAAATATTTTTTATATAACATAAATTATAATTTATTTATCGATTTAAAAGAGACTGTCTGATTTTGCCTTGAATAAAAATAAACAGATATCACTTTTAGAAAACTTTTGCTATCAGAATAGAAGTGAAATTACAAGTAAACGTATAATAGAGATATCACAAAGAAATCAAACTCAAAAAGTGTCAATCGAAACCGAAAGGTGCACCAATAACACTCAAGATGCCCTAAACCCTTCACCCAGCATGTGTTCGATAATAGAACAATAGAAAAGGTTCTAAAGGCTCGTGCCAACTTTTTGTACGCGGAAGATGTGTGCGCAAATACAGAATACAAAGGGCACACTCTACGGTAAGGAGTGTCGGATTTCTTGAAAATAGAAGGCTAAGTTGGAGTAAAGTTTTGTGGTTCCGTATAATATAAGTCAATTAGCGTATTTAGTATTAATAAATCACGCAGCATCACTTACCCCCTTTAAGTAGGCAGAGCTAGCTGCTAGAGTGGGAAAACCGTAGACGTGAGATGCAAGTTCATCAAATTTTCCTCCACGGTCCCATACGTGGGAGTTAGAGTAAAAACAGTCCTAGGGTTTTGCAGTAAACAAAATAGATAAAAATAATGCTGGACTATCAGCATCATAGTTTAGTTCCAAGCTAAGCAAACCTTGTGTTATGGTTAGGTACCAGATGGCTGATATACTTTTTATTATTATAAAGGATATTTTTTTATTTTAACTATTCAAGAGAATTATGTAAAACCGAAAGTGCTACAGTAATCGGTGTACCCTAAACTAGGGTGCTACGAAACGCTACAAATTTATGCATTATACAAAAGACATCAACGCGCTCTACAAGTTTGTTCGCTTGTGATTTGCTACGGGAAATTCCAAGCAACTATTTGAGTTTTTATTAAAACGTGATTTCTTAGCCTAATTTCAGCACTTAGGTTATTTATTATTGTTGAAAAAGAACTTGGTATGTACAGGCAGGTAATTAATAAGGAATGAAAAGGAAGAATACGGTGCCTATGTTTTTATACTTTATTTTTGTGCCTAATGTTTTTGGTCTTCTTAAACGGGACCCTGAATAAGTAAAAAAGATAGCACATGCCGAAATCTGATTACTCGTTCTTTTTTCAAACTCATGTTTGATCAAAAGGGTTGCCGTTTGGCGCTTTCCAAACATTGCCAGTTGCAAAAAAGGATGGTAGGTTGCAGAGCTTTTTTGCGCCCGCATTTTTTCACTCAAAAAAATGCAAAATCGATTTTCGGCAGATGGTCACAAATAGAAAGGGTTTGATAGGGTTTTTAAGGATAAAAAAGGCCATCTGTAAACAATGGTTTCGTTATTGATGCCTGTCACATTTCGCCATTATTCGCCAAGCAACTCGTTTAGCAGTCGATTAATTTAAAGATTTTAATCGATATATTTTTTTTTTTTATAATGGAGTTCTATGTCGACAGGAAATTAATTTTTTTACGAGGTATTTTATTAAATGCCTAATATTCCATAGAATATGCTTGCTACAACCTTTTTTCAGGCTCTGATAACAATGACTTAGCTCTTACCAACCACGAAGGCGTTTGCCTTTAACCTATATTAAAAAAAACAAAACCATTAAACTTTATTATTCTTAATTTGTGTTTGTTAAATTGTATTGTTTAGGCAATGTTTTTTATTATGTTTGACTATTTTTATAGTCTTATTCAGGTTAAGTTAGGGCTTAGTATTAGATATGAAAATGTATGATTTGCAACGGCAAATGGCAGCTCAGCTTTCTGTGATAGTTTGAAAAAACTGTGACAAGTACAATATTGCAGTTTTATGAGTAGTTTTAAAAACTGAGACGACCTAATCTAGTTTTAAATACCTTAGTTTACTAGTATTGGTATCTCCTTTTAAGTAAACGATCTTGAATAAAAGTAAGTAATTTTTACGACACGAAACTATTAAATTCCCAAACCTATAATAAATTATGCAAGCTGCTAAAAGTTTTGCAGATAAACCATTGGCAGGTCGCGTGGCTAAAAACATCGCGCCTGTATCATTCGTGAATAAATCGACTGCACATTGAGACGGTTTAGCTAAATTTCGGACGCGATTAAAAGTCACTAGAAAATATTCTTTAATACGTCGTTATACGCAGTCCTTATTTCAGAAATAAAATCATGGTTCACTTAAATTCCTCGTTACTGCACAAATCGTGACACCCGCCTGTGTAATTATTTCGTTTTTTTTAATTCATATACTTAGTGTATTATAAAATTTGTGATATAATAATAATAATAAATAATTTCTGACAGTCCACACATCATATGAAGAATAATAATGAAAGCTAAATAAAAAAAACCTTTTGAGAAAAAACCATTATCATAACCGAAAGACGGCAGCTGGAAATAGGCCAAAAAATGCCACAATGACCGGTCTTGCGTCACTTGCATTGCATCCAAAGACTGCCCTCGATCTTCACCAGATCGTCAGTAACCTCACTGAGGGCCCTAACTAGACACATTGCCATATCTGGTATATGGTTTTATAAAAAAAAAAGTTACTTATAAACCCTAGGGCTAGTCCGTAGAGTTGTTCGCAAGTAATTTTTAATCAACGTCAAGACAATGTCAAAGTTTTTTAGCTTTACATTAAGTAAATAGTTTTTGTAATTTGAGCGACATTTAGTCGCGTCCGATAAATTATCAGTAGTTTTAAATACCTACAAGAAAACACATAAGTTTTGTAGTTATAATAATAGCAGGTGTTAAGGTTTAAGGTGTACTTACGTAGCAATTTCTTAGCATAATGATCGCTTACGTAGCCTTTTCATATCATTTTCGCGCGTATAAATTTTATGTTTTGCTAAATTATTGATTGAAAAGATGGATAGATTATGGAAGAAGAGTTTTTGGAAAAACAAAGTGGAACGCGAGCGGCGTGGAATTGGAAGATTGATGTACAATTAATTTTGCTAACAAAATAAGTAGTAAGTACTGCTTTTGTAAACAGATGCTATAAACTCATAATAAAATATACTTCGAATTAACTCTCGTTTAAGAAAGTCTTTTAAATTATTACCTAAATCAAGATAATTCAAAAACAATAATAATCTATTACCCGTGTAAAATGGGGCGGTTTGTTTACTATTTATAGGACTATATGCCCGCGGTTTCACACGTTTTGTTTCTATGAAAACGTTTTAAGACTAATTCTAGACCATGTTATGAAAATATTTTATTCCAGGGCTAGAACTACGTGTATTCAAATTTCAGTGCGATCCGTTCAGTAATTATTGCGAGAAAGAGAAACAAATATCCACACTAACCTACTCTTTTACTCTTTTACCTATGTTTTTACATAAAAGATAATATCAAAGATTCTATGAATAAGTTAACTATTTATTTGGATGTATAAATATAAACAGGTAGAGTCTGTTCAAAAAGAGAACCGTCGTAGGAATTGAGGTCGCGTGTGTGCCAATTTACTACTTTTGTTGCGTTGACAACACTGCTCTGTCATTGCTAGTGCGACTAAGAGTTTTTGATACTTGGTAGAAAGAAATCATGCACAGACACCAATTTTTGTCATGAATAGGTACTTCTTGCTAATATGTATCTTCGCATAATGGTGATTGAAATTGGCTACCATAGCACTGCACAGGTGTTATGTGATGAATGTGATGAGCCAAAAATAAATGCATGATTCTACTTTGGTTTAAGTGATAGCTTTAATCAAAATTATTAATAACGGACTTAAAAAATTAAACATAGAGACATTTTATGATTTTATTTACATTTTCTTAATATACAGTAAAAATTTACAATTATAGATAATAATTTAATCAGTACCATAATCAAAATCTGAATCTAAGTATTCAATGCCGCTTATGTCTGAGCTAGCTTTGGAGCATTCACTATCAGACTCTGTTTCATCTTCGGATTCTGATTCTGTTACATTTATGATAAATTCTTGTAAATTGTCCATCAAATGGTCCTGTTCCCAATATTTTTCTTCAACATGTTTCACATGTTCACATTCTTTTTGCCACTGAGCAGTAGTTATATTATTGAAGCATTCGTTTATTATGGGCAGCAATTCCTTGGCTGATACATTAACATTCTTTGCTGCAACATCTCGTTTAACTAAACTCCATATTAATTCTATTGCATTCAAATCGCAATGATACGGCGGTAACTTGACAACTGTGTGACCATGTGCTTCAAGTAATTTATTTATTTTGTACACAGGATCACCTTTGTTACTTTTTATTAAATCGAATAATTCAGCTTTAAGTGCATTTTCTGGGAATGATATTCCTTTATCGTTTAACCATTCTTTCATTTTGTCTTTCTTGTCACTGTAATTTGGAGGTTTATCTAAACGTACACTGTGATAAGATGCATTATCCATCACAATCACCGATGTTTCGGTAAGATTGGGTATAAGTTTTTCTGTTACCCATTTTGTAAAGTTCTCATCATTCATGTCGTGATGATAATCTGCTGAAGTATTTTTACCCTTGTATGCAAGTAAACAGTTATCTACAAATCCATTCCGGGTACCAGCATGTACGATAATATATCTTTCACCCAGGGAAATGGCTTTAGATACCCCAGGTTCATTTGGGCCTTGCCAGCACTTGTTGACTTCATGCGCAGTATGGATGTATGTCTCATCTAAATAAACAATTGGTTTTTCTGTTTCTCTCAATCGCTTCATGGTTCGCAAATATTTGGCACGCCAAACCACAATATCATGCCGCTCTATAAGTATTTTTCGTTTTGACTGACATTTTTTATATTGATATCCCATTTCTTTCAAAACACTGTGCAGACTAGAAATTCCACCACCAAAATTTATGTCTTCTTTTAGTACTCTATGTAGCTTCCTCAGAGTCGGTACCTCTTTTCGAACAGTATAAAACTGTCGAATTTTGCTCCGTATGGCACATTTGTCAAAATCGTCCAGAATTATTGTCTTGGGCCGGCCTTTGCGTTTTTTCCCTGGAGTGCACCACACACCTCTATTTACAGCACCTTCTTTTTTAATTTTAGACACAGTGTCTCTACTAAGACCTGCAACATAAAATGTACATAGTTTAATATCTAAAAACGCAAAGTATCAATATGTGTTAGTCATACACTACAAAAATAGGTCAGCTGAGGCTTGAATGAGTTTTACCTAATATAGTATTTCCGTTTACGCTAATCGCACATACAACACTAAGGGCTCCCACACAAAACTGCGATTTGGTGCGATTTGGTGCGATGCGATGCGATGTGATGCGATGTCACACGAACTTGATTTGCGAATTTCTGCGATGCGAATTTGTGCGGCGAACCGTTTTGTAGGGTAACCATACCTTCAAGTTTAGTCAGCCGTATTGGACGTGTTTTTAGGAAGCGTAAGATGGATCCCAAAAACATAATTGAACCGATTTAAGCAAAAATGATCCAACCCACACAAACCTCATTTCGAGATAATCGATATTTAAGTTTGTGGCGGTATTTCTCTAGCTTTGTAATACAAAATGTTGTTATTTTAATTTAATTTAATGCTATGTAAACTCAACTTTTTTGCTATAAATAATATAAAGAATAAATTGTAATAGTTTAGTAGATAATTGGGAAAAATTGCGCCTGGATCATTATTACAAAATTAATTTTGTATGGAAAGAGCTATGTAGGGTGCAAAAATTAAAATGCAAAAATGATTCAAAGTGTGATAAAAATTAGTAATCATTTTTGTGTTTTAAAAGACAAAACAAACAAAATTGGCCCTACTCTACTCCTCGTCCAAATCAGAATAAGGTTCATCACATAAACCATCTACATCGTCTTATTATTATTATTATTGCAGCTTCCCTTCGGTTTCTTAAATTAATCAATGCAATCATCTGGTATCTAATATTAAATCTGCTGGCCCTGTACTTATTTTATTTTATTTATTTATTTTTCGTTAAAGTACGAAACACACAGAAGCCGGAGGCGTGGCGGAGGCGAAGGCGTGCGAGTTGTATTCTATGGAATCCTATGAAAGCCTACACACACACCGCAGGCCGTGGCGAACGCGGTGCCATAGGAAAAACCGGCACTCATTCGCCTCCGCCACGCCTCCGGCTTCTGTGTGTTTTGAACTTTATGGTTTATTTCGTTTACGTACTTAGATGGAATAGCAATTTCAAATATAAACTTGTCAAAGCTTAACTTGTTTTATATCATCATCATCATAATCAACCTATATTAGTCCACTGCTGGACATAGGCCTCCCTTAATAAGCGCCATAGCTCCCTGTCTTCAGCTTGACGCATCCAGCATCTGCCAGCAGTCTTTCGCAGATCGTCATCCCACCTGGCCGGAGGGCGTCCTATACTACGTTTGCCAAGTCTCGGTCTCCACTCAAGAACACGTTTACCACAACGGTTGTCGGTTCTTCGCGAGATATAGCTGGCCCACTGCCACCACTTCAGCTTGCTAATTATTTGAGCTATGTCGATAACTTTGGTTCTCTTTCGGATGTATTCTTTACGAATCCTATCCTTCAGAGAAACTCCGAGCATAGCTCTTTCTATAGCTTTCTGAGCTCTTTGAACTGATGGACCAGCTTAATATTATAGTTTGAATCATTGTAGCAAAACAGAACGGTTATATGTTAGGGTAACCAAAGCAACACAAAAATGATTCAAGTGGCATGAAACACTTATACATTTAAAAAAATGGTCTTCGACATGACAGTTGTGGGTTGGATTATATGGATTTTCCACATTTGTGAACATAGAGGTGTGAGTCTTTGATATGTTAAAATATACCTTATACTGATTACATAGGTTAAAAAAACTCGAAATTGACTAGGTTGTGGGTTGGATCATTTTTGCATAAATCGGTCCAATTGCACTGCTGTTATTGTTAAATAGATATAAAAGAAAAAGAAGATTCTGGATTCATCCATTTAATACGATTATGAACACTGAAGGGAACTATTTTACTCGAAATTACTATGAGTTGAGAACTGAAGCAGTTTTTTCTTTACAACACAAAGAAGGCGGCTCAGGCGCCGCGCATCTTTCGCTAAAGTTGTCTCAGAGCGGACTAAAATGGGGGTCACCAAGTATGACGTAATATGACAGGAATGCGCGATGCAAATGAGATCTGACGTTATCGTGCGAGCTCGGAGATATTTGCGATGCGATGCGAGCTCGCAGTTTTGTGTTTGAGCCCTAAAGACACTGTTTATTTCGTATAAGAAATCAATGTACCTACTGTCCAAAATACACCACAACAAGACTTACATACCAGTCATTGCGGCTACTCGTTCCGTAGCTTTGTTCAGGTCGATGATTGGGCTTTTTGACGCTTTTTCGCGTTGGCAAAACTGTATAACATTATATACTATTTGCCTCACAGTGCTGCGTAACGTTTTTCCTCTTTTCGACATAATTAAAGCAATAATTTCCACAAAAACAAGATCAACAATAATTTACCGAGTTGAAAATATCTTATGAAAGTTGAATGATGAGACAGATGACACATCGATTGGGTTGCCATATAAAAATCTTAATGTTAGTTCACCGTAACGCCACGACGGTTCTCTTTTTGTACAGACTCTATACTAGATTGGCACATGCCACGACAATTATGTAAAACCTGGCTGAAACACATGTCCAATATTAAAGCGTGTCATTAATAGAGTCGGCTTTTTGTTACATTTATGGATAACCGGTTTGTCTATGGTCAGGTGGACCGGTCATTATCAATATCCCTACTATAGGTAAAAATATAATATTATTATTGCGAAAGTAACTCTTTCTATCTGTGACGCGGTCACGCCTAATCTACTGAACTGATTTTAATGATATTTGATACAGAGATAAACTTGAGGACATAAGCTACTTTTTAATAATCACTACACAAAGTCGCTTTCTCTGTCCCTATGTCCCTATGTATGCTTAAATCTTCAAAACTACGCAACGGATTTTGATGCGGTTTTTTTTTGTAATAGATAATATAATTCAAGAGGAAGTTTTATACGTACCTATAATAATTATACCTATAAACCATGCGAAGCCGGGGCGGGTCGCTAGTGTTAAATAAAAATAAGGGATGAAAGTTTTTATTGAGATATCTACCTAAGGTGACTGCCAAAATAACTATTCCACGAGAACGAAGTCGCGGGCACAGCTAGTATATTATTAACTCTTTACACACCGAAAGAAATGACGTTATAAATGTGGGCGTGTTTAGTTTCATACAATTTTATAAAATTACAACGTCATACATCCGATAAATACAAATAAAAAAATAACTAGATATTATAACTAAATCCTGTAAATGGTATTAGTTTCTTGATAAGGTAGGTATAATAGGTACATGAAAATAATTAACTAAAAGTAAATAATTTACTAAAAGTAAATAATTTACTAAAAGTAAATTATTTTGATGTAACTATTTATATTTATGCTAACTATTATCTACAAACAACAACACCAAAACGAAATTTACCGCGAGTTTTTCAGAAGCGTATTTTTACAAGGAAACTAACTTTGTTCTCATAGAAATACTTATAATAGAATATCATGAAAATAGTCTCACCTGAATGATAACATCAATTTCACTAGATATTCCATAAAACAATGCTTCTAATTCACAAAACATAAACAAATCAGTAGGTACGCGCCAAGCTTTTTTTTTTAGTTTAATTTGTCCATTTTTATGAACAGGCTAAAGCCATATTACAGCCAAATTGCCTTGTCTGATGTTTATTTTATATTCTTAAATAATTTGTGTAAAGTTACACGTTTTTACTGATCAGCCCAAAATTAAAAAAAAATCGTACGCGCCAAGCTTCTGTACCGACTCAAAGACAATTTGCATCTTCTTTTTTGTTGGCTTACGTCTTAGTGTTGCAATGGGTAGAATAATAATTATGGAGTAACTGATTAAGAGACAAATGTGACAATGCACAGCCCTGATGTGACTAGAAATTTTGGGTGTTTATTATTTTATGATGTAGAGGTGTACTACGAAAGGAATTTTGGAAATTAGCTTCCTTTGGGTTCAAAACCTTTGGTTGAATGTTTAACAAGAATTCTCTGATATCCATAGCAACCAGTAACCATAGCAGTTTACCATCAAAACTTTACATACAGGTCTACATAGAAAAAAAATAAACTTATTGAAAAAAAAACCTCTTTTTTTTTCGAAAAAAGTAAGACACTTATTTGTTTAACCCAAAAAAAATATATAGTAGAGTGTCAAAAGTGTTATTCTGTGACGATCAACATTGTCGTGAAAAAGTGATTTTTTTAAAGTGAGTTTAACTGAAAACGGGCCCTTGAACTTTTAGCTATTATTAGAGTTTTTTTATCAATTTTATGGCTTCATGTATTTAATTGGTTATCTTTGGTTATGAGCCTTGGATGTACATAATATGTACCTTTAATTGTATGGCTTGGTAACAATAAAATCGCTTCAAGACTCCCTGGCGAAAAAAATTACTTTACTAAAATCAATGTCCAAAAATCTCGTTAGTATCTCATTTTAATGGCGAAAGGGGATTGTTAGACAGACACAATATAGAAATTCCCTTTACCACTTTAATATTTTGGGGTTATTTATAAATTATTTTTGGATTAACCCTCTATCACTCAAGAACTTCGATTTTTCTAATTTTTTGTATTCAGGTTGATAAAAATAAACAAAAAACACGTATTTTTTGATTTTTTGTTTTTCCGAATATATTTTAGAAAATAGGGAGTGTTGTTCGTAGCCAACATTGAGCAATCAGACCATTATCGTCGTATAAACTCAGGGTCCTCCAGGCTATCCTCGTCGAAATCCAAACCATCTTCACTGTCTGTGCCATCCTGAAGCGCGTGGTCAATGTCACTATCTATCAGAGTCCGCTTAGAGCCCTCCTGGAAAAAGTAAAAACTCAAAAAAATAAAATGAGGGTCTACCACTTTCTACTACCAAATTACCTCCTATCGGTCAATGTAGGCGACGACCAACAGACACAAATTAAAAAAAACTCATATTTGCCATAAATTTACTAAAACTCATAATTACATAATAAAGTTGATATACTTACCGGTCCATTTTTTCGAAATTGCAGCTAAACACTCACAAAAACTATTTTTTTCGGATTTTTGAAATCGTGACTTGCATGCACTTTTTCAAATTACTGGCGGTAGACATTCGAATTTCATTTTTTGACAAATAATGCCATCTTTTGCAGTTTCTTGGTACTCGGTCGTTACTTTGGTTTGTAGGCTACGACGTACATTGCTTTGTAACGAAATACAATTAATCATACCAATTTTAAGGGAGATCGATTGGTATGTTGGTTACAGCCTACACTATGATACAGAGGGTTAAGTATTACTTTCTTTGTTTCTATTATATTTACCTATTATATTTTGTGGGTGTCGAAATAAATGCTTTTTTAATCTTCTTATGTATTCTTCTATTTGATAACATTTTAGAAATCCCCTTGAACATTTAATTGTTTGTTATATCATTAACAAAGAACTAATTAAGTAATCGCGATAGTACGTACTGTTCACACAGTCATTATTTAGGTTCAATTTCAATGAACTTGACAATGTAAAGCCGTCATTCTCGAACTAACGAACTCTCGCTCAAAATACTAGGCCAGCATAAGGAAACGAAGGTTACAAAAAATATTTGTTCCTTGGATAATGTACCATGTTCTGAACATTTTAAGGTTCATAACATCATTGAGCGCTTATATTACTACATTACACCGAAGTCAAGTCATCGCAAACTAAAATAATCTGTAATGTTCTAATTATAAGGTTTGTATTTAAATAAAGTGTTTTAACACGCGACGCAAAGTACAAGCTTAGTACAGTTTGAGCACGGCTCAGTACCAAGACAAACAAAACTTATCTCTGTCTGCTATCAGTTAAACCTCATTTTGGCTTGTATAATCTTATCCCGAGCTTGACTCTATTGCTCTTTGGATTAAAGGCCGACTTAGGTAAAGTCACAGGTACCAGGATGACATGAATGTGAGAGAGGTGTCTGGAAAAGTGCCAAGTTTACAGCGTAGTACTGACTGAGACGTAAGCTGTGGTTGGCTTACGTAGCTAAATGCATTTTGTAGAGCTAGTTGATTATTTATTAATAGGAGGGGTTTTTGTATATGTAATTAATTAATTGGCTATCTAAGTACTTTAGCTGGGGCAGAATTCCACTAATGTCAAAACAAAGGTCTCAATAGTGCCATTCAATCAAGATGATTAAGATGACGTTTGTGCATTTGTTTTTCTAGTATCTTTTGCTCTTGAAAAGACTTTCATAATTAGAATGTCAAATAGGGAGATAAAAAGGTAATCGTCACAGCTATGAATGAACCTCAAAAAGTTTGTGCTAGTAGAATACCAAAAAGAGTTTAACACTGACATTTTGACACGATACTATTTAAATGGTGAAGTGATTTATTTAGTGGAATTCGGGCCCTGTATTGTAGTATTCGTAATTTATGTAAACTGTCAATTATGAGCATGTTTGTTCTATCTTCAAATATTTCAAACTTCACTTGCACATTCTTCAGAAGATGCTTTAGGTATCTTTTTATCCATTCTATCTAAAACAATATCCCGTCTAAATAAAGGCTGGATGTCACGTTTTTTCTGAAAAATCGTTTTTTTAACTTAGCAGCTGTTATTCGTTTATCATTTTTAGAACTTTTTGTGACTTTGATAACCATCTTTTGATGGTTTACGCGAAAAATTAACAAAAAGATCGTGGCAAGTCAGATGTACCAACCGTTAGAAATGATTTATAGTCTATGCTTTGATTTGGAAAGAGATTAGGTTTTATGCAATGTGGATTTTTATCGGATAGTCTAAACATAGGTGAATTTATATTATTAACGATGTGAAAAGAACTTCCTTCGCAATAAAAACGTGGTCTTTAAAATTCGGTATGCGTGACATTGTGTTGTGGCTTTATAAAATAAATATCAACATATGAACCGATTTTTTATATACATATAACACTATTAAATTAAGGTCTGTTAATTTTAACAGACCTTCGCTTGACCACTGTTTGTATGTAAGCATAGCTTAAATAAAAAATGAATTGTTCTGCTCAGATGTTTAAATATTGACATCACAATACTTTTAGATTTTATAGTAATTAAAACATAGAATATAGAAACGTGCCACGTGGTTTTTTCACTTATAATGAATTAAAAAAGTAGAAAGAAAAATCAATTCACTCGTTATTTTTTATTTTATAAAAAGTAGAGACTGCCCACCCACCACCTAGAGTTTGTTATGTTAAAAAAACGTAACAAACACTCAGTTTACAAATTTAACGTATCCAGGAATAGTCAACACACTGTGTGAACAATATCGATTGTTGATAAAACCATCGTGGAATCCATTGAGACATGCAAATCAGACAAAAACCTAATAAGAATACGAGATACCTTCCCACGGATCCCAAGAGCATAAACATGTGATTCTAGAGCAAAAACTGAATCCGCTACATAGACAAGGAAATGTTTATGAACGACACGTTTTTTTTTATATTTTTTTCCGCGCCAAATGCGTTCGGAAACCAAATGGGCCAACCACATTTCACACCCGGAAATGCGTCTAAACTTTTTGCGGTTAACCTCCATAGAGGATAGATTTATTTTTAAATTCGGCGTCTTTATGGCCAGTGCATAGAGTAACATTTAGAAGATGCTTTGGCAAGATGCCTTGTGATGCATGCCGAAACCGCATTAAGATAAAAACACAATTTGTTTGATTCTATCGCCTGTTTTCGAGTGTGTATAAATCAATTTTTGTTAATGTAATTTTCTTTGTAATATAACGAAGGAGGAAGACATGCAGAATTCTAATAGGCTCAAGATTGAGATTACGTGTGATTTCGTTTCGCTGTCAAGATGGTTGTCGTAAAATTTGAGCGTGCTCATGAATTTCGAGTTTATTTTTACAGTTCATAAAATACTAAGTGCTCTTACCCTGCTTTTTATTGTAACTATATTTTTAATTTTTTAGTGATTTTGTTAAATAAAGCCATTAGTTATTTAGTCAAAACTCCATATAAAATCACTTTTATCCTAAAAGAATCATTGTAAAGCCGATGCAGGATGGTCAGTGGTCATTCGTCGCGGACAATGAGCCTTGTCCCCTATTCTAAGATTTATCACACTTCGAGATACTACGAACCCGATGATAATTCGAATGATGTCCGTACAAAGTAAAGGAGAGCACTCGACATTCGAGATGATCTCATGCATGGCGCTCATGCGGGAATAGCCCCCTCGTAATGTCCGAGCGTGTCCTGTACAGAGAGTATAAGTTGGGCAATTTAAACATGGAAGTACTCAACTGCCCCGACTGCTCCACAGGTTTAGGGGAGCAATGACCTATATCCTAGTCGCATTCAAACATGGAACAACGATTCAACTGCACCAGCTCTCGGTAACCATAGTAAACTTTATTTTTTGTGCATTAGAATCCAGTTCTAATCATAGATTTCAGCACGAATTTCCGAACGAAAATGACTTAGAATTATTTTAGCGGTAATTCCAATTTGATTCCTATTGGAGCGCGCTTTCGTTCGATATTCAGAAATTTTGATTGTGTAGTAACGGCGTCTGTTTTCTGGGGTGATCGTGAAGTTTATGTTTTTTAAGAATTTATACCCGAAGCGATGCTAGCTGGGTTATTTTTAACCAATCCAAAAGTTTATTACATGCGCTTACGCAATTAATAGGAGTTTTTATTGGACCGGTAAAGGACTAAAAGTGTTTGATCGAGCCAGCGATGTTTGTAGCATTATTTTGGGAATGTGGGATTGGTAACTCGTTCCTTCTTCGCTTGCTGGTTCTTTCCTGGTATTAGTTAGGTCAGTGACCAGCTTGTGTCCTTAAAATAAACATTCGATAGATTTGAATACTGACTAGATATACACATTCTTTAACAATCCCTACGTTGATACAAGAATCGAATCACCTTAAGGCTGAAAATTATACATCTTTCATGCGTTTTCGAGGCACCCTTAAGCCATAATTGGGCATGCAATTTAATTCTTTAAGTCTGAGTTTGGAATAATGTGGAACAAATTTTTTATAAGTTTATTTACCTATAAACTGTCGAATCGAAGAATCATCTTTTATTGAATTTCGAGCAGAAATCAGTTCGATGGTGCCTATTCCGGGTACAGATTCAAAATTGGAAGGAGCATTAAACCTCCGTGGGAGCTCAAATACAGGGTTCAAGGATCTTTGTACAGAGTAATCACTGTGTACCTTGTACAGTGATTTGAACTCTACATTTTTTGTTTATTTTGAGAAATGTTTTGTTCTAAGGTTTTTGTTAATATAGTGCGTAAGCCCTCATACTCTCATTTCTAAGAAATTAAATAACATCTTTAAAAAGTACGTACTTGGGGAAGGTTGTGTGTTCAAGTCCCGTCGAAGTGGAAAACAATTTGAGAAATCATTTACATCCTTTTCTTTTTCTGTTGGGTTTGGAAAACAGTTTAGTTGGCAATTGGAAAGGAATTGGAAAAAAACTCCACCACATTGACATACAATACCTACCTGGCATTTTTTTGCATTGGGGACCGAATTAACCTAGGGGGTTTGGTTACTTTACACCTTGAGCGTAGTTATTTCTTGTCTGCGAGCAGCGACCAAATCAATAGATTTTTCTAGAAATACGGCGAAGAATACCAATTTTTGGTATAGATACCAAAAGCACATTTTTGTGTACGTACTGAATTCGGTAATTAACTAAACTTTTACTCAGGTAATTAAACGTATCTCCTAACATGAAACAATAAGCATGTCGACTCAAAATGACAAATAGTTTTTCTTCTATTTTCAAACAAACACGCTCCTAATCAAAATATTTGACTGCCATCTTAAGAAAAATGTTAATCAATCTTTCGAATTTCGAACGCTTGGAATAAAGGAAAAAAACATGGCCGCTGATAATGACCTCCTTCAAGTTAAATAGGTCATTTCACCCCGTGAGGTCAGTAACTTGTAACAGGACCCAAGGGTTTTTTCTAAGGTTGTGTTGGGATGGACTTCATTTTTTATCGGACATCGTAGCGCCTTATTTTAGTTATATGAGTACCGTTACGAAGGATACACATGGGAAAAATCATTTGAGATATACGAGAAGATAATAAAGGGGCAATATATGAATATCTATGATAAATAATTATGCCTAACCTAAGTTGGTAGGTTTCAAAGATTAAACGATTGAAAGCGTGGTTTTTATAAAATTTACGTGATGTTTTGATCTTCTTATTACACTTTTTAAAAAGTGCGAAGTAATGTGAAAATTGTAATCATGTAATTTTGATGATTATTACGAGTAATTACATAGTAAATGTCTTTTCTAATGATTGACATTTAATAAAGTAGAGATATTAGTACAAAATTATTGATATAATTTTTTTCAATTTTACCATTACCGATGAAAACTGCCCGGCCTTTGCAATTTTCCATTTTAGGAACAAAAATATCCTTGTTCTTTCGCAGGTATAATAATTCATTCTTCTACTACTAAGGTCCATCTCAGACCTTATTTACCAATCAAAATTTTCCACAGTCATCGATATGATCTCGAGATATCCCCCGGTTCTTGGTGCCGTGTGTATCGGGATGCGAGCCCTTCCGCATTCCCGCGTCGCCGACCCACTGCGCTAGTGCCCGCGTATCCCTGATCCTGCGGAGGGAAGCGCGTCTATCGATAGTTGTTATCGGTTCGATAATCGATAGTTCTTATCCATCAATCGATAGTTCTCTTTGACAATAGATAGTTCGTATCCGTTCGACAATTCAGTTCTTCATTTATTGATTGTGATTCAGGTAGATTTACAATTCGATTTTTTTTGAAATTTACTTATTTTTCATCACTGAAATCTACCACTTTGTCTTACAAACTATTATAAATTTTTAAAACATTGCAATTAACAACATTTAATTTTATATAGAAGCATGCATTTATATTCACTATTATTAGAAACCATCCTTATCTTAAATACATAATAAGACATTTTTATTAAAAATGATAAAATAAATTAGTGTTTGTAGGATGGTGATAAACACGAAAAAAATAAAATTTAGTTATTCAATTTATATAAACAATGTCAGCAAATAATACGGTTAGTTCTATGGACAATCGATAGTTCTTATCCGTTCGACAATCGATAGTTCTTATTCGTTCGACAATCGATAGTTTTTATATATGTTAGATTATCGATACTTCTTCTTCTTAGCCCAAATCTTTTGAAGAAATTTAAATGCTTTCCCTATTTCTATTAGACATGACACCCTCTCTGAATTCAGAAATATAGTCAATGAATATTTCCTTACTTCAACATAAAACTATAAAGTATCAATATATCCATACTAATATTAAAGACGTGAAACTTTGTATGTTTTTAGAAAATTTGAATAGACGTAGTTCAAGCCCTGGTATAAATGAATCAGTTCCCATGGAATAGAAATAGTCTTGAAACGTTTCCATAGAAATAACGCGTACGAAGCCGTGGGCATGCCTATGTGTTATTCCAGGGCTAGAACTACGTTTATTTTAAATTTCTGCCCGATTAGTTCAGTTGTTTTTGCGTGAAAGAGGAACAAACATCCATACATACATAAATCTATACATCCATATATTCAAACAAACTTTCGCTCTAATAATGTTAGTAAGGATTTTTACCTACCATTTATTAACTATCCCGACGATATGATATAATGATGATCGAATGATAGATCTCTATAAAACGTGATGTATCCTTCGAATTAGATGGAATAATAACACGGCAGCATCAACCTGTATTAAACTTGTACCTACTCGAAATATTTATAAAAGGGTTACGTATGAGTATTTTTATACACCTATTATTGTATTGTACACGTGGATTGATAATATAAAATGAGTCAATGGTCTATTTCACAATACGCTATTACTTCATAGACAAAACATCGATAAAATCTAACGTGTAACACACATCACTAGTGACGTTTAACGGGTCCCAGCCCTACATAGCCAGCTAGCTAACATGGGTACCGCTAAACGATACATCAAAGATTAGTGCCTATCCTACTTGTATTTATTCTGTGGTCAGTAATAGCTTATTAAAGGTACTGTATCAGTTGAGGAATTTAGAACTAACGGCGTGGCCTTTATCGAGCTCTTGGGCTTGCTGTCGGCCTGGTATATTATATTCTGTTTATATATTTTTAGTATAATTATAAAAGATTATTTATTGGTATTCAAAATAATTATATACATTTTATGAATATTCACGGGTTTTTATCGCGTTTGTTTACCTATTTTTCCCGACGTTTCAACAGGTTTATTTGTGGCAAGTAAATTTTACTTCCTAGTGCTGTCGTGGTTACGGGTTGAATGATAGGTAAACGCGATAAATACCCATGAAATTAATATTATGTGTTCTGCTCATTTATGATTTTATAATTACGTCACTAACCATTCTTCTTGATAGAGGCTAAATTAATTAATAAATAATAATAATAAATAAATAATGTTGGACAATCCACACAGCATCACCTAGCCCCAAAGAGGCTGGCTCAGCGCATCAGCATTGCCATACAGCGTGGTAATGCAGCTAGTGTCTTGGGGACGCTTCCGACTGGTATTGACATGGATCAATTGAGCTACCGTTAGACTGTTTGCAACCGTCTGCATTTAGCTCAATGGTTTCAATTGTAAATACTAGTTGTAATTTTTCTATTCCTTGCTTGTAATTTTCGTTGTTAATAAAGCCCCAAAGTAAGCTAATCAAAGCTTGTGATATGGGTACTAGATAACTGATGTATTTCATACATTATAAACATAGATAGGTATATTTTTTATTTAACATAGAAAACACTCAAACCAACGGAACAAATTTCTGCAGAACGGACACAAATTTGTTCCGAAGCGGGAATCGAACCCGCAACCTCTTGCGTCGCTGTAATGTACAGGTATAAAAGCAATAAGATAAAAAAGGTTTTATTTTATTTTATCTCATAACTGAATGAACTAAACAATAGATAAGAATCCCGCACTTATTTTACCTTGATTTTGCATCTTCTATGCAAAAATGTGCAATGTTTACAACTCAGTTCTACAACACAAAACAATATGAAAGAATGAATAGGTGTTCTATTGTTATGTCATAATATACCTATCGTAAGCCGAAATAGGTTTTTGCAAGGTTATTGTTTGTGTGTAAACAAAAAAAATTGGTCTTAAGTTCTAAAGTCTTTGAAAAATAACTACAAAACAGGATCTACTTTTTAACTCAATCATTTGGTAAGATACTGCAAACCAGGGGCCGAATTCTATTAAATTCAAAACAAAGGTCTCAATAGTGCCATTACAGTGCACAATCGTCATTTTAATCATACAAAATGATTAAAATGACGTTTGTGCATTTGTTATTCTACTATTTTTAAGAGACTTTCATAATTAGAATGTCAAATTGGTAGTTATAAAGGTAATCGTCACAGCTATGAATGAACCTCAAAAAGTTTGTGCTAGTAGAATACCAAAAAGAGTTTAACACTGACATTTTGACACGATATTATTTAAATGTTGAAGCGATTTATTTAGTGGAATTCGGGCCCAGCATCTTTGTATCAGCGAATTCTATCTTATAGATACTAAGAAATATAGCCTATGTTACTCAGGGATTATGTAGTTGTGTCTAATGGTGAAAGACTTTAAATCCGTTTAGGAGTAGGAGTTTTTGTGTTTATTCGTTACATACATACAAATGTCTCCTCTTTATTATATTAGTAGGTAGGTACTATAGATTAACTCATAGGTACATTATAAAAGTCTCTGAACGAATGTAATATTATCCTATTATATTTATTACCAAATTCGCGATATACACAATGTCAATACTAGAAATAAAATAAACTTGCTTTGCCTACAACTAGACTAAACAAGGTTAGTGTATCTCTTAAAGGGTATGTCTACAACAAAACCGCAAGTGAGTTGCAAAAACTATCAGTAAATAAATTCACACAAATTGTCAAAACTATTCTTTGTAAAAAGGTTTACTATAAAATATCTGATTATTTAGATGATAAAAAGCTTGAGACGAATTTTGCTCCAACTCGAACACTAACAAACTAACTATAATAAAGGTTTCTTGTTCGCTTCTTTACTTTACCTTAAAAAGATCGAAGTGAACAAAAATCAAAGTGAGGACTTTATTTCTTATTTTTAATTATTTATTTAATGAGTTTTATGTTTTCAAGTGTCCTGTAAGGTCTCATGGAAATAAAGCACTTTGACTATTGACTCTATTTTATGAAAAACTAAATGATAGTCATAGAATATTTCATTAGTTAATTAAAAACTAAACTACGTTAGTAGTAAAAACTACTATTAACTTCATTTAAAACGATTGTTAATCGTAATAATATTTTGTATTTAATATTAACATCTTACAAATGAAAAACTAGCAGATTTTATAGAATATTCTATTTGTACATTGCAAACTCTGATTGTTTGTGGATGAATGTAATTTATATTTATTAATATTCTTGTACCTTGTTAATTCTGGATAAAATAGTAAATACAAAGTACTCCTATAAAAACTACTACCAAGTTTAAACAATAGTTCTTATTTTTAGTAGTAACTACCTAATTAATGAACTGTTTTGTCAGTTTTAATGAATTATATTTCTCTAACTATAAGCTTAATAGGGTACTAGGAAATTAAATGAATAAAAAGCAGCGTGTGTGATAAAATATGTTCTTTAATATCCCTTAATATAATGCCATAATTACCTATGCATAAAGTCCGACACATGGGCGGGATAACTCGGCGTTTATGTAATACAAATATAACTATATATTTTCGAACACTATCGGGCCACATTTTTTGTTTAATTTAAAAGAGAACTTAGGACGGACTTTGATATAAATCTACAATGGAAAATTATTAAATCGATAATGTATCAGTCGAAAATATAATATACAATGATTGTTTTTAAACTGTGAATGTGTCTAATACTTAATTGATGAATGCAATGATATGAATGCAATGAAATTGTATACTCGTAGTTTTTTATATAAAAAATGAAAATTGCGAGTCAAAAAAATGGAAATGGTGTTTATGATAATGAATACTTAGTTACAGTTGACAATTGATTATATAAAACAACAAAACATGCATGATGATGTGCAATAACGAAAACCAGTTAGGGTATTTTTGAAAAAATACTAATCAAGATAATAGAAATTCTTAGATTTTATAGTAGCTTAACAATTCTAGAACTTAAATTTAACACGCTCGAAATTTAATAACTAAAAAGTAAACATAATCTTAAAAAAAGAGAAGTACAGGACAAGCATTGCAATTTTATATACAGTTTTTGAGCGAAAGAAAAATGTGGTAACTCGAAATGTGTTGGATGGAAGTTACGTATATTCAGGATCCGATCATATAAAATATACTTAGGGCTAAATTATAATACGGTCTATTTTTGAAGGTTTCTCAAATAATGTACAGTTGAAATGAAGAAAACCATTCAAAAACCCTTTTGCCTCTTTCTGCTTGTCGTTCAATTACGTAATTCTAATTTTTGTCTCTCGATTGATACAATATTACTTTTTTTTAGTACATTTAATTGTTTTTTCATTTTACTTTGTTATGATACAAATTTAGATTAAACCAAAACTTGAATTTGCGTTTATAGTCAGTCACGCAGTGGTATAGTAAATTCATCCATAATAGCAAATTGTTAACGCTGGTTAGGTGGCCCATAGTATTTGTAACTACATATAATAAAATGTATCAATTCAGAGACAAACTAACAACTTAACTAAACTAAAAGCTTAACATATTTTAAAATTCAAATGCTTAAAGATATGTGCAATAAGTATTTCAGTCATTACAGCTTATTTTAAGAGTATTTACTTTAAATAATCGTATAATATAACATAATTTGATTTTTAATATACATTTTATACTAAGAAATGTGTTGGGAAGCCGAAGTCAGGATGTCAGTAAAATCATCTGAAAATAAAGAAATGAATATATCAGTAAAAGTGTCATGATAATCATTTAAAAATGTAGCTCATAAATGCTCCAGACTGACCAGACCTACAAACAAATTACAGAGAACATTAAATAAGGTTAAAAAGTTGGTAAGTATGGTTCTTATAAATTTATAATATAAATACGTATACCTTGTAAAGGACTTACAAGGTATAAAAACATAATTTTAAAAGAACAAGTAAAGAACGTCCAATTATAAAGTCATCCACAAACTTCAAGGTGTACTCGCTATTTTTATGCAAAAACGACAATTCGTTTTTTGTTTGAAACATTGAAAGATAATACTGTGTCTAAACCAAACTAGTTTTAAATAGCCGTCAGGTGGTAAGGACTAAGTCTTTTATTTTCTGGCATTATTTAGACCTCCTTTAGATTAAAAGTGAGCGATAAAATTGAAAATAGATCGGAACGAAAAGCGTGCAAAATTGTGTGACAAAATATCGATGTCGTTATAACTTATGACAATATTCTACTAATGGCTTCCATGAATATATTACCAAGATTGATTATTTTGATTAAGTACATATATGTCTATTTGCTATATTTTTATTTCGGTTTAAATTGGTACGAAGTAATTAAGAGTAACTTGTGAATTTAACAACTTTTATCGGTTTATGTATAAGTTATTCATTTGCTACTCTACTCTATTTTTTATCTCTTGTTGAAGCTATGGCTATGATCGCAGCCGCAGACGAATACATTAAAAAATAAATGGTCTGTTTGTCACAAGATTGTCTACGACCTTACGTAGCACGACGGCATTCTTTGATGGGTGTCATACAAAGAAATGTTCATAAAAAGTAAATGCTCTGCAAAAAGAAACAATCCCGACCACCTCGGACCCATTGCGTATACTCAATCCAAGGTTATTGTAATTTTTTTGCATAAACAGACATATTTTTTAACAATTTGCCGTGCAAAAAAAGGCGTTCAATTGTTTCTGTATTTTTTTCTATTTGCGCAAAGAATTGTCTATGCTTTTGTTGTAAGCCGATGTTTAGTACCCAGCGCGTCTCCACATTTCATTGGACCGAAATTGCTGGTAATAATTTTTAATATTTTCATAAAAAGACTTGTCCCGTCCTTTTACGATCAATTCAACAAGACATTTTATTTTGAGACTGACAATACTTGGCTTAAAATAAACGTATGTAGGTACCTACCACGTAATTGAAACACGAAACGTCTTTGTTTCAATTTAAAAATGCATGCACCTTAAAACATTAAAAATTTATCACCGGGTAATTGAATTTTAATTTTAACTATCAATATAGGTTCGCAATAATATTTTAGTTGATATGCAAATTTTCAGTTTTTTTATAATTTTATGTACTATGTTCCTAGTAGGTACATAGTGTGCTTGTTATTAAAGATGCGCACATTTTGTGTACAAAGGATCTCGTTTTAGCACGAGACATTCAATTATAATATTCTGATAAAGACACTAATTATAATAGAGACTGCGCGCATGTCTGTAAAAAACCGGTAAATAGTTGCCGCCATTTGGCCCAGTGCACCGGCCAGTGGTCATCCTTGGACATCCACCTGCCATTGTTTAAAATTAAACCTGCGATGCGACACATTGCATTCAAATAATTCCTGAAATTGCAGTTTCAATGTGTTTAATCATTGAGTTTATCATGAGCAGCAAGCTAAGCCAGGTACGAGTAGTACCGCCACTCAACAACAGATGGAGCTAGTTGACTCAGCGTATTATTTTCAAATTCGAAGTTGTTCAAGAGTTTTTTTTTATCATTTCCATAAAATTAATTGATAATCTCTGCGTATTCTCATCATCAAATATTCCGAATACCACGCTCATCCCGAGACTGCTCGGATCGTCAACTAGAACACAAAGTACTAGGCGAACATGAATGTTGCAGAGGTAAAAATTACATCATTTTATTTTACAACTCGCCAACCTCCTTAGTAGCTATGAAGGCCTTGTGCTGGTGTAAGTCGCATGAAAGGACTTACATAGAAGCGTGACTAGCCAGGATTAGCAGTGTTGAGGAATGGGTTCGTTAAAATGTAAATTAGTCGTGTAAATTGGATATATTTAATTTTGTAGCCTGAAGCTGAATTAAACTTGTAAAGATGACTTGGAATATATTGTAAGCATTTTCACTAAAGGTCCAATCTAAACTGATCCTTCAAAAAATCATAAAAATTAGTTCATCAGCTTGCGAAGAAAGAGCCAAGGCGGAAGCAACCTCCCATTATGTTTTTAAGATCAAGAGAAGCGAGTTATCTTCAGCTTATTACGGGGAGACTCGGTACCAGGGCGCCTGAGATTGCAAGAGGCCGAATGTGACGTAGCTTTATCAATGTAGTACCTACGTACGAACACACGCAAAATTCGTGGGCAAGGTTGTGTGGGTGCGTGTAGGCGCGTCAGCGTCACTGAACAATCTGTGACGTGACGACACATTTTTACAATAATTTTCACGAGAATGGAATGTGTGTGATTAATTATTATACTATGCCATATTCATTTGTTTTTAAACATAATGTAGATAGAAATGATTCTTATTATATCCTGAAAATATAGTTGATCCCAAGTTAAATATATCACGGAAAAGTTTGGAGCGAACGCGCGTCGAGGCAAATGGCGTAAGCCGAGTTTTTTCTAATTCGTAAGGTTGTCGCTCCCGTGTAGGGGCAAACGCGCCTCACACGTTCGTTGGCTCACCCGCCTATGCGGAAACGACTTCGCTATTAACACACGTTCCTATATGAGATACTACCACTTATACACATTAAAGCGTATGAGAAAAGCGTTTTCTCTGCACACAGCTAGCCCACTTATAGCACAACTCATATAATACACACAGACTTTGCATTTGTGTTCAGATTTTCCACACGAGAAAGTAGTTGTGCTAGTGTATTTTCAGATTCGCTAGTGAGCTGTACCTATGTTTCTGGTACTAGGCAAGCAGGAGTGGCGAGGAGACATCGCGGCTGAACACGTGCTTATCGCCGGTGTTTATCTTTGTGTGCGTTATCTAACCTATGCATTACGTGGCTGAATGTGTGCGATAGATATTTTTTATGTCCACGACTTAAATTTTAATATTCGCTGGTTCTATCGCTTTATTGCTGCTGCGATAAGAAAATTTCATTTCGTATTTTAAATTTTTAGAGTCGCTGTTTAATTTGAATTCAGAATGTTGCATGTTAAACTTTAGTCGTGCTACGACGAAAGACGGTAATTACCTAGAATACAAGTTCACGATGCTGTATCAAAATTAACACTGCAATGATGGCAATATTGTCCAAGATGTATGGCAATGATCTTTGATCAAAATAAAACTCGATTACTTAACCGTACCTACTAGTGATTATGAAATATCAAGACCTCATTATCCGCTATAATCGTGCGTATTGTAAATGATATCATTTTTAAAACGAACGATTATAGTAAAGTCCAATAACTAATCAAATCACTATACCTACCTAGCCGTCTGAAAAACATAAGCTCTTCTAAACTTGGAGCTAGACGATGTTCTGTGAATCGTCTAGTAATCATTTTATTGATTTTACTTTATATTTAAGATTATTTTTTTAGGTCCTGCCCGCGTGTGTTAATGTTTTTAATTATCTGAATGAAACCCATCCTAAAACAAACATAAACAACACTAGAAAAGATATGAAATGTCGATCGATCTGTAGACATATTATTTTAGGACACAACAAGAAATTCCGCACATTTGGTAATTGACATACGGAACTATAAAAAAAACTATGTGACTATGTTGCGATAGCTCGCAACAACGGATCAATATGGTTTTGCGATGTTGGTCTTGTTCTAAGATTGATGAATTGAGTTAGATTGATAAATTTAGTGCATATTGCAAATAGAGGTGGTTGCACCCATGGGTTGATTGAACGCGTCTTCTAGCAGTGGAGTGTCAATGACATGGATGACGAATCAGAACCATTGCGGAAGTCTTCTCGTAATTGTCTCTTTGGAGCGGTTATTGCCTGCTTGACGGCTGTCAAAATATGGCAACTTACTGATCGGTATGGCACAATACGGCAGCATCATCAACCTCAGTAGCCATTTTGTCTCTAAAGAGCCTTCAAAGTATCTGTCAAAGTATAGCAATTTACTTAGGTACTGCACTTTACTTAAGTCTGCTATATCTTATAGCAGACTTATCAAAATCACAAACGAAATGACTATCATGGCGATTGTGAAAATACTTATTATTTTTTCTCTATATAGCATGTATTGCCTATTTGACAGCAGGATGCAATATAACATATCTGTCAAGGTCGTTATGGCAACTTTATCAAATTAGTATTTTTGTCAGAATTGGAGATACTTATTAGATTAAGGCAATTTCAACGTTTCCATGTAAATTTGCTGAGGATGCATCACAGTTTTAAAAATCCACCCATCCAAATTTCATAACATATGATAAGGTTATATTGAAAGTAAGTAATACATACATAGGTGAGTTTTAATATATTTCGTGGAAAGTTCTAGGAGGCTGACAAAAAGTAACCCTGAGTATGAAGATAAAAGTCAAAAGTCGCTCGGAATTGACCTTAATTAAATGTCAGTCCACCTTAATTAAAGTAAAAAGATATTTTTTATTTTGAAATCCGAAGACTTGATTAAAAGAGATTACATCTCAATTGTACATATCGCAATCGTTGATTTTTGAAATTATCTGAATAATATAAGCAATTTTTTGCTCAACTTTTGTTTCACTGCGGCCATGAGCGGAATAGTGTGATCGCCACTTTATGTGATAATATAGGCTAAGACAAAAGTTTCCCACGAATTTACCAAAGAAAGGGTCTTGTAATCATGTCATGCGATTTGTGGACGCATTTTCAACAAGAAACCTAAAGACATTATAGAATTACCTTGCAAGCACTCAATAGGGGCTATGTCCAGGGAGGCCTTTGTCCAGCCGTGGACAGATATAGGTGGATGATGATTATTATTCTCCAAATGTACGCATTTTTAACCCTAAACAGATAAACTAAGGCTGTACGTAATAAATTCCAGCTTATGTCGATTCGTAACTATGACACCAATAAACTTACGCAAGTCGTTATGCAATGGCAGCCATTATACAGGGTGTTCCGGGAGTGCCGGCGCTAAGCGGAGTCAGAGGTCACCTGTATTAGCTATTGTAAAGTTGTGTAAGTTTATTATTAGCTTTCAGTAGGCACTGATTTAAATTGCCTTTTAAAACGGGGATTTAAAATATCTATTTGTGTTTGATTGCGCAATATAGTTGACTGGAAAGGTTATACATTATATACATACAAGGTTATACATTATTTCATGATGATTACCATTATTGATTTAATGTATCATCATCAACAGGCTATACAAATTGAGTTGACGTTGAGTATCTGTTGTAAATATAGAAACAGCGGAGTTCCCCAAACTGGTCAGAAAAAAACACCTACACATACAAAATAAATAAATAAATGATAAATAAAGCTGGACACACAGCATCATCTAGCCCCAATATCGCATGTTATGCCTAGATAAACTTGACATCTTTGTTTTTAAAATCACGTCTTTGCCAATGTCTGTCGAAGTCCTGAGGGTCATTTGAAGTATGAAGACAGGAACTTGACGGCTCCTTCTTCTATACTACTTGGTACATGGCCTCTATTGTGTGGACAAGGAACTACAAATTTCCATACAAAAATGAGACATCATGGTACTATCGTCAATCTTAGTCACCCTTCTGTTACACTTTTGCTACTGAGTGTACCTTTCTCATTTTAATAGTAACGTGAGTAACGAGTTGCAGAATGAAAATTATATTTATGTTTTTCTCCAACTCGTCCCAAATAGACCGGTGGCATGTAGGACGAGTTGATAAATACTCTTTATATTTGAGGGTTAACATTTAATTTTATCTAGACTTGTCTTTTCATTATTTTTGAGGGTTAAAACCTTTCGAGACTTATTTGACTTTTGTATTGCAGTCTGACTTTTTTATTGCACTGGATCAGCATCTAACTGCATGCCTTTTCTGTCCACACCCTGTATATCCCTCATCACCTGCAGCGCATAATGCTGCGCGGTCAGTGTTTGACCCAGTGCCTTACTTGGCAACTTGGCGCATTGACATTTCAACGGTCAAACTTTGACTCGGTCAGTCTTGCGAAATTGATACAGTGTCACCAATAATGGGCGATCAAATTTCAGGCATACGATGCTTGTTTTAATTATTATTCAGCTATGTTCGGAGTTTCTCTGAAGGACAGGATTCGTAACGAATACATCCAAAAGAGAACCAGGTTATTGACTGACATAGCTCAAAGAATTAGCAAGCTAAAGTGGCAGTTGGCCGGCCATATCTCGCGAAGAAACGACAAACGTTGAGGTAAACGTGTTCTTGAGTGAAGACTGCGAGTTGGCTAACGTAGTGTAGGATACCCGAGGATACCGGCCAGGTGGGATTACGATCTGCGAAAGACTGCTGGCAGATGCTGAATGCGGCAAGCTGAAGACAGGGCCCTATGGCGCTTATGGCAGGGGAGGCCTTTGTTCAGTAGTGGATAGATATAGGTTGATGCTTATTCTTAATTAGCTTTGCCTCAGGTTGGCTGGTAGCAGTCCTTCGAGCGGACTTTTAGGCTCAATTTATATTGCCGCGGAATGGAATGACAAATTATTACGACATGCAATGTAAACAACTTCATAGCATATTGAACTTTATGTCAATTGTTTAACATGCAAACTAAATAGATATTCTCTTTCTCTTGAATTCCCGAGAATTCTCGAGGATTCCTCGGAAAACGTGAGCTCTCTTTTTGGATTGTATTTAGTTTGTATGCTAAACCATTGAAATAAAGTTCATTTTGCTATAACTATACAAATTTCATTGCAAAAATTCTCGTCAATTCCATTCCCCGGCAAGGTAAATTGAATCTTAGATGTCACTCTTTTATAATCAAGGCGTAGATACCTCTAAAAATTGATTGACCATACTAAATACATGTAGTATGGTTAGAAACACATATTTTGTCATGAACCTATCACTAAATAGTGTGGTGCTAGCTTTAATTAAATACGATGTATTTCGTAAAACCTAGCCAAATCAAAGTTCTAAGTTATATTCTAGATCTAAAAATGTTTTCAATGTCGTCAAAGTTTCCTACAAAATATTTGTGTTCATAATTAAAACCTGTTCTAAGTTTGTTGACTCCTTCCACTATTTCTGGGCGTCTTCGACAAATTCGATAGAAAATTAAAACATTGATGACTCCACTTTTTGTTGTCGTTTTAAGTTAACTTGTGAAACATGGGCTTGTGCCGTGGTCCTAGATCATTTTTGCACGTTTAAAGTAATTCAATTTCATGTTTTGATTTAATATGTATCTAAATAAGATTGTTTTAAGAAGTTATTTGATTTGGTATCTACGACTACCTAAACTTTTTTGTCGTAATTAGAGTCCTATGGTGTCTTATGAGAATACTTACTTAACTCCTTTTTGTATGATTTTGTATTTAGGTAAATGTATTTTTTTTAAATATCTTCATATTTGTATTGTGTACCGGCTCTTTCTGGTTATTTTTAATAAATAAAAAAAAAAAACGTATAGTTAATGTATATCCGTTTTCTAGTGCCCATAACACAAGTTCTGCTTATTTGGCCTTCCTTATATTCTTATAATACTTCAATATTTGTTTAATTTATATTTTAGCCGTTAGATTTACTACAATAAATATATTAACTAAAAAAAATTAGTCCTGGACCACGGTACTATACAGATAGATCAAGGTGCTCATTAAGTCGATGACGATATGCTATCACAAAAAAAGGTGAAAAAACAATGTTCATGTCAAAAGTTTTAAATAAAAACTAGTAAGTTGAACCTATTTTATTGGCCGACCTCGAACGATGGTGGCTGATTCATCGCTACTTTTTTAATGTCATTAATATTGGAGGATCTTTTATAAAACGTAAGGTATTATTATATGTTTAATACTTTTATTAAGGTTCGGAACTCATTGCATTTTTTTTGTCGAACCTGGCTAGGTCTCTCAAGGTAAATAAAGGCTTCTTCTACCTAGAATTTTGTAAAACATCGTGGGCACATCGTCATTTAGGTACCATCAAACGTGATGGTATTCAAACGAAGGTCTGTTCACGATAAATAAGTTTTTTTTACATAAAATTTATTAAAAAATTTCTTTCATCTTGATCCTAAGTACCACCCCACAGCACCACACCTAAATGAACTTAAATAGGAATGAAAAAAAAGAAACCATATTATTATTTTCCGGGTTCTATCTCCGCCTTGGAACTAGTAGGTGCTATCTTTTAATATTTGTTACTGGTACAATAAAAAAAACTATGTTATGTGTAGAAAAAACATCTATCTAGTAGTACCACAACACAAGTTATTCTTAGCTTTGGGCTAGATGATGTTAAATGGATTGTCCAGCATTATTTATAATTTATATTTTCATGAATATTTATTTTAAAAAGACCACTTCATAGTATTCAAATGCGAACGAAACAAACTTCAAATATGTCAGACCAAATTATTAATGTTCGCAATTTGGCACCTACGTAAATAATGATTTTATTCTCGCATAAATAATAGTACACCTGCCCTACGAATGCACTATGCTACTTAATTATTTAAGTATAAAACCTTTAATTAGACTTCCAGCTGTCTTGACCTTGTGATGCACCTTCGAGCAACATATATTTTGTATAAAAAGTGCATTTTTAACTTTTCAAGTGCGCTTTTTTAATGCTATCGGATCATTGTTGACATTTTCACCTTTGACGATATTATTAACTTTTGCATAGCACTTTGCATACTGAGTGATAATGCACACAGCTGCTCTATGGTCTATTTAACATGGTTTTTTCATTTTAAAATCGCTATTATTATCTATAAGTTTTACTACCCATTTATAACTGTAGTATTTCAAATTGTCTCTATATGTTCGCTATCTTACTTTGAGATTTATGTAAAATAGTTTTTAAATACTACCAAAAATATTATGTTCCTATCACATTTTTTAAATATTTTTATATCTTTTTGTATCTAAGAGCAGAGCTGTCCAAGAAAGTAGCCCAGGTAATTAATTTATACTTACGTATACAAAAATACTAGTAAAACATCGTAAGAAAAAATAATAAACATATTCTCTTGAAAACAAAACTTAAACTTGGCATTGAAGATCCATATAAGTAATTTTTATGACTTGTCCCATATTAAGATAGCTCGTTTTTTACTTTTAAATTGAGCAACATCAAAGCTGGCTTTGCTCCGGCTATTCTAGGCATCAAGATTGTTTAACTTTTTAAATAAGCCCAAATAGACTAACAAAGGAAGAATCCAACGTGATGCGCATACTTACAAAGTTTACGAGCAAAAAATGGCGAGCTAGGGAGTTTGACCTATGATGACGCAACGCCAAAAACAGGCCACACTGCAAGCACCACGGAGTCTGGGGTCAAGGAGGTTCAACGCGAATATGGAATTACACAAGACATGACATGTGATGCGAATCACGTTGGCCGACCGTCTGGCCGCCCAATAAAAACCTAACCTCTTTCGAATTAAGAAATTCGAATTTCATTTTTTAAATTTAGTTACATAGGTATTTTCTTTTATAAATACTCTAAGAATGATTTTCAAAGTTGCCAGTATCGCTTCGAATTGTTTGGTGTAATTGACCTCTTAATTTCGGTGAATAAATGTTTTTAAATGGAGGCGTCGCGGAATCGTGTCTATTTCGAACTCCCGCCCGATCGTACGTTTGCCCGGTTATTGAACTGGAATAATTCGGCAAGCAGGCCATTTACCGCCTTGAACTCGATTATGATGCGAGAAACGTGCATTGATGACATCTTAGAACTGATGATGTGAAATACTTACCCGGAATTGTTATTATTCTTTTATATGATACCTAGATACTTATATTATGGTTCATGCTAAGGTTGCATAATAGTTCTTCCCTAATAAAAGTTGGTATGCATGCAAGTATTATGTGACGCTATAATGATAAAATTAATTAGATATGGCAGCGATTAAATTCGAAATACAAACGCGATATTGTGTTCATGTGACTGCACACATACACAGGTTCCCGCGGTTGTGTGCGTGGGCCGTTTGTGTGTGTGCGTGATGTCTCTGTGTGTGTACGTGGAAGCGCGCGATGAAATAAAATATGTCCGGTCAATGAACTCGCGGTCGGTGCCATAAAAATCGCGATACTGCCCGAAATTCGGTCAACAAACGCTCTCTCGTAACATAATTAAAAATAACCATCTCCCCTTAACTAAAAACATTGGGATTGAACGTTCACAGTCCAGTGCACCAACAATGATCAAATTAAAATGGAAAACAGGAAGCTTAAGCTCTAATGTAAAGTTTAATTGCATGGTTTCTGTATGCAAAACGCCGTGGTCCGTCTCTAGCCGCACCTGTTTCATTCCTTCTTTGTCTCGCACTTGTTGCAACATAAAGCAGAAAAACATCTACAAATCCAATAGGAAAACGCAGCTGTCAACACTGAAAACATCCGCGTTCCACATTCAAAAGATGTCAGCTATAAAAAAGGAATACTTACGTCGAATGGATCGGAACTGCATTGCGTTTTTCATGTTTCTGTTGGTTTCCGCTCTCAGTCAGCTGTTCATCCGGCGACCTTGGCACTCCCTGGCGACTCCTAGACCACCCTCCTCTTCCTACAAGATGAAGTTTCTTCAGGACGGGTGCCCGTCGAAATTCTCCGCCTTCCGCAACACATTTTCGATCAGTAAATTTCAGTTGGATCCAACCCGATCATCTTGCTTCTAATACTGGCCGGTCGGATCTAAGTTTCGGTCCATCTTAGTACTGACCGGTGGGATCTAGGGAGGTTTTAATGTTAGTAGAGTCCAGTGGGGTCTAGGCTGAGAATATCCATGTTGCACAACACTTCGTAACGTAACAGGTTGGTACACAAATACGTGTTTCCGTGACGCTGCCTTCTCGGGCAATGAGAGGGTCGACTTACGGGCCGGTTTATAAAAGAAGTGTGCATTAGTGCTGCCGCCTGGTGGTGAGTAGTGGACACTAAGACCTGCTGTGACACTGATGTAAGATACACAGCCATCCTTGAGGTTAATACCAGTGATTTTTTAAAGTCGTAAACTTTAAAAGTATGGGTTGCGAGTGCTCTGAATCTAGTGTGATATTACTTTCCTCTTATTATTTGTTTCCTGTAATGCCGGGTTTTAATGAAATGGAGATGGTTATGAAATTGTGTTTGTCTTATTATAAATGATGGACAATTTACATAGAATAATATAGCCCCAAGATTAGTAATGCCGTGTGAATTTTTATGTTGTCCAGCTAGGATTATTTTTGTTGTGAAATAAACGTACCTTGGTACAATGATAAGTATTTTTTATTATACATAGGTAGGTACACTGAAATCATCCAGACCATTTGAAAAAATATCAGCAGATCGTTCATTCATTTGTCCCGAATTTTATAGAACCCGAAACCTACATTGCAGGCCTGCTTATTTGTAATTTGTCGTTTACTTCTTATATTATGCAGAAAAAGATTATTAAATTTAAACTCTACTAGTGCAATCAATATTCATCATGAATAAAATTTGTTGACAGTAATAAAAATATTTATTCCAGATACAATGATCCAATGGCAATGCTGCCAGCATTCTGAGCACTCGGCCTTCAGGCAACTTTTTAATTAGTTGCTTTATAGATAGGTTTAGGTACCATTTTCCAAAATCAAGCCCTTAACACTAAAGACCAGTTTACCATATCACAAAATCTCTACATGACCACCACGCTAAGGTATTTACTGCGGTTCTTCGTCGGCAATGCCATCCAATATTGGAACATCCTGCACAAATTAAGGGAAAATGAAACAGAACCGGGCGTGAAGACAATTTATAGATTAGAAATCACGGAACGAGATACCTAACTAATAGTATGAACTTGTTTTCCAATACAGAGTACAGTCGAGCATAAAATAACTTAAAAATAAATATTCCTAACTTTAGCAGAGTAGAAGTAATCCGCAGTTTTGTCGCAGTATATATATAATTCATATAATTCTGGACAGTCCACACAGCATCATCTAGCCCCAAGCTAAGCAGAGCTTGTGTTATGGGTACTAGATGACTGATATACTTAATACAATATACTACATAGATAGATATTTTTTATTATACATATTAAACACCCAGACCAACGAAACAAATTTCTGCAGATCGTGCACAAATTTGTTCCGAGGCGGGAATCGAACCCGCAACCTCCTGCGTCGCAGGCGGACCTTCGCCCACCGCGCCACATCGGTCGTCAATAGTATTTACTTAGGAATGAAAAGCTTTTTTAACCGAGTTGCGGGTTTGATTATTTAATGGCATTATAAAAATCATTATCATCATCCTCAGCCTATATTAGTCCACTGCTGGACATAGGTCTCCCCTTATGAGCACCATAGCGTCCTGTCTTCAGCTTGCCGCACCCAGCATCTGTCAGCAGTATTTCACAGATCGTCATCCCAGCTGGCAGGGCATCCCACACTACGTTTGCCAAGTCGCGGTCTCCACACAAGAACACGTTTACCCCAACGTTGCATAAAAGTTATTATTTAAGTATGTATCTATATAATGTATTAGGTATTAGTAGTATTTTATTGGGCACACGACCCCACTTCAGTCAGACCCAGAACACACGCTACGCTAGCTTGTGTTATGACATAACACAAGCTAGCGGTGTTATGTCTTTGGGCTAGATGTTGCTGTTGGGATTGTCCAGCATCATTAATATTTTTTTATTATTTTTTTTATTTTTTTTTATTTATTTAATACAAACAAGATACATTTTAAATTAATATATGTACCATTTAAACCTAAGGAGGTTTGTCGAGGTACTTACATTCGTCAAAAATCTTACTACTAGGTAATTTAGTTTAGATTATTCAGCCGAATTCCGCTATACTTATATATAAATTCGTACCAATCGCATAGTCGCGACTTTCATCCTGCTAATATTATAAACGCGAAAGTTTGTTAGTATGGATGTTTGTTATTCTTTAAGGCAAAAACTACGGAACGGATTTGGCTGAAATTTATCCCAGAATTCCCACGGGAACGGGAATTACGCGGGTGAAACAGCGAGTATACTCGAAATACTAATCCTGCGCAGACGAAGTCGCGGGCTCCAGCTAGTGAGTTATAATTTTTTTCGTTTAAATAAAATAATTGAATTCGACCCTTCTATTCGACTGTACTCGTGACAGGGTATAGGTACTAGGTATAGGGTGACTAGATAAGAAAGCCGTTTTCACTCGCCTAGGAAAAGGAAACCTCAAGTCGTTAGTCGGAGATTACTACCGGCTTCTATTTTGTATATTTATTTATTTGTTCTGCTAATAGAAAAGGGCTGGAAATGAATAAATAAAAAATGTATAAGTACGCTACAAAATACCTATGCAAACATACGAGTATTTTATTTCATTATCAAATATAATTTAAAACGCATCAGTAGGTATCGGTATTCTATGATGTGCAAGAATACTTGGAATTACCGCCTATTTAATTTATTTTCATATAATTTAAGTTGTGTATTTTAATTTTAATTGTATATTTTAATTTAATTTTAATTATTATTACAAATTATACTTACATAATTATTTTAAATTGACATGTTACTAGGAGTAATTAATAAAGTCTGTATTTCTGTATTTCAGCATTGCGTGCAGCGTGGTAATACAGCCAGTGTCTTGGGGACGCTTCCGACTGGTATTGACATGGATCAATTGAGCTACCTTTAGACTGTTTGCAAACGTCTGCAGTTAGCTCAATGGTTTCAATTGTACATACTACACATTTTTTTCTGTTCCTTGTTCTATTATTGTAATTTTCGTTGTTAATAAAGAATTTAAATTGTTTTATTTATGGATTATTATATTTCTTATTTTATTCATTTTATCTTTCAGCACACAGACAGATACATATTAGAAGTGTGAAAAGATAAAATATTTTAACTAAATCCCTGGTTTTCACATAAATTTAAATGTTTAGTTCCCTTCACGACTCATCAAATTCCAATTATTTTGTGGTACTTACCGATTTATTTATGTTATGGAAATTACGTTTTGTCAAGCTAATCCGGAAAAAATACATTCCGATGCATCAAATATTTAAATTTGAAAGACTTTTTGTATTAGTCTTATAATGTTTTGTCTCGTTAAATCCAGAACGTGGTTTTATTTGCTTTGCATCGCGTTACGTCACGCAGTAGGTGTAGGAAAACGGTATTCCACAGATAGGTAAGCATAGTTTTTCCCTAATGGTAATAAGATTAAAATGGTCACTTAAATTCCAAAGTACTTAGGTATCAAATGAATCTTGAAGATTTTACCTGCCTGCTGCTGCCTTTGCATTGGACTTTAATTTATTTAAATATTTTAAGCCAACTTGGTCAGAACACATAATCCTACTAATATTATAAACGCCAAAGTTTGTAAGTATAGATGTTTGTTATACTCTTTCAAGCAAAAACTACTGGACGGATAAGGATGAAATTTGGCACAGAGATAGATTATAGTCTGGAATAACACATAGGCCGTATTTTTCCCGGAATGCCCACGGGAACGGGAATTATTTAGTTAGTAAACACAAAACGAGATCGTAATGAAACCGAGAAACCTTATTTTATCTTACCAAAATACACAAAAAAAACCTCGAAAAAAATATATAGGCGAGCCTGTTATAATGCAGATAATGCTAATTTTTGTTTCGTAAAAGAAGGAAAATAATTAAAGAGAAGTGAAGAGTAGTCCGTATAGTTTTATTGTTTATGTCAGTTTTCACGCACGCGCCTATCAAGGCGCGTTGTCATTCAAACCGCGTGTCTTTGCGCAATACCTACATATCCTCCATTTTATAATACGTGTACCGAAAACGCAGTGCGACTGGCTATTTTGAACTTGGAACGCTTTTTAAGTGGTTGATTTAAATTTGGAAAAGGTTTTATTTGAAGTTTCTGTTTTTATGTAAATTATGTATCAGATCAATAATTTTTATCAAATTAGAGGTAAGTAAGTATATTGCTCCGAAACAAAAATAAGTTCTTTTTTTGGAAAAGAAAAAGTTTTAAAATAAATAATATAACTACCTACATATCCAACCCTTGATCCACTTACTTACCACATAAAGCATAATCCTTTTACCCAGTAGTTTTTATGGGTATATTAGGTAAATATAAATACATCTAGTGGTGTATTTTTATTTGTTTGTTTACATATTTACCTTTTTGCGTATATAGGTAGGTACCTACAGCCATTTTGTAATCTTGCAGTATGCCAACTCGAATACCTACTTAATAGTTTAATTAGAAAACACATTCATTGAATGCAAACCTGCAGTTCCGAGTAAATGCTGATGTCAGACATACAGAACAGAATATCTAAATGTATATGTATTTGTTTGTAGGAGAGAGTAGTAGAGTCTGACACCTAGCTTTGTTTAGATGCAGTTTCGCACAAGGGATGGTGTGGAGTGGACTTTTTGATTGTAGAACTATAAATTATAAAATTAAAAGCAGACAAATTGTTTGTTTTATTACAAAAACTAACAAGCTACTTCAAACATGCTTTATGATGGATAACCGTGGTCAGACCTTGATCATTCATCAATTCATATGGGACCAGACGATAAGCACATTTTTCATAAAAAAGTGTCATCACAATAGGTTTACCTCGAATAAAAATATATAATAATGATATTTAATAAAAATGATGTAATATACAAAAAAAAGTCGAATTGAGATCTTCCTAGTTTTTGTCGGTTGAAAACATATTAATTATTTACTTAGGGAACTAGTTAAAGATTTAATATTATGTTTTTGAAAAGACAGCAGGGATTCATAGGTAGGAGTTTTTCTGATGTTTGTCTGAAAAACTAAAAACTGAATAATATTGCAAAGATGATCTCGCGATGAGTGATATGTGAGTGACGAGTGACGTGCATGCTTCGTTTATGGTTTATTTATTTACTCATCAAATTTAACCAAATAGTTAAACATAACCCAACACTAAGCAAAAAACTTTTTTTATCCATGTAATATTGTTTTGATTCTTTTGTAATAATTACTTTCAACAAACTGTATTCTTTTTAGTGACTGTATAACAACATTTTAAGTTTTTATTTTAAATATACTTACGTTACACGGCCGCACGTTAGAATACTTAAGTTGTACCAAAATACTTTTTGTAGTTCTTATTCGTCATTCGGTTGTGAGGCTGTACATTTTTCCAGCATGACTTTAGAATAGATAGTCCAATATTAAGACTATATTCTCAAAAATAAAAAATGCTATATGAATAGTGCCTTCTTATAAAAATAAAAATATTTAGTTCCAAACTCGACTCCACAACACCTCTGTCCGCGAAGTGGGTTACAAGAAAGCGGTGCCTCGTCACCTGCGAATAGATCTTTGCAACTTTATACTCACAGATACGTTTTCCTACTATTTATTACTTATTATCAAGATATTTATCCCACTTCCTTCTAATATTATAAACGCGAAAGTTTGTAAGTATGGAAGGATGGATGTTTGTTACTCTTTCACGCAGAAACTACTGAACGGATATGGACGAAATTTGGCACACAAATAGATTATAGTCTGGAATAACACATAGGGAATTACCGCGGGTGAAACCGAGAGGCACTGCTAATACCAACATACTAATTACCAAGGCGAGCCTTTGCAATTTTGTTGCACACAAATTGAATGAGTTCCTTCATCCTTTAACATGAATTGGAAATCTTTTAACGTCTTACTTCATCATCATCAGCCTACATTAGTCCGCAGCTGGACATAGGCCTCCCCTAATGAGCGCCATAGCGCCCTGTCTCTTACTTATCTACCTACAAACTTACATTGTGTATTAAATATATCAGTTATCTAGTATCCATAACACAAGCTCTGCTTAGCTTGGGGCTAGATGATGCTGTGTGGAATGTCCAGCATTATTATTTATTAATTTTCTACTATGGACGAAAGGCCGCTACTGATTAAGGCCGCTAAGACATGAAAGACATCTAAAGCGTAGTCTAGAGCCATTAAAAAAGGGAATAGCTAACTTCTCCAGCATCCGCCTAATTCGCTTTAAATATCTATCTGTTAAGATCCTTAATCGTGGTCACCTGTCCTTCTGATGATGACTAATACCTTCGAAGGGCCTAGGAGATCCGCATAGACCGATTCCTAGAATTGTTAGAACGGGCTATCAGATTACTACAGGTTATGGAAATAGACTACATAATTATCGTAGTTCGTTAATAGGTTTATGTAATAAATAATAATTTTGAACGAAACTAGATGTAGAGTAGTGGTCGAAGCTCCGCAAGCGACTCAGGAGGTTGCGGGTTCGATTCCCGACTAATGTTTGTATGATCTGCAGATATTTGTTTTGTGTGTTTTCTTGTATAATAAACATTATTTATGTATGTATTGTTAAAAAATATCATGTGTTGTAAATACAATATAAGTTATCTAGGACCCAAACAAAAGCTCTGCTTTTATTGGGGCTAGATCATGCTGTGTTAATTGTACAACATTATAAAGGAATAACCTTTGCAGTCGGTTTGTTTACATACGTTTTTCTCGTATATTTTTACGAGTTTAGTACTATTGTAGTGAAGGTTTATCAAACATCCAAACGTTTGTTTTCATAATATTATTAGTATGGCAGATTGAGTTATGATTGCCTTGCTTCTAAATGACACTATACCTACATAATTAGAACATATTTTATGGCCGAGCTATAAAGGACCTGTGTACATTGTTCTATTCAAGTAAATTGGGTCCAAAACTGCCATATTTTTTTAAGTATTTAATAACAGCAATTAAAAAATTAGGTTTTTTTCTAATAATAATAATCACATCTCGATAGTACCGTCAAACGGATTCAGCTTAGTCTATTCCTAAATTATATTCTAGAAAACTCCATATTTTTACATCACGCTTTCGTCATTTGTTTTGCTAGTCAAAGTCGTTGAACTTTATAACTCCGTCCAACATAGTATAAACCATACATAGTATAAACATAGTATAAATACCCTAGAATTACACTTTAGTAAATCACTACATAGTATAAAACAAAGTCGCTTTCTCTGTCCCTATATCCCTATGTATCCTTAAATCTTTAAAACTACGCAACGGATTTTGATGCGGTTTTCTTTAATAGATAGAGTGATTCAAGAGGAAGTTTTATACGTATAATAAAACTGTGCGTAGCCGGGTCGGGTCGCTATGAAATAATAATTGGATAATCCATACAGCTTCATCTAGCCCCAAGCTAAGCAGAGCTTGTGTTAGTGTTACTAGATTACTGATAAGTATTTAATACATTACACCACATAGACATATAAAACACCCAGAACACCTGCGAAAATATCTTTAGATCGTATATTCGGATTGTCCAGAAGCGGGAATCGAACTAGCAAATTGCTGTGTTCTAGCGGATTTGAGGTGTGCGTGAAAAGACCCTCGTTTCTCGTCTTCTAGGGACAAAAGTTGGTGTTCTTCCAACAATAAAAGGGTTCGAAGATAACTTTAATTAAAAATAATAATACATAAATAATGCTGGACAATCCACATATAATAATCAAACACTAAGCCAAGCAGGTGTTATGATTACTAGACTGATTTCCTACTAATATTATAAACACGAAACTTAGCAAGTATGGATGGATGGATGGTTGTTACTCTTTCACGCAAAAACTACTGAACGGATCTGGATAAAAATTGGCACAGAGATAGATTATACTCTGGAATAACCCATAAGCTATATTTTATCCCGGATTTCCCACGGGAACGGGAATTACGCGGGTGAAACCGCGAGGCGCTGCTAGTACTTAATACAACTCTATGGAGATATGTTAAACATAGAAAAAGAGTCAAATTACTATAGTTTTTATCGCTAAACTAGTTAAGCCGTTTGTATTTATGTGAGTGGTCCAAGGGTGCGTTCAAATGGTGTGATAGTCACCTTCTTGGAGTTGCAATCGAAAGTGGCTGATGCAATGCTGCCTACGAAACTGTAAGATATCTTATGTAAACATTGTTTTTATTTACTGGAGGAAATTTATGGGAAATGTCTCGAATACCACAAAATTTTAAGTTTCTGTACAAAAAATAGAAGACTGCTTCATTTTTTTAGAATTTTTATACTGAAATATTGTTTTTGTTGACTGGAGTACATCGAATAACACCAAATTTTATGTTTCTTTACAAAAAATAGAAGCCTACTTTATATTTCAGAATGTATAAACTGGTTTTTAAGCTCAACGAGATTGTTATCTATGAATATACGCATAGTTAAGGATATCTCAATAAGTATTATAATGATATTGATCAAAATATGGGACCATATGAGAAGAACCAGGTTTCTAGAGAATCATCAAAATCGGTGCTTCTAGAAAAGTTTTAAGGACTGAATATAATAGAAATAATTCAGATGAATTAAGAACCTACTCCTTGTTATGAAGTCATTCGAAAAGAAGAATTTTTCTTTGATTTTATGGAAATTTCGAGAAGTTGATACACTTTTGCGTGTATCTAAGAAACTCATTCTAGTTTAAGGTATTTTTTTATACTTTAGTTCCTAAATAACGTGAGATCTTCTGATTTTGTGGTATCTAGTAAATTTTGAACTGCCTCTCGAACAAATTAAAACTAACAACTAAGTATTTAGAAATGAAATAATTGAGCTAACAGCAGTCTGTTACCAACAATCTAGAGTAGAACTGATCCATAATACGAGTAATACCTATGTTTGAGTTTTATAAGTCCTATGTTTTTCTGCCTACTTGTGTCAAAGATTTATATTTTCCTAATCTTCCTAACTTAAAACTAAAGGACAAGGAAGGGCGAGGAAAGGACAAAATGCAAATAAAAATAGTATTAAATATTTTTTAATAATATTTATTTAAATGAAAACCTATGCCGCAACAATTAGCCAGAGTATTCTAACAGTCTTATTATTTTACAAGAGTATAACAAAGTAAAGAAATGCAACATTACAAGAAATGCCGGAAATAAATCCAATGGAGAAACTCCAAATACTTAACTAGGTGTTAGTCAATAAATATCGCTTAAATCTAAGGTAACTTTAATAAATTAAGTAGAACTTAAGTTCTTAAGTCTTGTAGGCCAGATAGAGCGCTCACAGCAGCTCGTCGCATCACCAACTTCGTGTACATTTTAGCGACGCGCCGCTGAGAGAGGCTCTTGCCTAAGATCGTGGGGTCAGACAGTCTTTGGATCCTACACTAAGAAATTTATACCTCATTTTGAATCTACATCACTTTGTTTCCTTCTTTTCCTGTTTGAAGACACTTCTCGGCTCAGAAGAATTAGCTTGTGGTAATGTGACGTACAGCATGAGTTTAACATTGTAGAATTAACAACTAAACATAACAAGAATTAAACCTAAATCCTAAAACCCCGACGGGGTCCTAATACACCCCAGTGGGGTCTAATCCTAGAACCATCTCACTTACAGTAATTTTAGTAAACGTTTGTGGGGTCAAGGATACACATCTTGATATTTATACACTAAACACTAAAAAGTTTTTAGTACACTCCGGTTGGGTCTAGGCCAAACATTTTGACGCACTTTTGGACACTGGAACTTGGGTTCTCTGCGAAAAGTCTTCAGTAAACTCCAGTGGGGTCCAGCACGAACATTGTGAAGTATTTCAGAGCGATCTCCAAAATCAGTAAACACCAGTCGGGTCTAGAACGAACATCTTGATTGATTTCTGATTTTTCAGTAAAATCCGCTTCAACTTCCTCCAAACTTCAGTAAACGCCGGTGGGGTCCAGGACAAACATTTTGGCAATCTCAAAAAAATCTTCAAAATCTCGAAAAAACTCCAAAACTCGGAATTCCAGAAGATTCGATAGTGAATTTCGAATCTGCTTCAGTAAACGCCGGTCGGGTCCAAAACTTTGATGGCCATGTTGCAAACTGTAATGAACTTGAAAATATCGATGTTATTTACGAGAGCGCGAGCGGCAGAGAGCGACGTGCGTTCGCCTCGAGGTTGTCAGGTCGACTGGCGTCTGAGAGCACGTGCTTCTCTTTTTATAAGCGCTCTCGCGAGCTCGTGAATTTTTTTGCGTTTGAATTTGGAAGCTTTCAGCCGGGTGCGTACGCGCCCCTGCCCTTAGGATTTTTTGCGATAAAAAATGAAAAAAACACGCTGCCACTTGGCACATGTTGCGGCAGATATTTAGACCATTTATATTTTTTAAGCCACGCTAAATTATGCACGCAGATTGGTATCAATATAGAACATTAATTATGGGTTCTAGTTAAGTATAAATATTAATTATGGCATCTATTTTTTTTACAAACTAGGTAAGGACTTAAAAAAGCTTCAGTAAAGGCGTAGTGTAGAATGACTTTGATAACGGTCAGCCCTTACGTGGGTACTTAAGAAGAAAATAGGTTAAAATAATAAAGTAAACACATAGGTAGGTATTTTGGGTAGAGATGTGTATGGTATGAAATAAGTACTTTTATATAAATTATCTAGTACCTATCCATAACATAAGCTCTGCTTAGGTATAAAGCGTGAACTGACCAGCATTATTTTTGATTTATTATTTACTAGCGGCCCGCCCCGGCTTCACACGGTTTTATTATACGTATCAACCTTCCTCTTGAATCACTCTATCTATTAAAAAAAAAGGCATCAAAATCCGTTGCGTAGTTTTAAAGATTAAAGCATTCAAAGGGACATAGGGATATAAGGACAAAAAAAGCGACTTTGTTTTACACTATGTAGTGATTTATTATGTTCTTTAATAACTTTCATATAGTAAAAAAAATACTATGGCTTTTTTTGTAAAGAGAGGGGTTTGTAAAATTATGTAATATATAGAGACCAGCTAGATATGTACGTATATAGAATAAAAAACCAGTTACTTAGTGAAATACCTGTACGTGATAGATTATCGTATATTTCTGATTACCTCAGTAAAATTATCACGTTCGTTACTTTTGATTAATTGTATAATTTTGTAGCATTATGAAATACACAATATCTGTTACTTTCAGGGAACTACCTTATCAATTATTGCTGAACAATGTTACGTGATTTTAAATAATACAAAAAACATAATTCGTTGTAAATTGTAATATTAATGAGAAAGTTTGGATGAATGTTTGTTACGTGAAGAGTCACGCCAAAAACACTGAAAGATTAAATAAAAAAAAATGGACATAGTTTTAAGCCTCATTTCTCACGCAGCGGGTGAAGCCGCAGGGCGCAGCTAGTATTTAATGTAAGTAGGTCAATTGCATTGTATTATTATCTTATTATCAAATTATGGTAGAATCATATGAAATTTCAAAAAGTATATTTAGAAATACTATAAAACTAAGTATTTTACACTAAAAAACTTAGATTTTTATATTTATTTATTTTTAGGACAAAAAGTCAAGAGGTGGCTCAATTGATCCATATCAATACCAGTCGGAAGCGTCCCAAGATATATTGGGATGCATTGATACGAAAGCTCTAAAAATCAAAACTAAGGAAAAATCTAACTAAGCATTAAAATGTACTAATCACATTACCTACATACATGCTTTATTATTTAGAAATTTGTGTTTGCTAGTCTGTAGCAAAATACGACAATATTTTTTTTTAAATTGACGAGCATTTAATTTTGGCCACTATCTCGCTTACGTAAATGAGAATATAATTATTAACAAGCACAGTTAACGATCAAAAAATAATAAAAAAATCAAGTCTTCATTTGTTTCTTTAATTAATAAAGTTTAAATTAGGTATCTACCTAATAAAATACTGCATAGCAACCTGTTACATAATTACATAAATTTAAAATACTTTATTACATGTAGTTAAAACATTATCGCATGGTTTCAAAGAATCCAATGGGAATTCCTGAAATTTATTTAAATTGAGTCTATAATGTATGTAATTAATTTAGATTCTGCATATCAAAACCGCAAGAGGAAACACCCTGAATTTATTGATTAAATAAAGGCATAGGAAAACTGAATTTCAAGTTATAATTTATAGGTATAATTGGAGGTCAAACCTACATCGATTAAAGTCAAAAGTTTTGATGAATTAGCGTGAAAGATTATCTTATCAAACTTCTCATAGAGTCCACAGGTGATATGAATGCTGTCTTTATTTTGGTCAACGAACTAGCATTGCATTGCAGAAATGCTTCCAAAATCCTGGGCACTCTGTTTGTTACAGTTTAAATTTTGAGTTTAAAAGTTATTTTAATTACATATTTTGTTTAATGTATTGACATATTTATCTTTAAGTCTCTTATGCTCATTTTTTTCAAGATGACCGTTTTCGGATCGTGTTTAAATAATTTAGATTGTTTTCAAACATTTTGCGTTAAATTAATCCTTCGAGAAATGTCCTTCGTAGCGAATTTTTTTGCCCATTACTTTTTCCTTTCGTCATTCAATTTCAAGAAAGAGGTTATAAATCAACGAATATTTTTTCAAATGGAAAGTGCTGCTCTATGGTTTAGACACGGGCTTACGATAATAGAATAGAAAAGACGAAACGCGGTAGTCTTTGCCGGATTAAAATCACCCATTTTATAATCTCGTAATCGTATTAACTTAACCAGTAGCTTAATAAGCCTGCCTGTTGTCTTGAGCATGGGTATTTCTCAGAGTAATTTGGCCTGTTTAAAAAAATAACCGTCTTCAACTTATTTAAAGCAAATTTAAGAATATCGGCTATGGAGTCAATATTTACCAAATATTAAGGATAACTCTAAAACGACTGCTCAGATCTCGATAAAATTTATATAGATTCCCATAAAAAGAACAGCTTAAAAACATGTAAATTGGTACACCTTGAAAAAATTGAGATCCTTTTTTTGAAGTCGAATTCAATAACTAATGAATTTGTGGTCAACATGGTTGTATAAATACTCGTATGTATTACATTTGATGTATGTATTTCGTTCATGCGATGAGTATTTTCTAATTGTGACAATAATTTTGCAGGTTTAGTTTGAGGTTTAGTTAAACATTTTCGGGCATTTTCTTCATAAAGTTCCCTGCTATTACTTAAGTTTACTTCGTTTAAGTAAAGCATGTTAAAATAGCAAAATAAAAATATTTCTTGTAAAAAATAAAATTAAGTCATACCAAGTTACTGTAATTAAATCTAAGCAACATACGACACAGTTAATGGTGGAATTACATAAATGATATAAAAAAATGGTTTTCTTCGTTTAAGTAGAGCAGATTAATATAAGTAGTTAAAAATATGTTTATTTAGCTATATTCCGCTCTACTACTACTTATTATAATTTAGTAATGCCAAGTTACTGTTAGAAATTAAATCCCACAGTCAATGGTGGAATTAATTAAATAAAACTCTTTATTATCAACGAAAATTAATAATAAATTATTAAATAAATAATAATAAATAATTCCGGACAGTCCACGCAGTATCATCTAGCCCCAATCTAAGCAGAGCTTGTGTTATGGATACTAGACGACTGAAAAGAAAAAAAAAATTTGCTTAATTGATATAAATGTAATGCTAGCTGTAATTTCTCGTTTTAATTTGTTTTTAATCTTCAATATGAATTTACTTTTTAAACAATAAATAGAAACACATTTCAATTTTCAGGCATGCAAATATTAAAAGTTGCTTTCAAATTTATTATCACTACTTAAATTGATGATATAAAAATTATTTTTACTTATATTTTGCATTTAAGAAATTATATTATGTTAAACTTTGCTACTTTGCTAACTAGTATTTCCATCACTAGTCATAAAAACAAAGAATTTGTTTCGGGATTTCAAAAATACCTGAGTATGTTCGGTAGCTACTGATTAAATACTTTACTACGACTTAGTCGAATTTAGAGCAAACTTTAGCGAAACATCTATTGTCACTTCGCATCTTATCGGATAAGAAGAATGTGGATCAAAGTTAAGTCGGATTAAATCCAATTTGGTTTAATCTAATAAAGGGTGACCGCGCTTCTATTGTTTCACCCAATTTTTTAATCCCAAAAAAATTGCCAACTCCCTTCTAAGTCGATGTTGTAATTTTAAATAGATTGGATTAGTAAAGGATTCTAGGTAATATTGTTTTGAATTTCTTTCTAGGACTACCGACCTTCTGGGCTTAGGTCGAAATTATGCGGGTGTTGATAAATATTGTCTTTGGGAACAATTCGATGGGACAAAATCGTCTTAAATTCCCGCAAAAATAGATGACGGGTCTTGTAAAGGCTTATGTTCAGTGTGAAATCCCGGAGCGAAGTAATTTTTTGCCTTCATGTTTTAGAGAAACCAGCAGCGTTTTTCTTGTACAAAAACTTAACTTTATAAGTACCTCTAACTGAAAGTGTCATATAGATATACAATATGTGTCATTTAATCTGATTCAGATTATTTACTGACAACATTGTTAGTCATAGTACACAATAGAAAAATTGTGTCATTTTAGATAAGTTTGATAGAATAAGTTTTTTTTTGTTGTGTACATAGTCTTAAGGTAAATACAAATATTTTCTTTCTTTCTTTCTTTTAGTAAGTCTATGGTACACATTCTTCCCTATAGTATTACATAAGATAGCTTTCGAGTTGTAGCAAAACGGTCCTAAGCTTTTTTATCTTCTAAATAATCTGATATTTTGTAGTAGGTACCTACCTAAGTGTTTTTATAAAGAATACTTTTGATAATTTGTTTGAATTTATTTATTTTACTGCCTTTGAAAAATACATTAACCTTGTTTGGTCTAGTTGTGCGTGAAACGAGTTTAATCTTCGAGTTTTCTATTATCACTACATAGTATAAAACAAAGTCGCTTTCTCTGTCCCTATGTCCCTTATGTACGCTTAAACCTTTAAAACTACGCAACGGATTTTGAAGCGGTTTTTTGTGATTCAAGAGGAAGGTTTATACGTATAATAAAACCGTGCAAAGCCGGGGCGGATCGCTAGCCTACATATAAATAATATTTATCGCTAAATAACTAACAAAGTATTAAATAGACGTCAAAACATTTGCAAAGGGTTGAGGTTTTGGTTTTATAATCAATTGAAATTAAATGCATTTTTGATCGATTCCAAATGATTGCTTAGTATTGTGGTTTTCGCACACGTTTGACAATTAAGATACTACGCAGTTTGTATTGAACCACGTTGTTTTTTATGTAGGTTGCTGTATTTTTTTTTACTAATTTAATCAAAAAATTAAGTAGGTAACCTAGTTTCTTCATTCTTTTAGAACTAAAGCATGCCATAAGGTTCAAGATTATTCGTGCGCCGCCCGTTTATTTTCGAACTGGACTGGTGCCGCGAGTTTCGATTAACAAACGATAACGATTTTCATAAACTCAGAGAATTAAAAAGAAATTGACATTTTAAACATTTTTAAGAAAATGCCTTACCTGCCCCCACTTTGCATACAATATCAGTTGTCTCTCAATCTACAGAGTGAAGTAATGTTCCATTGACATTAGGATTGTTTCACATAAGAAGCTGAGCGAAGCGACTCGTTAATAGGTTAATGTTTTTTTCATTACTCATACTCGGAAAGTAGGTCTGAACATGCCTGAAGAGCGGGTTGAAAGTGATACTTTTCCGCCCTAGGGAGAATCGTTTTCAACTGACAGCTATAACGTTACTATTGAACCATGATAGTGACTGAATAAAAAAAAATCGCCTTAGCGACAATTCACTGAGTTCAAAAAAAAACGAAAGGATGGACTTATATATAAAAAAAAATAGCGGCAATTTGATTAATTTGTTTTCTCATGTTTTTTATTTGTATTTCCTTGTATTCGTAATGAAAAGCACAGTGTTCACCTCGGGTGAAAGTAACTTATGTAGTCCCTCGAACTATCGGCGCATAAGTTACTTTCAACCCTTGGGTAACAATGTACTATTAACGGACTTACAAAGAAAAGGAGCTGCTTGATTTTACTGATTTTTATATTACTAGCTTCTCCCCGCGGCCTTGCACGCGTTATTTCTATGAAACCGTTTTAAGGCAGACAAAAGAACTGATTTATAAAATGAAAAGTAACCTATGTGTTATTCCAGGGCTAGAACCATGTCCATTCAAAATTTCAGCTTGATCCGTTCAGTAGTTTTTGTCTGAATGTGAAAATCCATCCATCCACCCACACATCTGTAAATAAATCCATTCAAACTTTCGTGTTTATAATATGAGTGAGAGGAGTGAGGATATAGGTGGAGACAATTTATCATGTATAATTTCTAAATAAATTTTCTATCTTGTTTCACTTGCGGCCATCTTCCAATATCCGTGAGGGCTGGTGCGGCGGCAAAATTGGCTGAGGATCTCAAGAGGCGCAAATGGACTGGACTGGAATGCAGGACTTCTCGTACTGTATATAATATTGTCTTATCTTATAGATATATCATCATCATCAGTAATCTTTAAATACCTAGACGTTGGTATAGTTCATATGGTAATAATACAAAAACTTAGTACGTATAAAATTGAAAGAAAGAAAGGAAGTTTCTTCTGAAAAACACAATGTTTTTTGTAAAAAGCATCGCCTAGCATCAATCAACCGCATCGAAATCCGTTGCGTAGTTTTAAAGATTTAAGCATACAAAGGGACATAGGGACAGAGAAAGCGACTTTGTTTTATACTATGTAGTGATAATAGTGAGGCAATGGCCATTGGCCGTGCGTTTGGTAGTTTTAGTGATGCTGATGACTTCCACATAACCACATTAACCACGTTCTACCAGAATTTCGATTACGGTGCACGACAGGGCTAAAAGTCTTAATAGAGGCTTCCCAAGAGTACAAGACATTGGTATGACAGTGCACAAGTGTGTCGCAAACACACGTGCACTCTCTATTCATTTACCTTCATATCCCGATGGACGGACAGTCAGTAAAAAACTTTCGACAAAACATCGAATGCCCTTCAAATCACCCATAAAACCTTTCCAGTAAACTATTAAAGCTTTCTAATCGTAAAAAACCCTTAAAATTGCAACTTTTGTGCAACAATCGCTGTTAAAAAATGGCAAAACAAAACGCAGTAAAAACATTAAAAACTTTAAAAAATGGCGTCCTTCAACTATTTGCACAAATGGGGTGTTAAACAATTAAAAAACTACAACAATAGGCGCAAAATAAAAGTATCTTTTAATGGGTTTTTGCACATTCAATTTACCTAAGTAGGTACATTACAGACCTACCCTTGCCTGTGGAAGGGTCGTAAATGATAAGAACAAACCAAATCTCTATATCTGGCAGGGTTGCGAAATAGTAGTACTTTTTACTAATAAAAGACTAATAAAGAACTTCGTTTGACTACAATCTCGGTATCGATAAGGCTAATAATAAAAAATATCCATCAATTATCTGGCGTCTGGTCGATGCGACTCGTGACCCGAGAGCTGGTGAGTATTTGGCAAAACGCATCAGCATTGCCATACAGCGTGGTAATGCAACCAGTGTCATCAGGCTAACTACTTGAGCTATTTGGGGTGGGAACCCTTGGTCCTTGGGGTGCTTGGCCACACTCACTTTATAAAGATTTTACCAAACTTCTCATATAGTCCATAGTTGATCGGAATCTGGCTTCTGTTTCAGTCAACGAATTAGCATTGCCGTTCAACTTGGCAATACTGCTTGCATTCTGGGCAATCTGCCTTCTAGTTATAAGTGTGAACACTAGCTGTAATTAGTGGTTTCATTATTATTGTTTCAATTAATAAAATCTATGCAATGTCTATCAGTAATATAGTCCCCACTAGATGCGGACCAGAGTGTTATTTTAAAGAAATTTCAAAACTTTACTACACAACCTTTAAGGTTATTTTGTAAAAAAAAATACGTGTTTTTTTATTTATTACTTTATTTTATTTTACTTTATTTTTACCGAGTTTTGAGTAAATCGAACCATGAAAAATAATTTATCATATAAACTTTACCACCCTATTTAAACCCCTCAGAGGTTAATTTTTGAAAATATTATTAGCCTATGTCTTATTCTAGGTCCTAAACTATATACGTTTCATCTAAATATCTTAAGTAATTACGGAGATTACTTATAACAAACATTCACACAGAATTTCCCATTTATTGTAATATTAAGATTACACAAACTCTGCTAGTATGACTTCGATGACATTGATGATATTCTCATTTTAGTTAAGTCGGTAAATGTATTTCATACCACGCCAGATGTAGCTTGAAATAATTCTTACTAAAATACAGGGATGTAAATTTAAGGAATAATAAGGTATACCAATATAATTAAATGTTTAGGAGATTAGAATGACGTATAGGTACGTAGGTACACATTTTTCACAGTTCGTACTACGTCATTATTGATAATATTGACGTACTACGTTTTTTTGTATTTAGAGCATAGCAATTAATTATTTGATTATACAAGGAAAAACTGCAGCGTTGATAAAACACCTCAATGATTTTGCTAACTTTAGTTAATGCATTAAACATTTATTAATTAATTGAATATTTTCCCCTTACTTTTTTAAAATAATATTATTTAAGAAAACTGTAATAAGATAGTGTAGTAGGTAAGTACCTATCATCTAATTATGAATTAATAAAATTGGATGACACCTTGTAGAAATCGTTTGGAATATTTTTTCTTGATTCTTGTGTTAAATTAATTTTACACATTTCACAACCGTGGTAGATATCTCTCAATATTATGATACATGAATGTGCCTATATGCTTCTTTTAATTTACAATATATTACATCTAACTGTTCTGTGGTATACCGCACTTTAATTGCCTAAGTGATAACTAAGGAATGGACCAAACGAGACACAAATTATAGGCGCAGCGCATCAGCATTGCCTTACAGCAGAGCAATGCTGCAAGCTTCTTGGGGACGCGATGACTGGTATTGATATGGATCAGTTGAGCTACCTCTAAACTGTTTATAACAGTCTGCAGTTAGCTTAATTGTTTTTGTTGTAAAACTAGTTTTATTTTATTATTAATGGATGCGCCAACTACAAAGTGCTTGTTTTTCTTTAGATCTTACAGGACTACTTAAATTATGTAAACCAAGGGGCTTAAACTTTTTATAATAATAAATAAAGCCGATAATATTACTCAGGGATACTGGTGAATTATAATGACGTAATAATTTTTGAAACCAGTCCTGTATTTTTTGAGTTTAATTATTCCTTACATTACAAACACCTACAAAAATCCAAATCTTTCTTCTTTATAATTTAATTATAGATATAGATTATAGACATTAGATATAGACTTATCATTCCGATATAAATAGTGTTTGCTTGATAGAAGGAGCTTTTTATCGCTCGTTTGCTCTATTTTAATTGCAAAGATTGAATAATAGATCTTATACTAAAGTCATCACCTCAACATTTATCATATATACCTACATTGTATGCGATAGGGAAATTTTTATCAAATATTAATTACAATTTATGTAATCGTAGCTCCTATAACTGATAAGGTTTTCCTTTTACGTAAATACGTAATTTATTTTATAGAATCGAGACTGGGTCAGTTTTGATATGATTTGTTGTTAAGGTAAAGGCGCTTCTATAGGTTAATTGATCTTACCTAGATGGGTAGAGCTATGGTAGAGCAAATTTTATATATTTAGTTCTCGTTATATTTAGTTATATTTAGTTTCGTTAATGTAGTAAATTTAAATATGTACATTTATTTATGTTCTTTTTCATGAATTATGTAATAAACAAATTGAACTTCAGACACGCACATACAAAATATAACAGTTAAACAATACAATAGTAGTAATAGACAATAATGGATGCGACGCGTGACCCTCTAGCTGGTGAGTATCTGGCTCAGCGCATCAGCATTGCCATACAGCGTGGTAATGCAGCCAGTGTCTTGGGGACGCGATGACTGGTATTGACATGGATCAATTGAGCTACCTTTAGACTGTTTGCAACCGTCTGCAGATAGCTCAATGGTTTCAATTGTAAATATTAGTTGTAATTTTTCTATTCCTTTGCTTGTAATTTTCGTTGTTAATAAAGTTTCAATAGACAATAATAAATTTAATTTAACTAATAACAACAAATAATATAGGTAACTCAAATCAAGGTATTATGTCTCTGTGCTGCAGTACATTTTATAGTATTAATTGTATAAATAAGCAAGAAAATATGTTTATTTAGTAATTTCTCCATAACATCATTGTTGAGGATATTCGAGTTAATGACCTACATAAAACTTGTCAGATACCTAATCCGTTGCTATTTAATATTAATTAGCAAGAAAATAATTGCCATATTTGGTAATTTCCCCCGATATGTTGAGGAAATTATACTTATATTAAGCTACGACATATTAACTTTGATAATATTTAACAAATAAGGCTTGTGGTTATGAATTTACCTTCTGATTAAATGGTTAAAGTTATGATGAAATTAGAAAAAACTGTCTACAAATTTTATAAATAACTGAGATGGTCCTAGATTGGTTACAGCAGTCTACAGTTAGCTCAATGTATTTAACTATACATACAATTTTAGTTCTGTTTATATTCTTATTATAATTAGAAATAATTCTTTAAATGTGTTTTTTTTTTAAATAAAACCGATTGATCTTTTTTTAATAATTTAAAATGAGCTATTCCCTTATATCTTCTTCTCTTATATCTTGGTACTCTTAAATAATAATACTATCGCGTCTGAAGAAATTTGTGTACCTACGATCTGCAGAAATTTGTTCCGTTGGTCTGGGTGTTTTTTATGTATTATAAAAAAAATCTATCTATGAATATAATGTATTAAATATATCAGTTATACCCATAACACAAGCTTTTAGTAGCTTACTTCGGGGCTAGATGGTGCTGTGTGGATTGTCTAAGATTATTTATTTAATTTAAAATAAACTCGCGCATGAAAAGTTCCGTACTACAGTAATGTAAAACGGCAAAAAATCATGTCTGTTTATTGGGAGCCCCCTTCAAATTATATTTTATTCTGCTTTTATTATTATATTAGCGACCCGCTCCAGCTTCGCACTTGTATTATACTTATCAAGATTCTCCTTTAATCACTATCATGTATCTATTTACTGGTCCACTGCTGGACGCAGGTCTTCCCATGATAGCATGATAGCAGTGGACCAGTAAAGGTTGTAGATGATGATGATGATGTATCTATTAAAAGCCGCATCAAAATCCGTTGCGTAGTTTTAAAGATCATACATAGGCCCCGAATTCCACTAAATAAATCGCTTCACCATTTAAATAGTATCGTATCAAGACGTCAGCGTTAAACTCTTTTTGGTATTCTACTACCAGAAACTTTTAGAGTTTCATTCATAGCTGTGACGATTACGTTTATGACTACCAATTTGACATTCTAATTATGAAAGTCTCTTCATGCAAAAAATAGTAGAATACCAAATGCACAAACGTCATTTTAATCATCTTGATTGAATGGCACTATTGAGACCTTTGTTTTGAAATTAATGGAATTCGGCCCCGCGGGAAGCGAATTTGTTTTATAAAATGTAGTTATGTATTTGTTGGTATAGCCGCAACAGAAAAACTTCATTTGTGAAAACAACTAACTATCACAGTTTATAAGATACTCTAGAGCCAGCTGCTGAGGAGGGGGTTCAAGTCCCGCCGAAGTCTAAATTTTGCGATATTATTTACTTTCTTAATGCTTCCAAAACGCCAAAGTAAGGAGAGTGAACAATAATTCCTCTGATTGTTATCAATCTGTCCTGGTGATTTGATTACATAGAAATCTCTTACAAATCTCTTAAAAACCTCTGTCTAAAACTTCTGGACTTGTCCGAAAATGTAATGTTTTGTTTCACACAAACTTTAATCTCGTTCGGTTAGTTCTGTGTTGACTTATAAATCTTACTAACTTTTTTGGTCTGTAAAACTTCTGGACCTGTCCGAAATAACTTATTTGTTTTGTTTCAAACCAAATTTAATCTTTTTCGGTTAAATAATCTGAGATTAGCCCATTGATATTATGCGGGCAGATTCAAAACTTATTTAAATTTTAGCTACCTCTTTTCTAACACTTTTTTCCATTCTGTAAGTGAGCGAGTTTTAACGAACATTGGTTATTGAATGAATTGTTTTGTTTTGGGGAGATTATTATAGAGGTAACTTTTGTAAAATTACTGAGTTTTAGCTGTCTTTTAGTCTCATAAGCAAGTTGAAACAAGTTTTGAGTTATATTGTGATCATGATATTTCCTTTTTATATGGGACTAGTCGCGGCCCGCGGCTTCGCACGCGTTTCTATGAAAACGTCTTAAGGCTATTTTTTTCCCACGGGAACAGATTTATGGAAGGAAAAGTAGTCTATGTCTTATTCCAGGGCTCCAAGTCTACTCCAAATTTAAGTCCGATCCCTTCAGTAGTTTTTACGAGAAAGAGAAATAAACATCCATACATACAAACTTTAACGTTTATAAATTTAGTAAGGATACAGCGCTTCTATCACGCGTAAAGAAAACTATGCCAGTTGTTATATTTTGCATTATCTGACTTCTCACTCATTTCAATGAAATTTTTCAAAGCGTTCCATAATTTTACCAACTGTAGGAGCACAAATTATTGATTATTTACAGCTATTTTCTTGTTTTAACCATTATTTCTTTAAAAAACACCGTTAAAAATGAAGGGTATTGAGCAAAAACGCTAGCGTTGGTAATTTTTGCACCCAAATATTTTAGGCACTTGTAAAATAATAAAAAAGTTTTGTGCAAACCATAACGGCTTACAACGGATTTTATGACAGTCAGTTATTTTATGCAGATGTTAAAAATAATATAATATTGCACTGAATTGCAACCTTTAAAAATGTTTACGATTAGAAAGCGGAACCTACCTACCAAAGGGCTTTTTACTGTTTTCCGAAGCGATATTCCGAATTTGTATGAATTGGCTGTTTTTCTAATTACACAAACCAAAACATAGAAATAAAACTAAGAACAATAAATAAACAAAAAACATACAACAGAAAGCAAAAATTAAAAAAAAACACTCAATATTACATTAAAAATGTAAAATCTACCCAAATAAAATATAAAAAAATTAAAGCCCTTCCATAACCCTTTTAGTAAAAAATAATATTCTCCAAACGACATTATTTTCAAGGACGCATATTAGACATTAATACAATATGTATTTGCATAATTTTAATGTTACCTAAGCAAACAAATTAATTACAAAACGACTGAGAAATGAACAATTGCACTTTTTGGTAAAATTGTCGGCGACTCTTTATCTTCCCAGTTTTATGGCGGGCAGGTTTTCTTAAAAAGGTCTGTTTAGGTGTTTTGTTACTTTTTGTTTTTTATGATAGACACAGGGGCTACTAAAAACATCCCTAGAAAGGTGGTCAGTAGATATCGGTTTTATGGTTTAAGAGGGATCTTATTTCGATAAATCGCATAAGTCGCGTCTAGAGGTAATCTTAAACATTGCGAAAATGGCGGCGAGAAAATAATTGAAAATTTGAATTTGGCGGTTCAATTAATTAACATAATTTCGTATTACTGAATTTTATTTAATCCGATCATTAATTCAATACCTCAACGTTTTTTTATTTCAAAATCTTATCTTTTTTAATATTTTTGTTTGACGTATTTGTAACTATTTGTGTAATGGATTTGGTTTGCTGCATCTATTTGTAAGTATATTTTAAAAATAATGTAAAAATTATTAATCTCCTAACCATCAACAATATCAGCATAAAAATAAATACCTTGACTTAAAGCACCATATTTCTTAATTTATGTTCTACCCATATTAATAAATCAGAATAAAAATTTCTCCCCAACTTTACAACTGCCATAGGTACGTGCTAGATAACACTACTCTTCAACAAACAGAAAACAACCGCTTAAATAAAATTTGGCCACTGTACCGTTGGCCCTTTATTCCTTTTTAATTTACACTTTTACGAGCAACCCTTTCTTTGGCAAGTTATTTTTTCTTTAACGTTCCGTTACTTTCTGAAAGGCTGATTACAATATTCATAGTTTTCGGACAATTGCTACCGTCAATTGTTTGAAATAAGAACTAAACACGATTTTGTTTTGTTCATAAAATATACAATAGTTATTGAAACAATAAGAATGCTACTGATTCGAGAAACGTTAGATATTTGTGACACAGTTAATACTTGGTTGTTATACCATCCAAAAATGAATGCAAAGAACTCTGATTTTAGCTCGTTTCAAATGAAAATTTTCTGACTGTTTTTCTGATTTTTTAGGTCGTTTGTTTAATTATTAGTTATTATTTTTTCTGTCACAATTAAGTAATTTGTTTTCTTCTCCGCTCCTTTTTTTCGGTTTTCCTGTACCTGTTAAAAGAAGTGTAGATTTTTGCAAAATATGGCTAAATGATTTTTTCTTGCATTTGTCATCAATATGACTATTGATTCAATAGTCATAAAAAAATCACCAAGTCAATCAGCTGTCAGTCACAGATACTGTAAACCACACCAAGATGATATATTCACTATTTATGACTCATCGTTTCGTAGGCGTAGCAATAAAAATACTGTCAATACAAAGACATAACGGCTTCACCCTTTGAGATGAAGAAATGACAAATGACAGATGACCACAAACGTCACGGACCTGTCGTTTAAAAAAAGTACAGTTTTACAAACTATCCCGTTTTCTTTTTATGTTTTATGGCTGCGGGACCACTGTCATGTTAGATACCGCTGGTCTTTGACAGCTTTTGTATTTTTTTCTAAAACAACAGAAGTTGCGGATGCTTTTATTGCGTGAAATCTCACAGTGGCTATTTCCGAAAAGCTCTTTTGAGAATTTTGAATATCATTACTGCATACTTCTAAGGATTTTGAACGGACAGGCTTTCTGTTATTTTTTCGTGGCAAAAATGTTTGGTATTGTAACCGATTTGTTTAATTTTCGGAGCTTCCAGAAACACGTATTAAATGCGAAATTTGGATGTTTGTTACCTCTTTACGCTAAAACTACTATACATTAAACAATAAAAGCTAAGGCTGTTTCTTCAGAAGGATAAACGAACAATTAAATTTTAATTGACCTCACAAGTTTTCATAAATTAAATAAAATAAGAAAAGTAATTAATTTTTAATGTTATTATCCAATTTGTTTCATTTTTATTATTATTGTGTATTAAGAATGTCGTTATATGGACTATGTATCTAAATTGTAACCTATTGTCTGAAATAAATTATTAGAATTTAATATGAAATTAAACGTCAAAGTAAATCGACGAAACTGCTAATTTTCCGAGTGTGTTTTGGTGAATCAACAGAGTGTTTTAAATCTAGAGGTAGCTAAATCAAATCTAAATCAATCGGAAGAATTTTCCTTTGACTCAAAACGTTATAATCATGCCAAATAATCATGTTAATTTACTCTATAATTATATTTGTTTTATTGCGCTCAATCTTTATCAGTTTAAATTCATTAATTTAGCAATTTTATGATTTAATATATGCTAATCTTTTGCGTGTTTACCACACACATGTAGGCCACACACAGTGTAAACACACTATCTATCCACAGTATTTTTTTATAAACATTTTATCTTTTCTTAATAGTTTACTGGAAGAAAACTCTTTTAAGGTTAAGCTTGAATTTGTAACATATTTTGTTACGTTATATTATATTATTATTATTATCTTATGTGTTCAGTAAAGAATAAATTAACCAATTAATTATGCTAATTGAGTTTTATCAATAATATTAGAAAACGATATCTCTTTCTGCCAATGTTATAAACTTTGTGGTAATAAATCAATGTATTTGGAATGCATGAATATCAAAATGCATTATGTCAAAGGCGTTGATCTTTCACTGAAAATTTGAATTTGGATTTGTCTGTCATCTATTCTCTATCTATCTCGCTCATTCATGTGTGGGAAACAGTGAACCAGAAAGGAAGGCAATTAAAAAGTTCCAACACGTAGAGCTAGCCAAAAGTTCGTGGTGCGGGGCCAATGACCTGAACTGCAAGTATTTTGAACTCCTGATTTTGGGCAGTAGTCTTAGAACTAGACAAAATGGCGAAAATATTCAACAGAGACCGAGAAATTCTTTTTGTCTTTAATTCTTACTTGAACTTATTCTAATAAGATTGTTAAAGGTTGTTTATATGACTTTGGAAATTTAAATTATTAAGTAAGTTTATTGTTCTTACATTAATTTATGGAAAATAGAAGTTTCAAGTAAGAAGTTATCTAAATAGGATCTATTCTTACGTATTAGTTAGGTAAATACGGGTTTCTTGAAGAAAACATTCGAGATTTAGTAACAAGATGATTCCAATGTGGAGAACTGTTGATTTCGTAGCAAGGTGCTACGAGACTGTAGCATGTTAGTGTAGCACGAAATAATGCTTGTAAGGTTTTGTTCCAAGTGATTTTTGATCGATTAATATTCAAATTATTGTAAATTGGATATGACAGGCCAGATTTAATAATAAACTAGCGACCCACCCCGGCTTCACACGGTTTTATTATACGTATAAACCTTCCTCTTGAATCACTCTATCTATTAAAAAAAATCGCTTCAAAATCCGTTGCGTAGTTTTAAAGATTTAAGCAGTCAAAGGGACATAGGGATATAGGGACAGAGAAAGCGACTTTGTTTTATACTATGTAGTGATTAGTATTGTTTTAGACATATCAGTCATCTAGTACCCATAATACAAGCTCTGTTTAGCTTCGGACTAGTCGATGCTGTGTGGATTCGTCCATTGCTTTTATTATTATTCCCAGCTCTGGGATAACAATAGCTGATAATGGTGATTAACTTGTTTCAAGGAATTTTTAATACATTTATTTGACATTAGAACAAGTACATATTACTCTTATTTTATATACTTAATTTACTTAATCGAAGAACAGACAAGACATTTTTAGTTAAAATTCTAACTCATTTTAATAGGTAAATAGGTATATTAATTATCAAAGACCAGTCCAAAACTGCTGCTAGTGTTGTAGTGGTACAATAGATCATCAATACCATAATATTCTGATATAATTCTGAAATATTCTAAAAATAGGAAAGTCTCCTGTATAGATTCTAATGTCGATCCATCTCAAGTCCATCGATCGCGAATGGATTTCCTATCACACATGGGGTCAATAGCACTGGCCACTTTCCGCTAGGCAACTGGAAAGCAAAGTCATGCACATTACTGGACCAAAATGTTGACGACCTCTGCAGGTGAATAACTTTCGAGAGGTAGGTCTTTGCTGGTGAGAGTGACAGCAGTACGAAATAAATAAATAATAATAAATAATGCTAGATAATCCACACAGCATCATCTAGCCCCAAGCTAAACAGAGGATGTGTAGAACAGATTTTGACAATGTTTGATTTTTTCATTTGTTTCCGACCCGAATAGCAGAATAAACAAAGAGTCAAGGTTGTAATAAAATTCTACGCAGGCAAAGTCGTGGAGCTCAGATAGGATATCAATGTTTCTTAGATTTTTTTGGAATAATACCTATATAAGTGATTCTGTGATATTCATTAAATTTGTTTAATTTACCAGAGACAAAAAGATTTGGACGTCACCATTTCATCTCGGGATATCACTGGACTGGAATGAATTTACGCTTTCCAAATTGAATTAAATGAATCAATTTAGCATTTTATCACTGAATTTGGTCTTCTCGAAACAATGAAGTCACAAACATTAACAAATCCGGCTTCCAACAAAACTAGCTTACATGAATGATTCATTCAACAAGAATTGTGTCCAACATCTCTAGTAAAAGTTGCGTAAAACATGATGCGATTTTGTTTACGTCAAGTCTGTTACGAGACGATAATGTGACGATGTTGTGAAAAAAAAAAGACAGTATGAGTCAAGTCTTCCTTGAACTCTTCTAGATGTTTAGATCGGTGTCAGGCCACGGCCGCACTGTAACTTGATAAAATTCCTGATAATATATATTGTAATTACAAATGTCTTGTGTCCCGCTTAGATTATTTTTGGTAAATATCTGCTGGAGAATCTGAAAGAAAATCCAAGAGCTAGTGAATAATTTAGTATCATCGGTGAAACGAAGGCAAATCGCCTCCGCTTGCTTGGCTACTTACGAGGATGGGATATCCCAGTCGTATGACTGGAACGTCTGCGAATAAGGTCCTGATAATCACAATAATCATGTGTTTCAGGCGCTTTACAAAGGGGTTGTTGCCCCTGTGAGGGCCTTAAATCCATCAGCCGTGGTGGGTTAGAGCGATGAACGAAATCGTCCCCGTGTTTTCATACCCATGTTTTACAGTGTGGCCAGTCCGATATATTTTCATCCGTTTGTTTCATTTTCTACCATCTTGCAGTGCGTTCGTGACCTCAGTATGCAACAAATGCCTAGTAAATTCTGAAAGTCCATGACGTTCGTCACAAGTTGTAACCTTCATGGTCGTTAGAACTTTTGTAAGCCGGATTCTTATAGTATTTCATGAATGAAATGTCCAGTGAGTCATCTGGTTCATGAAATATATTGTCCTTTATTTGTGCAGGTCGAATGGAAATGTTATTACAGCGCAGTATGATTCATACGCCTCTTCCTTCCCTGCACAGGTGTGGCGTACTTATTTATATTTATTCCTTTATATAATATAGGACAGAATTTGATTCTTCGAAACGTCTATGTTTTTTGAGAGTTAAGCGCTGATACACTCGAAGTTCAACAACAAAAACGAGCATAAAACAAATCCTTTAAATCGGTCACCAACTGACGGAGAACTCGACAAAAACACATCATCATCATCATCCTATATCTGTCCACAGCTGGGCATAGGTCTTCCCTAATGAGCGTCCCTGTCTTCAGCTTGCCGTACCCAGCATTTGCCATAAATAAATATGCATAATATGTATATACAGTAAACCATAAAGTCCTTTTTTGTTAATCATAATGTCACATTATGCACATTAATGCACAATGCAAAAATGAAACTTATATCTTTGCTCCGTTTTACTTGGAAAAAACCCAGAAACGTTCAATGTGTCATCTGGTTTAGTAAATCCAATATCGATGGGGAAAATATTTACTTTGGCTGGGATCAAGCATTGAGGTGTTTTATACTCGTACTCTGAGCGGTACAATTAACCACCCAGCCCTTTAAACGGGAAAATTTTATATGTTATCGCAGTTGTAAGTTATAGGATATTAATAAATCAAGTGTGAAAGATTTTTAGAGACTGAAAAATAACAATAAAAATAAAGTTTTTATAACAAGTTGACTTGTTATAAAAAACTAGAAACCAACTTCGTTTCCGCGCGCACTGTTTACGTCGGTTACCATGGTAACGATAACACCAATAAGCAGATGTTGATCACAGAAAAAATTATAGATGTTTACAATTTTTTTCGATTTAGGTAGATTTTTTAAAAACCATTCTTCTGATCTCTAAAATTAAATGGAAACAAAAAAAAAATTCCATATAAATTCTGGCGGAATGCCCGATTACTCGGTGTTATAACAGCTTCCGACGAATTGAGATCCTCCTCTCTTTTTTTTAAGTCGAATAAAAAATATCGATTAAACTGAAATGAAGGTATTTTTTTCACGTGGGGCTGTATATGCATAAAATAAGCTCAATTATAGTGAGATTCTCATTTGAAATCCGGCGTGAAAAACACGCTTTGACTTGACAACCCATACAGGGAGCGACGTAACATGTGTTACGTCATTGAATGAATGAAAGGGGTGATTCTGGACCTAGATTTTATTCATTTTTTTTTTAATTTAAAAGATTCGCGGTTTCGCTTGCGTAGACTATACAATTTGTGCCTGCTCTTCGATGTAATAAAACGACAAATCTTTGTTTAGACATGAACTTCGCATATACGAAATAAGATTTCATAAACGAAATAAGATTATAAAATAAATATTTTGATATTAAAATAAAGGTTCTTATTAGGTAAATTGGTAAATATAGGTCTTCTAATATAAAAAAAAATCCTGAAATTAGTTCTCTGATCTGATCTGTTCGTCTGATGTTTTGTATTCGTAGTATTCTTTGTGAATTAGAAGTACCTAAATTGAGCCAATAATAAACTTCAATAACTTTAACCCTCATTTTACCCTTTTTATAGAATTCCGCCGATTTATTTGATATTCATACCTTTGAAACAAAGGAATAAAAAACTGCGTAAAATGGAAAGTCACGATTAACCGATTGTTATTCTGAGTAAAGGTAGACCAAGTACCAAAAACCACAACAAAAGGTCTCAATTACCTTACATCATTCATTACACTGAACGATATAGATATACCCCTATATCGTTTACTAGCGTCCCGCCCCGGCTTCGCAAGGTTTTATTATACGTATAAACCTTCCTCTTGAATATCACTCTATCTATTGAAAAAAACCGCATAAAAATCCTTTGCGTAGTTTTAAAGATTTAAGCGTACCTACATAGGGACATAGGGATATAGGGACATAGGGACAGAGAGAGCGACTTTGCTTTAAACTATCTAGTGATTCATTAAAAATTCTTTATATACGTTAAACTTAGTTATCAGTCACTTAAAGCCTATGTTAGCTATATGTAAGCACTGGGTTCTCTGCTTTTTGAATTTTTAGGATAACATTTTATCATCAATATAGTCAAAGTCTATAAAATACACCTAAGATAAGGACAAAATTAACTAATAAGCTAAGTTTTCAGGTGTTTTCTTAATATTTTTAATACATATTTTTATTTACTCTTGCGTTTCGTTCTTTATATTAGTCACCATGATATTGACCAAATCTGGGTGGAAGTTGAATGAACTCAACACCTTTCGCCAACTTTCGATGGAAAAGAAAGATGTCTAGTTCAACATACAAGTTAACGCACCTAAGTTTCTATATACCTACTTAATTATGTATCAAAATAAATTCTAATTTTAAATGATAGGTGAATGAAGAAGCTGAGGCTGAGCCGATTTGTTGATCAAAAAAGACTTAAATCTTAGTAACTCCGTCCCCCGTTGTAAAAACTTGAAGACCAGCGCCGGTTTTAAATTTATAAAACCTGCAAATGCTGAGTTGGGACCTTTTTGTAACTATATTCTAAGTTTAAAACCGAAATTGCTGTAAGTTTTCTAACACATTAGTCTTTAATTTCTTTTTAACTAATTATTAATATGTATTGTAAGTTACAAATAAACTTATTTGATTTGATTTGATTTGAAGTAAATAACATTCAACATTGTTTATTTGGATCCCCTAATGCGAAACACCGAGAGAGACTAAGAAAACCGAAAATCAAATCTGAAATCATCTTTATTTCCTTAGATTTCTTTTTCTGGATTCAAATATTATAAGAAATAAAGTGATAACTGATTTTCCCTTCGCTTCAATGTTTTGTCTACCAGTGGAAGAAGCGAAAAATGAACCACTAGCAAGTGTATAACTTAATTGTCTAATACATGTATGCCTTATAAATAATTACATACTATTGTCAAAAAACTCCCTCCTATTCAGTACAGAATTTATTACTGCAAGCTACAAATTTTTGACTGTAAGCGGGTTGACAACCAACCTAGTTTGTGTTGGAAACACCAATGTTTCATTCGTTACGTTGCCAATCAACGTACAAAGATGGACCGCTTCTAGTTGTACGATTTACTGATACTGAACTGTGACGTCAATTATATGTGTCGGCCTTTATATATGCTACAAAATAGTCTGACTAAGCATATTTTGTTATAGCCGAAATATAATAATATTTCAGCATAGCATATAAGTAGTCTCAGAGTAGCCTTACACTAGAACTTTACTAACGAGAAGCAGATTTTGATGATACAATAATCCATCTATTGTTTTCAAAGAAATTTTATTGAAATGCTTATTTCACTGCACCATGAAACCGCATTTACGCACCCACTTTCCTTCAATACAGAAAGTGGCTATGGTAAAAACAGGTGAACAGTAATAAAAACAACCATAAAGTGAAGTGACCACCGCACTGCGAAGCGAAGTTCAAAACCGTCGCAAGACAGTCGAATTGGGTGAAAGGTGAACGCACTGCGAATCGTTTCGTTAACTTTCTATAGAAAACTATGAGTTCGTGAAAAAACCAGAGAAAATGATTGAAATGTTAGTTAAAAAACTAACGAAATATAAATTAAATAGACAAATTAAGACTTCTTTGGTTTTCTAATTTTGTTTACAAAAAATATTTATTGGATTCTAAAACCCAGTTTTTCTTAATTCATTATTGCACAAATAAAACAAATACTAGTAAAACTTAGGTAGCAAAGGCGAGCTAAAAAGAGTACTATTTTGGCAAATTTTTACTTAGTTTTCAGCTGTATTTACTATATTGAAAAACTATTACAGTATGGGAAATATATGTGAAAAGTCGTAAAAACAACAATAAATGAAATGCACTGCGAAGTGAAGTTCAAAACCGTCAAATTGGGAGAAAAGTGAACGCACTCTGAATCGTTTCGCTAACTTTCTATAGAAAACTATCTTCCATGAATGAATGCCGTAATTCATGATAAATTTGCTTAAATTATTTATAAATAAGCTTCTATACAAGACGTGATTATGCTAAGTAATTTCAATTATTGTCACTCATATTAAAATGTACCTAATGTAAACTAATGAAAATAACTTGATGTTTTACAAAAATTTACTAAATTTAACGTACTTTAAATTTCACGCATTTATCTATATATATAAAAGAAAGTCGTGTTAGTTACTTCACTTATAACTAAAGGACGGCTGAACCGATTTAGCTGAAAATTGGCAGGGAGGTAGTTTAGAGCCAGGAGAAGGACATAGGATACTTTTTATCCCGTTCGGTACTTATAATAAAACCGTGCGAAGCCGGGGCGGGTCGCTAGTTAACGATATTTTAAAAACGAAGACAAGTCAATCTAAGATAAATAAACAATGCAGTTACTATTTACAATAAGAATTTCGACTTTTCTTTTTTAACTTCAAAAACGGAGGAGTTTACCAATTCGTCTGCATTATTTTATTACTGAGTTCTTTTTACCCATTTATAATATGTCTATTTTTGATTGTGCTTCTCATGTAATCCCATATAAATTTGATCAATAATACTAATACAGACCTTTTCTGACCTGCATTTTTTGAGTTATCTATCCTTAATAATTCATATATATATATTGATCACATTCTTAATTATGTGTATTATCTTTTTAAATTTGAAATGTTTATATTTTGCAAAACACGCCGAATCATATATTTTCTTGACTCTTTAAGAACAGACAAAACCACGAGCTACTTACTAGTCCATCGTGGCTAAAAAGACACTCATGGCATGTGTAGTGAAATTGGGTGAAAGGTGAATGCACTGCGTTTCGCCGGTTAGCGACTCGCTTTATCAGTTTTTTATAGCGACACTCGATATTATAGGTCTTTAGCATTTTATCTATTGCGATAAGCAAAAAGCAAATATCGAATCTGTTTTGAGAATCAGAGAGTCGGAAGTGGAAGGATTGTGAAAGTTCTATTGTTTTTTAAATATGAATGAAAATTATATGTCCCGATTTTGCCCTCTAGCAAATCTCATTCAAAAATGGAACAAAACCAACGTCCACTCAACCTTTTGATGTCAATGATTCTATTTTTTCCTTCATCTTCTGAAAATTACTCAAAAAATACGAAAAATTGTGTGCATCGTAAAAAGCAGAATCTTCAGTATCATCATCATTATCATTGCATCAGTGACTTCCTATGAATAGCCCTACAATTTGTCTGATTTATTTAATTAATTTTTGCTTGTTTTATTTGTGTGTTTACTGTAAGTTTAGGTTATGATGGGACTGACATACTATCTTAAAAGTTAAAATTAAAATAAAGAAGATAAAAAAAAAAAAAAACATTATTATCAACCTATTTTAGTCCACTGCTGGTCCTAGGCCTCCCCTAATGAGCGCCATAGCGCCCTGTCTTCTGACTGAAGTCTTTCATAAGATCTTGCATAAGAAATGTTTATCAGATGTTTTTTTAAGATCCAACAAAGACTCTTCTATCAACCTACTGTCTACGGACCGTTGTCGATGATGAAGATTAAAGATCCCAAATAAATTATTTGGGAAACATTCAGTCGTTTTAAACTAAACAAACACACTTTAGTAACACTTGAACCGACCAAGTTTCTACAATTTAATACATCAATTGAGAGTAGGTAATTTAAAGCTCAATAAACAGCTAAAATATTTGTGATGAAGCAACAATAACCTACCACAAATTACAGAAGAGATCGCTATTAGTAATAAGGCTGCCAATTTAACCTCACAGTAATATGTATTTATACTTATGTTAGTTATGTTTCTGATGCTACAGTAAATTATCTATACTCTGATTCAGAAAAATAGATATTATAAGTAAACAATGAAATTTATGAATGAAAACTTAAGAAAAGCTTAAAATAATTACAACAGCAGGGTACCTGCAAGCTAACAACTAAAAAGCAAAACTTAAACTTCTACAACACATAATTGCTCAAGCACAGCGAAAAAGATGTAAGTTTGAGTTCGACAACGAATGAGAGACCAATGGAATGATGAATGAAAACTATCAAAAACACGAATAGTTTGAAGCTCCTGCAGCTTGCTATGATGATACCAGTGTCGTAAAATATGTTCCACCAATATTCCTGTGGTTTTGTAACTCATTTGTTTACAAAAATTATCTATGTTGTTGAATCGCGGTATAGCTATTTAACCTTCTCAACAAGTCAACAATCTGAAGTTAGCTAAATTATCAATCGTATTTTTATTTTGTTTCCCACTCTTTGATTGTAGTACTAATTGTTAGTAAAGATTTTTTAATTATATAAAATTACCTACTCAATAAATAAATTTCTCTCCAAGTACTTACCACCTTTCGAAAGGTTTAAATAACTAAACATTCACGCCAACAAGAAACTGCGACATTCTAAAGTTTTCTACGAAAGACAGTTTTCTTTCGAAAGTTGGCGAAACGTAGGTACCTAGAGTTTGTTGACCTCTCACCCAAATTCTGGCAATAAGTGCGGCCATGACACCTCGCGGCCAGCAAGTGGCGATGCGTGAAATACATTCTACCAACATCTAAAGAGTTCGTTTGACAGAAGCAATCGGAAGAAAAGCATTCTGTCAGGAAATGCTTCATACGAATATTAGACGGATAGTTCTAAATAATTATTTATATATTTAATCACATTAATCACTTAATTATCAATTATCCTATTATCAATCTAGTGACCATAACACGAAATCCGCTTAGCTTGGGGCTAGAACATGCTTTGTAACTACGCACCTACGCAACGGATTTTGATGGGGCTTCGCACGGTTTTATTATACGTATAAACCTTCCTCTTGAATCACTCTATCTATTAAAAAAACCGCATCAAAATCCGTTGCGTAGTTTTAAAGATTTAAGCATACATAGGGACATAGGGACAGAGAAAGCTACTTTGTTTTATACTATGTAGTGATGTTGTACAAAGCATGTTCTAGCCCCAAGCTAAGCGGATTTCGTGTTATGGTCACTAGATTGATACTAGGATAATTAATAAAGTGCCATTATAGTCGATATTTTTTATTATAAATTGAAACTACCCAGAATATCTGCAGATCGTACCTACATACTTTTGCCCCGAAGCGGGAACGAACCCGCAACCTCCTGAGTCGCAGTCAGGCTTCGCCCGCCGCGCCACATAGGTCGTCAATTATGTAGGGTAGGTAAGTTAGAAATTATTAATATAATCCATTAGGTACATAAATGATTTTAATTTAAAATTTCATTAAAAATTTCCGGTTGCAGTAATTGCAAGGAAGTTTTAGAATCGAGTGGAATCAGTTAATTTCTTATCGATACGCTTAGAATAAAGAAGTGATTTTAATGGTTAAGAGTTCTTTTATTTTTAAGATTAATATTCCTGTTGGTACAACTGTTTGTTCTCCGAATAAACCAAAATAAAATAGTAAAATAATAAAGGTTTGGGGATTTTTAATAATTTTCTCGACAGAAAATGTATAGTAAGTACACAGATATTCTAGAAAGCACCTCGATTCAAAAGTTACAAGAACGAACACTTCATTAATTTATATTTTAAGGTTATCCTTGTGAAATCTCAAAAAAAGCTTTGTATTGATTATGAGGAAGTCAATAAGGTCAGAAATCCGATGAAACAGTAAATCCGCATTGCATTGGAAATTAATTTAACGGTGTTAACTTTGGGAATTAAAGAGGAAATCCCGAAAGTGTGCCAGCGCACATCAAAAAAACCATCAAAAAATCCATTGGGAAAACTAAACTACGTGATAATCAGGGGATTCGCTAATTATAAGCAAACTCAATGATTCCGATAAAAATCCATATAATTAATTCGTATTTCCTTGATCGCGCCATAACCTGAGAACGACTCTACCATATTTCATTAATCTTTTTTATTTAAGTAAAATGATGGATGATGAAATGTAGAAGGTTCATACGGAAGAAGAAAAGTTAAGAAATTTGGGCAGAAAATAGCAAAATTTCAGAAAACTTAACGACTATCAATTTCGCGAGTTTTAGGTTTTTTAATCGTATCACTTTTAGGTTCCTACATAAAATAATATAAAAGTGGGTTAAAGTCACAAAATCACGTTTTTACACTGTTCTTACTTTCGGAGTTACTTACGAGAGACTTTTCTTGTTGTTTCTAGTGAATGTGATTGTTTTATTTTTTTAATTCATATTTGTTTTGTTGGCTGAATGGCAATGCTGATGCTTTGCGTCCCAGAGACTTATCAGATCCTGATAAGTAATATAACGCTTTAAAATATCACCAACATCATCATCAGTCCACTGCTTTAGGCCTGTAAGATGAACGCCTGTAAAACCTATATTGGCCACCAAGTGGAGAAAAAACTTGACAAACCATGACCAAATTCCTTTTTTAAATTGGACCGACCAGTAGTTCTGCATTTGAATACCAATGAACAGCATCCTAACCAATACCCCTTATCAGTTCAATCTACATAAAACCTAACTGTCCAACCAAAATACCAACAAAATGAAGGTAGGTCGCCAACGGTACCGACATTGTACCAACAGTGAACTTTAAATGTAGGACGACGACCGCCAAAACTTGCCATTTACTCGTGGTAAAAAAAAAGAATCAGCTTGGCAAGTACCAGGAGAAAAGAAATAGAGAAAGGTGGATTTTTGGGCAGTAGTAGAGGTAAGGTTGTGTGTGTTTGCACACAGATACAGGTGAGAGGCGTAGAAAGCTTAGCGAGTTTTGTTTACTCGTGTTGTGATAGTGAAACGGCTTGGTTTATCATTTTAGGTCAACATACGTATTTACTATCAATTTTTGTCAATTAGATAGCGAGTGAACTTTTGTATATCTCACAAATATTATAAACTAATTACCACTACAGCGCAGCGGTACATTGTAGTCAGTTTCTTGTGGACTTTTCCGACTAGCATTAGAAGGGATCAGTTGCGCTTCCTCTATATTGTTTGCCTGCAGTTAGCTCAATTGTAAACAATAGTGTTTTCTTTGGTTGTATTTTTTATTATCAGAATAATAATTTTAATATAATGTTATGCGAAGGTTTCTTTCTTCTTCACGATAAAACTGCTGAAAGAATTAGGCAAAAAATACTTGTAGAATGCATTCTCGTTGCATTCCACAAGTAGGTATTTTTCACACTTTTCAAATTTTTTTATTCAAAAATTATGTAATTTTATATTATTGTAATTTGAAGGTAATAATAATAAAACTCTATCTCTAACTAATGTATTCTGACTAAATAAAATATAACAGATAGAATAAAACACAGGTATAAGAATAGATAAAAACAGTTAAGTATTATTTATTCTTATGACATAGGCTATTGTTAAACCCTGAAAACGTTATTTCTATAAATCATTGAAGAAATTTTCCAATCCTTTCCATCAGCAGTGAGCACCGAAAATGTACGCATGCACTTCTCTCTACTCATGCGTTGCAGATTGTCAAAGTCGATAAATATTTCATGCACACAATTTTTATGTCAGGAAAAGGTTTAAACGCTCGATTCGGTTATAATTAACTTGTCTGGATGTGAAAGGTTGATTTTACCGTGAAAGCTGCGGTGCCACAGTTATTTGGGACGGGAAATCCGCTTCTGAATTTCAGGTTTTGTATGTATCTTTGTATATTTCATTCAATTAACAAATGAAATTAAAAACAGAATATCCTACTAATATTATAAATGCGAAAGCTTGTAAGTGTAAGCTTGTAAGGATGAATGAATGGTTGTTACTCTTTCATGCAAAAACTACTGAACGGATTTGGATGAAATTTGGCACAGAGATAGATAATAGTCTGGAATAACACATAGACACATATTTTATCCCGGAATTCCCACGGGAACGGGAATTACGCGGGTGAAACCACGAGGCACTGCTAGTAATCAAATAAAAACTAGTATTTGTACTTGAGATAGTAGAGCTAACTGTAGAGTGCATCCAGAGGTAGCTCAACAGTTCCATACATAAATTTTAAAGCATGCATTAATATTTGCCTTCATAATTCCACAATAAAAGGCAATGAAATTTAGAAAGAGAAGATGATCTATCATAATAAGCAACAATTTGTGATGGAGAATTTGGCAAACATATTTAAAAACAAATAAAGCCAAACATAGAAACTCTTTTTCAATATCAGTTAAAAGGATTCAGTTTGAGACATTTTGGTCTAAATTTCCTTTTCCAGTCATGCAGACCGCTCTGACAAAAAGTACAAGAACATATTTAACTCGGCACGCGCGGGCTCGCTTCTACGACGATACCATTGTCATAGTGCCAAAAATGATCAGTAAAATCGGAAATATTATCCCAAAATTTAGTGAAATTTTACATAATTTTGGGATAATATTTCCAATTTTAAACGGAACTCGAACACGCACTTTCCCTTAGTACGGGAATGCAATACCAATGCGCATGCGCTACAAAGTCAAGTAACCGACGACGAGTTGAAATCCTATAAAGACTTCTTTCGGACTCTAGGGCCTTTAGATTCGTCTATACACGTACTGAGGGAAATATGAAGGCTCAAGTTCGGTCGACCTTAAAAATTTTAAGTACTTAATATTTAATTTTTATTAGTATTAGCCCTGAATGTGAGGGGTAACGCTCTTTAATAATAAAGATATATAGACTTTTTATATTATACACAAACAGTACAAAAAAGTAACAATATTAAGGTACACATATTAGGACAGGAATGTAAGCAGGTAACACCATAATCAAATTATAAAACAAAAGTACATATTACTAATAGTGAAAACAAAAACAAAAAAACCAAATATCATACAAAAAAAAATATAAACCTTTATTGAATGTGCCTGTCTCTAATTTTAAGATGCGTTCATATCATGTTGAATATGACCCACTGATTGCAACTTTCCCGCAATCATAGCAGCATGAAAACAGCTAATTTGTCTATGCCACATACAAACAAACATGCAAATATGTAGTGGTATAGATAGGCAATCATTCCGGCATGTAAACAGGTGGGTGAGATGCTTATCATTGCATTTTATGATTTATAGGGTTGTGCGCCAGAGCTGTGATTTGAATTGCTAGAAATTTTTACACAAAAAATACTGCATTTGCAATTTATATAAATGGACGTTTTTAAGAACTAAACGGGCTTCAAATTCTTTGTAATGTGAATATCTTTGATGAAGTCAAAGTCTTGATCAAATTTTCATATGGATTTGAAAATCAGTCAAAATTTTACAGAAAAAAAATCATTTTTATCTATTGAATCAGATAAGCTATTTGCAGACTATTGCAGACAATCTATAGCTAGCTTTATTAGTCTACATCACTACGAATTCGGCCCCTAAGACGCTGGCTAGTGTCCTTTTCACGAAAGAAGTCCCCTAGACGCGGCGCTGTAGTAGTACGACCGAATGAAGCCAGCAAGCATATGGCAATCTGTGAAATTTAGTTCCACCAGTTGCCGTGGGACTTTTTTCGTGAAAAGCACTCTACATTGCCCCGCGCTGTTTGGCAATGCTGATGCGCTGTCTCAGCATTTGACTGACTTCTTTGTCGTTGGCAACTTGTATCTGGTTTGACACTTTTCTGCCAGTGTCTGGTACTTGTAAATTTCCTAGTCATAGAATGGAGGTGTGATTGGCTTAAAGCGGTATTACACTACACGTTATTCAGGGCCCTAACTACCGGGCCCTGAATTTCGTACGGGTCCGGGTCCGTCTCTTAGTGACCCTAAATCTTATTACACCACTCTTAGTTAGGGTTAGGGTCCCTGAATACCGTGTAGTGTAATACCGCTTTTAGCTTCACATGTCAATGCTATCTATCTATCAGTGGAAGCAATCCCACTCTCATTGCGCATGCGTTCCGATGGTCGTCCAACAGACACATCCGGATGCCGTAGAAATGAAAACCGATCGACATTGTGTTTGCAAAAAACATTGCGTTGCATGACGAAGAATAGTCGCGGACTTTTTTATTTTTAGTTCGAACGATGAAGAAGAAAATTGTTCACTTAACGATTATGATTTGTTGACTGAAATTATTTAAACATTATTTAAGTAAACGATTTGAAAAAGTAACAAAAGGTTCTGAACATGACTGTAGTTTATTCGGTACCTTAGAACTTTTTCTATTTGAACCGATTAAAACGATTATTTTTTATTTGAAAGCTGGTGCTTCTGATTTGGTTCCATATAAATATAATCAAGACGTGACCGGTATTTTTTTAGTTATCCTTTAAAATTAAAACAATTCATCCCATTAAAAAAAGAAGTTAAATTTTAAAACAAAAAACATTTAAAAAGGTTTTCTGAATAATATATAATACCTTCTAACTTATTTTTTAAGACCTTAACTCATTCTATCCATTCGATTATATCGACTGACTAAACAGTTTACTTTTCATTGTGATTTACATAATTGGGTAACGCAACGCACGCATTCATACGTAAATCAAAGGCCAAGCGTCGCCTAACCTCTTCATATATCATGCTCGCCTGGTACCGAGAAATGGAGATGGTAACATTGAAAAAAAAACAAGGGCGTAGAATGAAGAAGGTTGAATGTATCAGAATTTTTTCACTCACTAGCATCATCATCTGTAAAATTAAAAGACATGTTGGAACTGAAAAGTTTTACAATATTAACCTGTTTAGTAAGGTCAGAATTGTAGGCATTTGGTACTCATACATAAAACCCAACGCCTGTATGTAATTTACCTTTTAAGTTTTATTCTAATACAACTTTAAGGGACGAAAAAACCTGCCATTTTGAAATTGCATTAACCTCTTGCCTTGTTGAACTAAAGAATTCCAATCATTATTTCTGCCGGCCAATGATTATTATCAGAATGTTTGCCATTATTGTCATATATATTATCTATAAAAATGATAATTATAGGTGAGCACTATCAACAATTTATCTTTTATTTAAGTCGGTAGGTACTTGGTAAAATGATAATTGCTTTTATTTACTGCAAAATGAATTCATCACCTTATACGCTCATGCTCTCCTAGTACTTTATATACGATAATTAAATAACTTAATTAGTTTTAGTAATTAATTAAACAAACTACATAATTTATCAACTTATCTTTATGTACTTATGATAAGTTTAATTATCGGAATTACAGTGGAATAGAAGAATCTTGATGATATCTAATAAACATTCTATAGAACTGAAAAAATGACCTCCATTTATCATTATCACACTTTTTCGATTTTATAATTGCTTTTTAGTAGGTAATTTTATAAGATTAAAATATCCTCATGCAAAAAGATAACACATTCTTAGTAATTATATGTATTAGGTACTACAATACTTATTTAAAAATAACATAAGCAATAGCTCTTTAGTTAAATAAGGCATTGACATTGATTCACGAAAAGAATTTTATTGATTTTTTTTTAAAATCCTTTTCGTTCCATTCTTCACAAAAACGTTTTGCTTTTTTGTTAATTTTTCGTCATTACATACCTACTTTGTTGAAAGAAAATTACTTCAGGTTATAGACAAAACGTAGAGTAGTCTTCGTATTTCCGACAACATCCAAGTAGCAAAACCAATCCCTTATCTCCCTGACTTAGATCCTTCTGATCGCACTAAGTGGTCCTATCCAACGTATCACAGGCCAATCTCAGACCATAATGTTGTCTTCCGCGGCCGACAGTTATGTAACCTCATTTGGAACAACCTCCTTGGATTGCAGCTCGTGTAACATGAGCTCTGGTAGAAACCTCTTTGGTGGGAAATATTATCGACTAAAAACCCAAGAAACTTTATATAAAATGGAAAGCCTCAAGCGGGATAAATGAGGTTGTATAAAAGAAATCTTAAGTTTGGAACATTGTCATGGCGTTGCCACGTAACAAAAGACAACTATGACAGAATTCTATGGAGTGACTCTACAAATTTAATTTTTCAATAACTAACTCCTGTATTATATGGAAGGGACGGAACAAAAGGCTGAATCTTCATTTTATTCGAAGAATAATCGATTCTTTTTATAAAAAGCTTTAGTCATTTTGCATTCGTTACAAAGTGGATGATCGTGAAAATGTAGATGGCCTAGGTACTATACGTTACGTAATGTTATGATAACTAGATTTTGCACGACGAACGAAATGGCTTTGACAATTTATATGAAAAAAATAGAAACAGTTTGTTTTAAATTTTTTAATAACTGGGCGGGGTATTATGTTGATAAAACTAGAAAAATACATGGTGTAGTAGTACTTGTATTTAAAAAAAATGAGTTTTTTAAGCAAACCTTAAAAAAATGAAACAATTACTTAATACCTTTATCAAGTGAATCATAACATCAATGACGTGAATGTACAGATGTCATTCAATATATTTTTGTTTACAATTTCACTAGTCCTTATTTTGTTAGCCTAAAGAAAATTTATTATTTTGATCGTTAAAGATATTTTTTAAAGATATTTTTATAAAGTAGATAGATAGAATATTCATTATTTTGATTTTAAAGAACATTTATTTTTATTTTCTCTTTTATAAGCCTAAAGAAATAAGTTAATGAATTCCGATTAATGTTCGCGCGACTAAAATTGTCACCATCCACAAAGAAGGGTCAACATAAAATGGCCGACAGTAGATACAAATACAGATCCATAACGGTACCATCATATTAGCGAAGCCTCGTGACCCAGTTAGTGTACCGTTCACGGACGTCGAACCTACACCCTGAGCTTAGAATTTATGTCATCGGCATACTGTGTTGAGATAGGTCATATTTGAATTAATCGACACGATTTACGGTTAGTTTGTTAAAAGATAAGACAGTTTTGTACAGTTTTTTCGATAATAACGTCACTTTTGTAATCTCAACCAAAAAATAGGTGCTTTATTTCCTTTAGACTTTACAACAATCTTGGAAACGTCAGAAAGTAGATATATAATAAGAAATAAAGTGTAAATACATGTATTTTAAGAAATAAAATGATCACTTTGATTTCTGTTTACTTCGATCTTTTTAAGGTAAAGTAATGAATCGAACAAGATACCTTTACCTTGTTTGGTTATTATTAATTTTCGAGTTGGAGCAAAACTCGTCCCAAGCTTTTTATCCTCTCTACACAATCTGATAATTTGTTTAAATCGTAGCTATCTACTTTTATAAATATCTTCACAAGGTATTTTACATTTCAGCGTTACTGAAATGTCACTGAAATTCTGTTTAGATTTATTATGAATATTTATGTCAGTCTTACTCCAAATTATTTGTATTTCTAACAATGGAACCATAGATTCTTTTTCAGCAGGATAAAATGTCCAGGCATTATTGCATGCGTCACCCATCAAGTAACCGATGACTGGTTTTTGTCAAAATTTGAAAGTCCGTTAATTTCTTGATGATTTTGGCCTCGTTCGAAATTTCATTAGAATCATGCTAAAATACGTATATGACTCATAACTTCATAAGGAAAGGCAGCGAAACCGTTATAGGACCTACATACATTGGAAGCATTGCTTTATTTTTACAATCAAAAAGGTTTTTGCATGCAGGTTTTATTTTATAGGTCAAGTGGGTAGGTGGTTATTCTTATCCCGTTATGTGACAGCCAAATTCGGAGAGGTGCAATGATTACATAAAGACTCCTTCGCATATCCTTTCGAAATGTAATAAGAAAAAAGAAAAAAAACTTGTTTTTAAGTCGATATTTAAAAATAAAGCTTTCTTCCTTTTACAGAATATTTTGTTTAACGTCGTTTTAAACTGCTTGCTTTTCTTTTACGAGTAGATATTACTAAGTCGAGAATTTTGTGACTGTATGGACATCTATTTGGTTTTCTTCTTTGGATGTAGGTATCCGATATTAATAATAAAAGTGTATTAGGTACATGTATAGCTCGTATAAAAAATAATTATGAAAACTTAGTTAAAAAATCAGGGACATAAAAATTGGAAAATAATGTCCCTATGTCTTAACAAAAAAAATTAAACAGAACGAACAAAAAATTAAACCTCAGGGTTTAAGATTTAGCCATCCACTCCCATGTCAAAAAACACACTGAATAGATTTTAAATTTGTCTCAGAAGGTATTAGAAGTTTTATTGATAAAAGTACAAATAAATAACCGATTCTGTGTTATGGGTCCTTAATAACTCATATACCTACTTAATACAATATTTTCCATAAATTTTATTATAATTAACAAAACCCACCACAAAAAATATGTGTCCCATGGCGGCAATCGAACCCTTAACCTCCTGGCTGCCGGATCTTCTCCCGCCGCGTCACTGAGGTCGGCAAATAACGTATCATTTATACCAAGTATCGTTTAAAAGGTCGTTATCTGAAGCTGTTCTAAGAGATGCCGTATCAGGCTAGGCTAGATGTGGGTCAACCGTTAGACATTGCTATCAGATACTCCATGCTTCTAAAGAGGTTAGAGATGCAAACAGGCTGTAAGCTGTACACTGCACTCTGCTGTACTCTTTAAGGCGTAAACAGGAGCTAAAGTGGCGCCACTTCTTATTTAATCGTATAATTCGATTAAATAAAGGAATTTCCAAACTGTATGTGTGAATTTTGGGAATTCCTTTGTTTAACGGAATTAGAATGATAAAATAAGTGGTGCGCTGCTTTAGCTCCTGTTTGCGCCTTAAGACTTGCGTTGACGTAGTCGGCATGGCATAAGATTTTATTACTAATAAAATTATATTGTTTCTTATTTCAATTAGATTAGAATTCATAATACTTTATTCCGATGGAACGATGCCATGTCATGCCGTTTCACTCCACGGGTTGCCGCGGCGCGCCACTGCATCCCGCAAGAAGGATACTTTGTGTGGAGGAATAAGTGATTATAACGGTTAAACTAATTGAAATAAAGTTGAAACTTGTCTAGACTGAAATTGAATAGCTGGATTTTCAGTAGGATGCCATTTCATGCCGCGGAATGCCGTGGCATCCTTCGAAATACACAACCTGCCATGCCATGCCGTGCCATGCCGATAGTCAGCGCTGGCATTTAGGAACACTAGCGCTGCCACATATTTTATCTAATTATTACTTTAAATAAATTTTCAAAATATCAAAATTTCAGTTTTTTATACCTATCATAAGCTTTTTAATGCCTCTACAGTAGTTTGTTTTTTCTTTTTAGGAAGAGATACGATAAGCTCTTGGTGACCACTAGTGAACTCTGTTTTCGTATGGGTTATTTTTTTTTATTTTCGTTCAGAGTTTTCTTAAATTTTCTCTCAACTAAATTTCTCTACAAAAGGAAAAAAGTACAGTTTACTATAATTTCAGAGAAGCCTTATAAAATTTAAACTTTTTAATTTTAAATCTCTAAATAATATCGTTTACAAAAAACTTTAAAAGTGTGTTGCTTATTTTTGCAGGCCAGTCTATTTGCCCCAGGGTGGATGAAGCTGATTACAGGATTGCTCCGCTATCGAGCAACGATTACCATGTTGCTGGTAATGATAACACGGGTGGTCTGATGCTTACCGTTACGATAACATTAGCAAATCCAGTGGCTGGATATAGGCAGAGGTATAATTCTTTGAATTAATTCTTTTTTTTTTTTCATAAAACAAGGGCCTACATGCAAAAAATAAGGTTAACCCTAAAAAGAGTAACTACTCTTTCAGCAAATCTTAATTGGAGAGAGAGCAAATTTTGTAATAGTAGGTACGTGTGCATAATATACAGAAATAAAGCTGACTGAATAATTAGTCTACATAGGTCTACATAGAATTCACCTGTCTTTAATCACACAGAAAATAAAATAAAAACTAAAATAAAAGTCAGAAATCAGGACAAAATTCAGAATCTTTGGTCAATTAATTTTATAAACATGATAAAACTGTGTAAACACCCAAAGGAAATATCTTAAAATTACAGTTGTTGTTACCAAACAAGTGAACAATTCGGACATAAAATATTTCAGCAGTTCAACATCATGTTCTGAACAGCGAATACCTAGGTCTTATTTTTAAACCTAGTTGGGATCTAGACCTCGTTAGCAAAAAACTCATTAGTTGTGCACGCAATTTACGCAATTTACGCAATTTAATTACAAGCTTCCTTAATTTAGTAATAGAAATTTCTACTACTGAAAAGAACGAGTTGAAGCACAGAATAGAAATACCAACCAATGATGATCAACTAATCTGAGAAACCTACTGTCTCGATGATTTTTAGTATCGCCTCGTGGAACCGAGCAAAGTCTCTCCCACCTTCTTGATTATTGGCATAAAATGGTAATAATTGAAGCCACAGAGAGACATTCACAGTGCTAAAGGAAACAGCTGGGTATATCAAGTATAATACCTGTATTGTATTTTAACGAATTATTGAGTTGCAGGAAACCTCCGGCCATGTGGGATGACGATCTGCGAAAGACTGCTGGCTGATGCTGGATGCGCCAAGCTGAAAGGCGCTATGGCGCTAGGCTTATAGGGGAGGCCTATGTCCAGCTGTGGACTAATATAGTTTGATGATGATGATCTACCTCGACGACCTCTAAGGTGCAGTGAGCGAAGGTCTGCCTGCGACGCAGAGGGTTGCGGTTTCAATTCCCGCCCGCTGTATATTTGTATCACCTGCAGATATTTGTTTGTTTACTATGTATAATAAAATATCTATCTATTAAGTATGACGTGTTAAATATATCAGTTATCAAGTAACCCATAACACAAGCTCTGTTTAGATGATGCTGATCTATTTGTCCAACATTATTTATTTACAACTGATCATTACACAATCTCTGCTCTGATTTATACAACATCATAAGATGTTGTATAAATTGGCCTACGCCCGAGAACATCTATGAAAATTTTATTCAAAATTTACACATACAAGATTTATAAAAGAGATAACTAGATGATTAATCAAGAGATCTCAGTAACTAAGATCTATCGCGACTCGGTAAACGTAGTGTAGGATGCCCTCCGGCCAGGTGGGATGACGATCTGCGAAAGACTGCTGGCAGATGCTGAATGCGGCAAGCTGAAGACAGGGCGCTATGGCGCTCATTGGGGGAGGCCTATGTCCAGCAGTGGACTAATATAGGTTGATGATGATGATAAGATCTACGAAGCTGAAATTTTACGCGGAGGTTCCTTTTAGGATGTAGGCACCGACTAAGAACGTATTTTGGAAATTCGTATTCTAAGGTACCTAATTAAAATGGCGGCAGCGTTCAATGGAAAGAACTAGACGCATACTCAAAAGTTTGGACAACAGTGGCGCAAAACAGGAAAGTGTGGAAGGAGGGGACTCCAATCCCAGTGCTGGGCAAAGGCAACCCAGCAGTGGGACAGTACAGACTAAATAAAAAAAGGGAATTTCAATGGAGTATTACTAACACTCTCGAATGAAATGGCGAATGTATGAATGGCTAGTAGATTATATCACTACATAGTATAAAATAAAGTCGCTTTCTCTGTCCCTATGTCATTATGTCCCTTTGAACGCTTAAATCTTTAAAACTACGCAACGGATTTTGATGCGTTTTTTTTAATAGATAGAGTGATTCAAGAGGAAGGTTTATACGTATAATAAAACCGTGTGAAGCCGGAGCGGGTCGCTAGTTAGAAATAAAGATGAGTGATTAGGTAGATAGTATTAGAAATGAAGATGAGTGAGTGAGTCAGCCATTTTGAAGCCCTGTGCTTACTTTGTATGTATCCGTTTGATATCTCAGGTTGGACAGTTAGTCGTAATGTCTTGTTAGTTGAATCTGGGCCGACCGTTACGGGATCGAACCTGTTACCTATCTGTATGGGTATGGCATAGCGGTGGTATTACATTGGTGATTGCTTCCATTTTTGGTTGGATGTTTCAGGATTTTTTCTGGTAAATGTGAGATAGCGTTATACTTTTTGTGATGGAAAGTAGCTTACGTTTTATTCCAGGGCTAGAACTACATCTAATCAAAATTTCAGCACGATCCGTTCCGTAGTTTTAGCGTGAAGAGGTAACAAAAATCCATCTCTCCAATCAATATTTATCCATCCAATCTGCCTGCGGCTCGTACACGTCTTTTCTATGGAAATATTAAAGGCAATTTATATCCCATGGGAACTAATTTATGGGCTGAAAAGTGTAATGTGTGTGTCTCCTATGTGTTTTTACAGGGCTAGAACTATTTCTCCACAAAATTTTCACTCCGATCCGTTCCGTAGTTTTTGCGTGACGAAGTAACAAGCATCAATCCAGCTTTCGATTTATACATCCATTCGTCAAAATTTCGCTTTAGATAGTCATTAGTCAAAATGCTTTATTTCCTTAAGACCTTACAGGACACTTGGACACGTCATAAAAATTCATTTTATAAATTTAAAACTAGGAAATAAAGTGCTCACTTTGTTTTTTGTTCACAGAACAAGAAACCTTTACCTTGTTAGGTTGTTAGTTTTCGAGTTGGAGCAAAACTCGTCCCAAGCTTTTTTATCATCTAAATAATCAGATATTTTATAGTAAGCCTATTTACAAAGAATAGTTTTGACAATTTGTTTGAATTTATTTACTGATAGTTTTTGCAACTCACTTGGAGTTTTGTTGTAGAAACGTCAGACATAGTCTGATACCTATAATATACATATAGGTAATATTATTATAGTGTTATTATGAGAATCAAAAATTTCAATACGACTTTTCAAAGATCCGCCGTAAAATACGATACGGATGTCAAATCAAATTGTAAAGTACAAATCGTGACGATGTAGATCCGTTTTAGATTGATGACGACATACAGATCGATTGCAATTCTAAGAGATTTGGTCTATTTTTCCTGGTTATTAGTTCCTGGTCTCAGATTATAAATAAACTAGCGACCCGCCCCGGCTTCGCACGGCTTTATTTCATACGTATAAACCTTCCTCATGAATCACTATCTATTTAAAAAAATCGCATCAAAATCCGTTGCGTAGTTCTAAAGATTTAAGCATTCAAAGGGACATAGGGACAGAGAAACCGACTTTGTTTTATACTATGTAATGATAAATAATGCTGGACAATCCACACAGCATCATCTAGCCCTAAGCTAAGCAGAGCTTGTGTTATGGGTACTAGATGACTGATATACATAATACAATACATTACACACAGATTTTTTTTTATTATACATACAAAATACCTGGAAACCTTGAAAATTATTTGTAGATCGTTAAATTATTTGTCCCAAGGCGGGAATCGAAACCGCAATGTGCGAAGCTTCAATCATTGCAGAAGACGACATTGCTAGAATTTGAAATAGTTTATTTATATCCCTAGCTATATTATTATTATCTTTGTTAAAATTATTTTATTTATTATGATGACTGCGACTTCATGAATAATGTTCTCATTTTGCTTCAAAGAATTGGAAGTCGGTTTATTTTTTTTTAAAACCCTTTTTATAAGTACAGCTAATGTGTCAAAAACTGTGTTTGAACCGTGTGTTACTTGTATAATCTATGATTCATCTCTCCAAATCTATGTTAAACCAATCACAAAGCAAATGTCCCAAAAAAACAACTTCCTGAAAACTATGTATGCAAATTACCTCTAATACCTGTTTCTATCTGTTGAGTGTAGCCAACTCCAACCTTTCTAGGTCAACTAACAAAGGCTTTGACAAAGGCATCATTTATTTTGACAGACTTTTAGCGTACACAAAACTTTTGTTAGTGTGTAACCCAGTTTTCTTGCTTAGAAATTGGAGAGGAAAACTAATCTCTATGTAGTTGTCATTAGATTGTTATTTGTGTATCTGTTTGTTAGTATTGGCAGTGACTTGGGGTCATATTCAGACGACCGGTATGTAGGGCGACCGTTGCAGGCTCTGTATGTGAAGGCTTATTCTGGACTCTATATTATGGGTATGAAAGATCATTATAGGATTAAAAAGACTTCATTTATTTTTTTATAAGCCTTTCGGGTTCTAATGGTGAAAGGAAACATGAATCATGAAGAAAGTTGTATGTTCTTTTTGCACTTGTTGATCATTTCAAGTAGTGCTGAGTACTTACTGGTTTATCTTTTCTATTATTATTGCCATCAGCATTGCAAACGCAGCAGCGGTAATGCAGCCAGCGTCTTGGAGACGCTTCCGACTGGTATGAATAATATACGGTTCTAATTTTAAATGACATAAAGTTCTGTGCCTCGGTCGTGCGCGTTTGGAGCCATACTGAATTTTATTAAAAAATATTTGAACATCGAACGTTTTCTTTTTAATTTCGATATGGCCTCATTCTTTTTAAAGTTACAGAATAAGCCTGCAGTCCAAACTGTAGGTTGTGATCATCAATTTAGCTTTTAATGCATGAGCTCACAAATTGACAATTTGAACATTATCAGACTTAAATGCTTTTTTGTATTGGTCTTCTTGACTTTTTCCAGATTCACTTGTTTTAACAATTTAAAATGTAGTTTCGTCATCGTACGCGTAGTTAAATCCATGAATTGTATTGTTTATATATGTTTTTTTTCCTATCACCTGTATAGGTTAAAACATTAAGGTCCACTTGCACCAGGCTAGGTTAACATTTTAACTTAGAGTTACATTCCATTTTGGATTTAAACAGTTAAAAAAATTCAGTTTTGTACCGCCAACAGATAGGCTAACTTTTGAGTTAAAATATAAAATTTACAACTCTGGGTTAGTAAATATCGAAAGCCAGTGACAATAAAATGGGACTAGAGTCCGTTTCACGAAAAAAGTCCCACGGCAACTGGTGGAACTACATTTGACAGATTGCCATTTGCTTGCTGGCTTCATTCGGTCGTACTACTAGAGCGCCGCGTCTAGGGGACTTCTTTCGTGAAAAGGACTCTACTTAGACTTTAACAAGGTTCTGTGGAGCGAGATAAAGTATTACCCTAACAAGTGAACTTATAAAAAAAATAAACAAATTAATCATCAGTTAGTAAACCTCGAGTTATTTATAGTTAGTAACCTCGAGTTAGTTACTCAAAGTTTAGTGCGAGTGGGTTTAAAAGCGGTATTCCACTACACGATATTCAGAGACCCTTACCCTAACTAAGAGAGGTGTAATAAGATTTAGAACGACCCTCATTAGGGTGTAATACCTCTTTAACATAAGATCTGCTGGAACGATGATGCTGTATGAATTTTCCAGATATGTTAATGATATAAGTGGATGATAAATTTATAACTTTCCTATAAAATGTTGTGTGGACTGTCCGGAATTATTTATTTATTTATAATTTCTTAGAAAGAAGAAGAAAGAAAATTCGTTTATTTGGCCCTTTTTTCATAAATAACAATAGGTAATAGGTATAAATAACACATTATAATAGATTCAGAAACAAGAAGGAACACAAAAACAAAAACAAGATGAGTAAAGCTATTTATATATAAGGGGCCAAAAAGGTCCCTGTCTCAGCATTCTTCAGATTAATCACATATATTATTTTTACTAAGTTTGTAGTAGGTAAAGTATCTCGGTAACAGTATATAGCGAGTCTTCATGATAAAGGCGGTAATATTATAAAGAAGTAAAACGCGACGCACCCTTAAATATGTTCCAAAATTAAAAGACCTGGAAATAAATATGACTCACTCGCATGTTTCTTCCGGTTAAAGTTTTTCTAACTTCTCCTTTTGAAATTCAAATTGAGTTTTCCTGAATTTAAAACTCGAATATTTAAAACATTTCGGTAAACGTTTACAAAACTTTTGAAAAAGAGTAATTTATTATGTTGTCGGTACTGTAAATGTGAAATAGGGCTTATTTGCCATACAAAAGATTTCAACGCGCTCTTATTTAGTTAGGTACTAGTTGGAGGGTATCATAATTACTTAGATATTTTATCGTTTCGATAATTTGGGACCAGTAAGAATATGATAAGATTATTAGATAGACATTATGGTCATAAATAGTATTCCTTATTTAAATTGCTAACCTTCTGAATACGGATTAGATGGTCCAAAAGGTACAAGTAGGAAAACCCCTAAAACGTCTCATCACATGGCAACAATAAGTAGGTATTCTAATTTTAAATCCACACAATTACGAACTTCAAAACCATCAACCTCGGCATAAAGCCTTGAACATGATTCAGCGACCGGTCAATGCGTGTCGAGCCCGCTGTGACGTCACACTAGCTACGTCACACTACGTCATGCCATGCGCCACAGAGTAAACAATAGTGGGTACGCGGTCAACAGGCTCGGGGTCAACGAACGACCGAGAGTATATTTTGGCGCGCCTAAAATCGCCATCTTACAAAATGGCTGCGGCGGCGGCGGCGTCAAGTCATACCTACGTGATCGATTAAAGTAATAAATAATGATTCAATCGATCGATTTCTCGATTGGATGGAACAGGTACCTATAATTTTTTCTTAATTAAATTCGTGTCAAATATAAATCATTAGGTGTTTATACTTTACCGACTAAAACATTGCAAGTACTTAACTAAAAATAGTATTGCGCACAGACAAACAGAAAAAGTCTTATCGCAAAAACTGGTCGTGCAAGATATGACATCATAATAATAGGATTGCAGATTTTTTATATTGTCAAAAATATTTGATCGGACGTTGACTCTAATCACGTGACAAAAACCACAAAACCAACTGAAGAGAATCTTACTCGCGCCTATTTTCAAGGCCTGTCTTCTGTATGATTTATGGCTTCCTCTAGGAATTTTGAATTTAGAATCACATTTACCAAATCTATAAAAAGGTAATACGTTAAACAACCTTTATGGATAGACTCTGGTTTGTTTTGCTGACTTGTTTTATATTTAATTTTACGATATTTTTACGATTTGGCAAGTGACTGAACTCTTGCGTTATTATATTTTATGAATATCGTGGTAAATTAATATCTGTAGCTTATTAAAGCTATAAATTGGGATAAAATTGTAATATTTACAAGTCATTGTAATAAAGAATATTAAATAAATTTTGAGTTGTTTAAAAATTCGTGAAAAACGCAAGTTCGTTCAACCGGAACTTAGAATTGTTAGAATTTTGAAGATAAAGATTACTTGCAAAAACATATTATGTAAACAAAGATGGTGAGTATTTGAGTAATTTATGAGACAACCAAGTTTGACCAATTTATTTCAGTTAGTATGCAAATGTATAGATAGAGTATGGCATGAAAATCAAAATTAACAAATGCGTTAGAAATTCATGCAGATTAAATACAAAATCCAATTTAATTTTTTTTAAATTTTGCTTATAAAAATCACTACAATCTATCACATGGACACAATTTACATTAAATCTACTACTAATAACCTACTTATCAGTTCATCTATATACAGGCATAGGTACCTAGGTATTTATATGATATTATATTTGATTGAACTAAACCATTCTTATAATTACTTACCTAAATAAAAATACACGGGACAATCCACAAAGCATTGTCTAGTTACCAACTAAGATAAAGATAAATAATAAACTTAGATAATAGATATGTACAAGAGATAGAAAATATCAATTAATTAGTATTGATTGACTGGTACTTATATACATTAGTTGACCTAGCTACTGCTTGCAACTGTCTGCAGTTATCTCATTTGTTTCAAATGTACTACATTGTAGTTTTTTCTATTCCTTGTTGTATCTAGTTTTTGTTTTTAAATCGATTTTAATGCCACATGACCCTCGAAAAGAAAACTATCATTTTCCAAAACACATTTAATACTTATATACAATACAATAATATACGTACAATAGTTGAATCCAAGTCAAGGCGTGCAAAGGTTCAAGGACTCTAGTTTGGTTCGTTTGGGCTAGTTCATTCACTCTAATGTTGAACTCCACTGAACTATTTCGAACGAGTTCATTACGAATATTTAGGAATTCGTCGTCAAAGGTTATTTTCCTTTGCGTGTGTAGAAATAATAAATAAAATAGCTGAGTCCCTATGTATTCACGAAGTATAATGTTAATTTAAAACTTAAATATTAAATTTTATAAATGAAGGCTGTACAGGTTGGATTTTTGAGAAAAGAAAATTGCGTTATGTAACGTAAGTAAGTTAACGTACTGTTACAAAAATCGTCTCTTTTAGATCATCCATGCGATTACGTATAAGCCAACCTTCCAAAATTGATATTCGAAAGCCATTTCCATCGCGCGTTTCCTATCTACAATTTCAAATGACAAAGGCAATCAAAATGGCTTTCATTTTTCTTTCAATTATGAATGGGTGATTTTTGCTTAATCGCACAGCTGAACTGTATTCATAGATTATGAAAAAAATATAGTCAGCAAAAATTTTAATTTTACACTACTTTTTTTAAAACTTTTTTTAATGCCAATATTCCTGTTTTATATACTAGTACCTAAGGATAAAAAGTCTCTACTGGACTCAACCGACGGAGGGTTGAGTAGTTAGTAGTACCTAGTAGGAAATCGTGAAAACGCTAAAAAACCCTTTTCTTTGATTGATCATGTATTAATATGGAAAATACTATTTTATATTCTCTTTTTTTATACTCTATTACTTTTTATAGTGCCGTTGTTGTCTCTTCTTACATATTGTGTACATAGCAAGGTTAGGTATATAGTGATACTCTAGATAAAAACCTCTTCAACATACTACATAAATACATAGTGAATAATTTGACTAATGTAACTTTTTTATGACTGTAGTTTTATTTCATATCTCTCTTACTATTCCTGCAAGAACGTCGGAAGATATAAAAACAGCCAAGTACGAGTCGGACTCGCGCACCAAGGGTTCCGTACGTATCTACTAGGTGGGCCGAAAGAAATCACTCTATTAGAAGATGCTCTCATTTTTGCAAATGGCCGCCAATGTCAAATCTGTTTTGACATTTGTGGACTAGACTAGACAGATGCAGAATACAAGTGAACAAGCCATGGAGCGAGCGATACACTCCCCAAGAACGCGGAATAATTGTGTCTATTTAAGAAGTGGATGATTTTTCGACCAAAATCATAATGAGTGATGAGGCTCATTTCTACCTCAGCGGATACGTGAACAACTTCTGGGGCACCGAAAATCCACGAGTGATGCACGAGGAGCCATTACACCTGCTCAAAGTGATTACATGGTGCGCTGTTCATGCTAAAAAAGAGAGCCAAACAACATCGGATGACTTCTTTTGGCCCACTCTGTATAATAACGACAACGAAACGGCAAAAAAATCATGTTGTATTTAATATTTATTTTACTCTGCTTTTTATATTTGTTGTTGCAACAGTTGTTTCATCATCTGTGAAAATTTCAACTGAAGAGTCTTAGTAATATTGGGCACGGAACCCTGATAAAACATAGCAACATGATTTACATCGCATCGCCTTATCTCGGGGTGAATGGAAGCATAAATGTTATGTAACAGAAACGTGACATTGTCCTAAAAGTTGTGAGGGCCTAGACAATGTAGCATTCGATTTACGATAACGTTAGTAGAAAATTCCGAAAATGGTTTTAAGTATATCAGTAATCTAGTAGCCATTACACAAGCTCTGTTTAGCTTGGGGTTAGATGATGTTGTATGAATTGTCCAGCATTATGTATTTACATTTATGTATCTAGTACCTATTTCTCAGCTTTGCTTAGCTTGGGGATAGATGATGCTGTGAGGAATATCCAGCATTATTATTATAATGTAAATTTAATACGATAATAAACACTATTTATGTATTTATTTATATTTCTTTTTTTTATTTACTCATATCATGTTGTTTAATTACCCATAAACTAGATGCCTGATATACATAGGTACTTAATACATTACATAGATAGTTATGTTTTTATTATAGATTTTATTATAAATCTACCCAGAATTCTGGAAAAATATTTGTAGACTGTACAACATTTTGTCCCAATGCGGGAATCGAACCCGCAACCTCCTGCGTCGCAGTCGGAACTTCGCCTAATCCTATTCCTAATCACTACATAGTATAAAACAAAGTTGCTTGCTCTGTCCCTATGTCCCTATCTAAGATCTAGCATTACTACGTTCCGTCCCTATATCCCTTCTTTAAAACTACGCAATTTGCGCAATAATGGATTTTGATGTGGTTTTTTTAATAGATAGAGTGATTCAAGAGGGAGGTTTATACGTATAATAAAACCGCGCGAAGCTGGGGTGGGTCGCTAGTAATATTATAAACGTGAAAGTTTGTGAGTATGGAAGTTTGTTACTCTTTCACGCAAAAACTACTGGACGGATATGGATGAAATTTGGCACAGAGATAGATTAAAGTCTGGAACAACCCATAGGCTATTTTATCCCGGATTTCCCACGGGAACGGGAATTACGCGAGTGAAACCGCGGGGCCCTGCTACTTTAAAATACGTTCTGAAGTAAGAAGATATACCTACTTATCAGATGTGAAGATTATATTATTAGAAATAAGATACAAAACTAAATATTGCGAATAAACGATATTATAATAAACTAGCATTAACCTTACTATCAAAGTCATTGTTTTAATTCACCTACGAATAAATATCGACCCAATGAATAAACAAGTAGGGTTCAATATACTGTCTCGATTAACGACTTCCCTGGGCCTCTACTCTTCAAAACGAATGCGAAATATGCGGACCGAAACGCAACTTCTCCGAATATTCGGCACAAACCGTACTCTAGGACAACTTCGCATTCAACTTCGGCAATCGAATTTACTTTCGTTTCTTCGGAGTGAATGAAAACTGAGCGCGATGTGAGGCTATGAGGCTTTTAGCCGAAATCCCTTTGCTTGACCGTGTAAAACCATCTTTTGTTGACATAATCTATGGAAAAAGCGGAATGACATGGACAGAAATGACAGATCACCCGTGTGATAGTTGGTCCGAGCAACTCAGTTTGTTTCCAAGAAGTACCTAGTGATTCTAAATTGTTATTTTCAAGTTTCTGCCCTATCGCGGTCACCGTCTCACGCTGCGGCGCCGGTCGGAACAAAACCTAGTGAATTTGTTTTTAATATGACGAGCTGCACAGCTGAACAATTGAATACTCTATTAGACTTTTTAGAAAACCACAGAGACTTAGCTAGGGGCTTACTGCGGTCTGCTGATGGCCGCCTAAGAGCAAAGAGGCTTTGGCACGAAGTGTCCGAGCTTCTGAACTCCTTGGGCGGCAGTGTGAAAAGTGTTCCCCAGTGGCAGAAGGTAAGAACTAAATATCTGCCTGTTACCTTAGTATCTACTACCTTAGATTATAGTATCTACCAAATATAAATGACTCAAATACATCTAGAAACATTACCTATTTAATAAATAACATTGCAAAAACGTTTGGCAAAAAAATTTTAGGTGTGGGCAGACCGGAAGCACCTAGCTAAAAAGAATGCAGCTACTAACCGTCGCTCGGTCAACGGTACAGGAGGAGGACCCGGATCCGAGCCGCTCACTTCATGGGAGATGAAAGTTCTCTCCATTATGGGTGAGGGCTTTGGTGCACCCGCAACAACAGCTCGTGTGCCAGTTATGTTGCCAATAATGGTACAGTATTACATCAGCTTATTTGAATAATTCCTCCTTTCCTAATTAATTATATAAAAAAATGAGGCCTCTTACTCTTATATATTTTAAGCATCTGGAGGTTATTCCCCCTATTGACATAACATTACTATTTATACAGGTTGTGAATAAATCATTGTTGCTTTCCAGAATTTCCAAGATGAGGTGGCCATGTATGCTACTATGGACAATGAAGAGCAGGCAAGACCTTCATCAGCATCACAGCATGTGGAGGAATGGGTGCAGAATAGTCCCTCACCTTCTCTACATGCTGAACAGCAGGCAAGGCTCTCATCACCAGAGCTCTCACAGCAGCAGGTGGATGTGGTGCCTGCACCACAAGCTGAGCAAAGTAAGTACCTTGCAGATAGTATTAGACAGTAGGTTTCTTTCTATGTAGGTAGGAACCCAGCATAGTTATGTTGATATATAATATTAGAGGTGTAATATTTATGTTTCTCTCAATTTAATTCATTAATATCACTTTTAGGAAACACTCCAGCAAGGAGAACTCGGCGCCGTCGTACAGTTCACCAAAGCCTCACTCAAGAACTGTTGAAGAATGATGAACGGAAGATAGAAGTGCTGACGGGGCTGAAAGAAGAGCTGCATGGACTGACTGCAGTTGTAAAAGAACTTGTAGACATAATCAAAAGTTCCTAGACCACTGCAGTCAGATCTTAGGCTGTGTATGTATAGAAATAATGTAAATATGTGATGATTACTGTGATACAAATATTCTTATGTGTGTTAGTTTTTATTCTTAGCTTCTAATGATAGATATTGTAACTATGTGGTGATTACTGTGATCAAAATGTGTTTCTGTGTGAGTATATATTCTTAGCTTCTAAAAATTGATATTTACTTGTAATTGAACTACCTATGTGATGGATGATTATTGATTACTGTGATACAAATATTCTTATGTGTGTTAGTTTTTATTCTTAGCTTCTAATGATAGATATTGTAACTATGTGATGATTACTGTGATCAAAATGTGTTTCTGTGTAAGTATATATTCTTAGCTTCTAAAAATTGATATTTACTTGTAATTGAACTACCTATGTGATGGATGATTATTGATTACTGTGATACAAATGTTTTTATGTACATGTAAGTTTATATTATCGTTAAAATGATAAAAAGTTAATTGTGATAAATAGTCTGATTTTTTTAATAGAAGGTTGTTTATTTTCTAACCCGTCCATGTCTTGTGGATAGTTTGTAAATAAAAGATGATTGAAAAATTACTATTAATGGGTTTTATTTAATTTCTTCTAACCAGTTGTTCAACTAAGCTTTCTCTCATGTACCGTCCCCTTTGCAGAGCCTCCTGGGTGGATGGTAGGTTTTCTGCAGCTCTTGGAGCAGGCTGTCTTCTTCTTTCCTGTAGTAATTCTTCCTCCGAAAGTACCACTTCGTCCATATTTTCGGTTAGGCACATATTGTGTAGAATACAGCAAGCAATTGTAATTTTGCCTGCTGTTTCTGGTGTGTAATGGAGGACTCTCGCATTAAGAAGGCATCTAAACCTCCCTTTTAGTACTCCAAAAGTTCTCTCTATGGTAGCCCTAGCTTTTTTTTGAATTTTGTTGAATTGACCTTCCGGGGAATTATCAGGCACATCACCAAAAGGAGTGATCAGGTACTCCCTTAATGGGTATCCGGAATCTCCTGAAACAAAAACATAATTTATACAAAACTGTTTTTATCCAATGTTTATATACTTATTGCATTATACTTTTTTGCTAGATATCCTGTTCAGAAATATAAAAAACCCCTGAAGACCAATAACAACAAAAATAGATATCATCATCAGCTTATGTTACTTATGCTCACCGCTGGACATAGGACACCAAATCAAAATAGGATATGCCTGTAAAATAAGTAGGTACCTAATAATTTAATTAACAACGAAAATTACAATCATGGTATAGAAACTAATTAAATAAAACAATTGAGCTAACTGCAGATGGTTGCAAACAGTCAAGAGGTAACTCAACTAATCCATGTCTACCAGTACCTACCTAATAATGGTTGTATGTATACCATGGACATAGCTGGCTTCAGAAAAATACTTGTAAAACTATTGACAGAAAAGGAGATAAAAAAAAATTGTGAAACATAATATCATAGCTAGAAATATCATACCTAGCAACAAGACTCTTTCTCCCTCTGCTGTAAGAGACTCCAAGAAGATTTTTATTTCAGACTCATTCCAAACAAATGAGTCATGGCTTGCTCCACCATAGCTGGCATCTACGTTAATAATTTTGCACTCAGCATCGCAAACCTGCAATATTAAAATATATCCTTACCTACTATCTTACTTCTTACTATTATAATAAATGGGAAAATCTGTGTGATTGTTTGATAAAAGTAAGGGAGAAGGAGGTAGCTTAGGACAGGGGCACCTTTGGACATTGGAGATTACTCCAAAACCATTGTCATTTTCAATAACCTTCATACTTTGGACACAATCAAGGTTTTCTCTTAAGGGGATCATTTTGGACACCTTTCCCCTACCTATTACAATACTCTGGTTCGCGGGCGAAGCCGCGGGGCGCATCTTGTATCCTTATAAATTCTTAAATTAATGAGTGAAGTGTATAAGTTTCATGGATTTACTCACCATCTGAACATTTAAGGAATGAAAAGATTTCCTGTTAAAAAATCTTTCTTCATGCGCATTGGGTCTTATGATTGCTATATGTGTGCCATCTATGCACCCACACACACCTGGGATCCCATACTTTTCATAGAATCTGCAATTAGGTACCTAATGTTAGTATGTATGTCATAATCTTGAATGGTGAACCAATGCCTATTACTATTCAATTTAATTAAAAAAGATGTTTGATGTGAGATATGTTGACAATACCTTGACTTTATGGTGATTCTCTCTTGTCTAGTTTGTGGGAATCTTATGTATTTGGTAACTATAACAGGTGTGTTAAGGGCTTCAGTTAGGTACCTCCCTGATGCACCTAGACACTGACTGTTGAGCCATTGGTACATCATTGTTAAAGGCAACAGATCCCTGATAGCTCCCGCGTGCATAAAAATTTAGGGCAATTAACACCTGCAAACAGAACATCACCCATTACCATACATAGGTAGGTACATTATTTAACAGAACATACAATAGGTAGATGACTATAATTCGCCCTGCACACATTAATCTCCATAGATCTTATAACCATGCACACCCCACATTGTTTAGGTAAAACTATAAGCAATAGGTATATAGAATTTTAGATTTATAGGTATTTTAATTTAATTACAAATTATCTTCTTCACTTTTATCAATCAGACATGAATGTGAGACATCTTTCTTATTATTAGGTATATAAAATAACAATGTCTTTATGAAGGTGGTAAGGTATCAAACTACCATAATAATAGATTAGGTTCATATTGATAGTCATTTTATCAATAATGTAGATAGATCATACCTTTTGTTCGGGGGAGATTCCATCACTATTGCGCTGAGCCGGCAACAATGGCACAATATCCTCGCACAACTTTTTGAAGAGGCCTTTACTAAGGCGATAGTTTTTGGTGAACTCTGTTTCAGGCACTTCATCTATATTAAAGTTTTTTCGTGCCTTGTGACACCGCTGTCTTCGGGCAATCCTTTGCTGATGGGAAATTTCCATAGCCAGTAGATATCTTGCCATTATATCAAAAAACAATCACAGGGCAAATCGAGAGTCCGTTATACAAGCCAAGTCGAGCGATAAAGAATGCGGAGAGTCAAAACAATAGCCGGGGTCAAAAGAAATAAAGGATTTAGATAGCGAAATGAAAATAGCTTGCGAACGAAAATGAATACGAAAGCAAGGATGGTTTCGTTGCAATGTTCGTTTTAGTTGATTGAATTGACACTTTTCTCGTTGTCAAATTCATATTAACGTTTCGGTTTTAGTGCTGCCAGAGTACCAATTACGACATCGATTGTCAAAATATGTTTCAATCGTTCGTTCTTTCGTACGAAAGTAAAAACGAAGTCACCTAGAGTACCGATTTGCACGAAAACGAAAGCGAATCTTCGATTTTTGGCAGCCCGAGTAGACCCCCTGGTCAATAACACGACAAAGTCCAAATGTGTCATAGTATTACAACTCTAATGAAATCATTGACCAATCGGATGTCGACCATTCCCCTTCTACGTCACCGTTTGACGATAATTTTCGAGGGTAATGTTCAGGGTTATGAGTTCATATGAGAATGCTTTCAGTCTTTCTGGAATTTTTCCAGTATTCAGTAGACTAAGCATAAGTTATTCTTCAATTATATAATAATAATATATATACAGACAGAGAACCAATGTTATCGACATAGCTCAAAAAATAAGCAAGCTGAAGTGGCAGTGGACCGGCCATATCTTGCGAAGAACCGACAACCGTTGGGGTAAACGTGTTCTCGAGTGGAGACCGCGACTCAGCAAACGTAGTGTATGACGCCTTCCGCCCAGGTGGGATGCAGCAATCTGAAGAGAGGGCGCTATGGCACTCATTAGGGGAGGCCTATGTCCAGCAGTGGAATAATAAAGGTTGTTGATGATGATGATATAAAAGACATGGAATCGCTCGCTATACTTACAATGCGTAAATTATTGAAGTAGAAAGAATAATTTCATATATTCATATATATTTATAAAGCATTTTGGGGATTCAATTGCGCTAAATGCAGACTGTTGCAATCAATATAGAGGTTACTGAACTGCCCCATACCAATACCAGTCTGTGCGTCTCCAAGACACTGGCTGCATTACCACGCTGTACAGCAATGCTGATGCGCTGAGCCAGATACTCACCAGCTAGAGGGTCACACGTCGCATCGACCAGACGCTCAGATATATCTTTTTTAAACCCAAGGGGAGCAAATGCGTAGGCTTTGTCGAGACCTAATAATGGACCTAACGTGCATATTGTTTTTACTAGTTTTAACTTATTTCTATTCTTTGATTTCAGTTTTTTAGGTAAAAACTATAAACAAAGTCGTAGTATAATAGAAACTAAAGTGTCCAATAGGTTAGTTATTACCACATAATCAAGTTAGTTTTTAATAGTCTGCATAGTAATAGATTGCTCTGTGGCATGCAATGGGTTAACTTCCGTCTTAACCGATCACGGTACGCTGAACGTGCTAAAAACCTAAACCTTTGCTGGTTAACTTTGATGTTTTTATTATATTTATGTTTAAAAAGAACATTTATAAGTAGTAATTACATTTTATAACACTCCTCGGGTTAATAAAATTCAAAAATAACTCATCTACGCTCTTTTTGATTTTTTTAGTCTAAAAAGCAGAGTAAAAGAACCTAAAAATCCTTATAAAATACAGTTGGTACGTTGTTATTACAAACTAGATTTTACCCAAATATGCAAAGATAAAATTTTTATGCAAGTTCAATTTTAATTTTACAAAAAAACTTACATACAATAAATAATAAAAATGACTTACAAAAGCAAATTGAAATTGAACGTTTTTCATTTAGTTATGATGAGACTAAAACTTTTTTTTAAGAAAATTATTACAAAGATCACGTTAACTTCGTAAAAGTTTTTACAGAATTGCCGAACGAAAATTCCATACTGACCGACTTGGGTTGGTTTGAAATGATACTTTCATAAGTTCTCTTGTTATTATAAACTGGAGACCCACCCCGGCTTCGCACGATTTTATTATACGTATAAATCTTCCTCTTGAATCATACTATCTATTTAAAAAAACAATCAAAATCCATTGCGTAGTTTCGAAGATTTAAGCATACATAGGGACAGAGAAAGCGAATTTTTTTATACTATGTAGTGATTATGTAGTGTTTGTAACACAACATAATAACAACTAGTTTGTGCCCAAGCTGTCGCGTGGTGTTTTTCAATTTTTTACTTAAGTAATAATTTTTATTATTAAAATAGAACTAGGTACATTCATTTTAAAAAATCTGTTCGTTTGGTTCAGTAACTTCCGCACAAAGTAGTAATCACAAACATTGTTCTTAATTCAAATGTAGAAATTCTTCGAAAATTATTAATTTACGGTAACCTAAACTGCCGTCAATAGAGCACATAAAAAAATTAATCTTTCTCGACGAGTTCTAAATTTCAATTCAAAACTAACTCGTATAGGCTAAGCACAGGGATTGTTGCTCGGAGTACAATCATTTCTACTATTATCTGTCTGCGGCTTCGCTTTGTTTCTATGGAAACGTTTCAAGGCTGAAAAGTAGCCTATAGTAGTAGTATAAGTAGAAATAGTATTCAACATATCAGCACTTTACATCATATTAATTCTTAGCTACAAAATTACACAATGTTTGTAAACTTTGTTTAATCTATCATTATCTTCTATTTCCAAACAAAACTCCATGTGAAAAAGAAATCATACTGAAAAGAAAACTAAAACCAAAATGCGTTTTCATTCTGGCATCACCGCATGCGACGTCTTGTTACGTAAACAAAATCGATAGCAATATCTCACTAGCTACGATAGTGAACTGTTAATTTCCGAGGCGGGGCAATGACCTCTTGTGTAAAAAAGTTCGCTGGCTTGATAGAGGCAGGGTGGTTTTTAGGATAGAGAAAGGGGCGTTTCATCCATTTTCAAATAAACTATTTTCGCATGTCAAACGACTATCGACCTTTATAAATATTGTTTCAGTTGAAGATTATTTTTATTTTAGGTTCCATCAGGTGAGATTTTGGTCAAACGAAGGTCTATTGTTGATAAAATAAAAACAAAAGGTTTAAATATTTTGTTTCCACAAAAACATACAACAAATCAAATTTTTAATTTCGTACTCACAATTTTCATGCACAAACTAAATTAAGCACGTTATACTAAAACTCTAACTATTTACACGTTTATATTTTTCGTCACTAAGGGACCTACAACCTTATAAGTACGCGTCTAGTTCATCTTTCCACCGAGCTTTTATTTGCATTTGTTTTTAATGTGTATATATAATAAGGTATATACTATTAATAAAAAGTAAAATACAGGTTGAGACTGAAGTGCAATACTATAGTAAAATTATTCACGGATTGCTATTTTTACACTATTTTTGTTAAATATAAGACAATTATTTAGAACTACATAATTTATAGTACAAATATTTGCTCTCTCAATAAATACTTTGCCCCTATCATCATCCTTCATACAGCCCTGGACTTCTCACCACGTGGAGTGTGTTTGTTTATGTTATGTGACAATTGATACGAAGTGGGCGGATCACTGATAATGGCATTTACGAGGCGTCAATCGAATTTAATGCGGCCATAAGTAAGCCGGGCTTGTTCCGCGCCTTACCGAGAATGAAAATCATTTATTCTGGGTGTTCGTTGTTTAAAAATGGGTTTTGGTGCACCTAATTTAGAAATGAGGAGTAAATCTACGTCTTAACAGTGCGTTTTATCTTATGACTAGCGACTCGCCCCGGCTTTGCACGGTTTTATTATACGTATATGAACCTTACTCTTGAATCATTCTATCTATTAAAAAAAACCGCATCAAAATCCATTGCGTAGTTTTCAAGACTTAAGCAGTCAAAGGAACATAAAGACATAGGGACAGAGAAAGCGACTTTGTTTTATACTATGTAGTGATATTGTCTAGTTCCCAACCCCAATTAAGCCTGAAATCCATGAAGACGTTAAATAATAATATTCATAATAAATAAATAATGCTGGTTAATCAACACAGCATCATCTAGGCCCAAGCTAAGCAGAGCTAAGGTACTAGACGACTGGTAAAAATAGAGTGACTTTTATATAAATACGATAATCTGAAATCGCACTGTCAAAGACAAAGCCTAATTCGAAAAACAGACGAGCACTTACTGTCTCGCCATATCGCGCAAATCCTAGTTCACACAAAAACTCGATAGAAAGTCCGTGTTGAGAGTTATGGCGGTACAATGCTGATCGCATAGAATGCCTTTTGCAGAAGTCGGCCGGGTTGAATGCCCGGGGCGAGCACGTGGTCAGAGCAACACCCTCGGACTTTCGCAAAAACCAGGGAAGCTACAGTGAATCACAACCAAGAGGGACGGATTCAGGGATTCAAGGTTGGGGGATATTTTAGAAAAGCAGTAAACTTTTTCTTTGAAAAATAACACAATCTAATTCCGTAGAGTTAAGCAACGCGCAGAGACGTTACGAAATAATTTGAAGTAGATCCATGACAACATAATCATGGATAATAGTTTTCCGTTTAAAAATAGTTATCTTTGTAACGGAGTTGATCGTTAGCCAGAGACTCAACTCAACGAAAATTTTCAGATTACTTTTATTTTTATTTCAATTTTAACTAGTTTTCATCAATGTATCTCAGAAACTAAACTAGTCTTAAACACAGATAATTTACAATAATTACATAACTTTTTTGCAGTACCAAGTGGTCAACTAATCTCCACACATCCTTCATTTCCCCCAGATATGCCATCCTGAATCCACCCCTGTCGTACTCACTTGCAACTGACATCGCAGCAGCTAATGAATGCTATTTATGTTACGAGAAAAGGAAACTTATTGTCTACGTAATAGAACACGGAAGTTTTTGGTATGTACGAAATGCAACGTGAAATTCTGTTAAACAAATTCCTCTGGTGCACCTTGCTTTCCGTTTGCTTGCACTATACATTACCTATCCTCATCTATAGACCTAACTAGACACTGTCGTAACAAACACATGTTAAAATGGGGTCTAAGCGACTCACAATCATACAGACTCTGCAAAGAGGCGGTGGAAACGCCTCTCCATCTGCTAGGTATGTGTGGAGCACTAATGCTTTCAACACAAAGCATTCATCTGGACAAACACCTACTAAGCCCAGAGATAAGAGACATCCTCCAAAGAAAATCCTACAGTTCCTAGCTGCAAGATTAAGTATATACAGTTGAAACTACTGAGCTAACTGCAGACGGTTGCAAACAGCCTAGAGTTAGCTCAACTGTTCCAGATCAATATTAGTCTGTGCATCCCCAAGACACTGGCTGCATTTTCACGCTGTATAGCAATGCTTATGCGCTGAGCCAGATATTCACCAGCTCTCGGGTCACTGATGCGCTGAGCCAGACACTCACCAGCTCTCGGGTCACTGATACGCTGAGCCAGATACTCACCAGCTCTCGGGTCACGCGTTGTATTGATCATTACCATCGATTTATTATTTTTAGAAGCTTCTACTACTTTACAAGACGCCTAGTGATGATGACTTGTACTACTCTATCATTGTCATCGTAGAATCCAGCACACAAATACCTACCACAGTTAAGTAACGACAATTTTCCACTTATTTGTATAAATTCCCGGCATTTTGTTTCGACACAGAAAACATATAATCGAAACGGTAGGAATAAATATAAAATGCTGTCTATTTTACATAGCTTTTTCTAATAAGATCCAGAGATAAATTATAAGGTTCAATTGATAGGGATGTTTGGGGGTAAAGGTGGAATTCCGCCAAATGTTTACTGGATCGGCCCAATTGGCCCACTTAGAGCGTTTTCACATTATCCGATGCGATATCGGTGTCGGACGACGATAGCCGACATCCGATAGCCGACACCATGTGCTATTTTCACATATTTCCGACAAAATCGTTCCGATACGGCCATTTGCTCCATAGCTTAGTGCGGGCAGGTCATCATGGCAGACTATGATAGAAAACTTTATTTGCTGTATCTATTATATTTGAGACGCAAAAAAAGATCTGTCTACAGACAGTATTGGATACATCCCATTGTGGAAGCTAGATATTCAGAGGGAGCATTTTATACTCTTTTTAGCAAGCTACAAAACGCACCTAGTAAGTTTTTTAACTACTTTCGTATGAGTTCAATTATTCGTTAATTCATCTCACAAACAGTATCAAGAAACAAGACACACATTTTCGAATGGCTGTGGGGCCTAAAGAAATGCTGGCTGGCGCATCAGGCTCTACGCACACAGAGACAATTTAGATACACGTGCAGCACACATACAAACATTATCGTCCGACGGCTAACGGGCGTCCGATGGTGCCGCCAGCGTATCGGTGTCGGCTCCGATATCCGATATCGGGCCGGACAATATGAAAGACAGGTACATATTTCATACATTTTGCTTGCCCCGATATCGTGTCGGCGTCCGACACCGATATCGGATCGGATAGTGTGAAAACGCTCTTACCCGGGGTCTTTCGACCGACAGTTGATGTCGCATAGCTGTAGAGGTATATACGCCAGATGTTGTTGAAACCAGCGTTTGCGCGATCTAGGATTATTGGTTGAATGGCAATGCTGATTAGTTGAATGGCCACGTTGAATGGCAATGCTGATTAGTTGACGGAAATAGAAGCTAGCATTCCAAGCACCTGTGGAGTCTATAGCGTAGTAATTTAGTTAATTATTTTATCCGGGCCGGGCGACTCGCTGGTTGGCTCTATTATAATAGCCACGAAGATCGGTAACAGCGAAATCAAGATATAAATAGAATAGAATAGAAAACATTTATTTCGACACATACCTACTTAGATAAATTACAAAAAACTAACAATGAATAAGGAGGTCTAGGTACAATCAAAGTAACACAAATGATACGCATCTAATCGAGTTTCCCCTCTATGACTCTGTGCCGAAATAGGTGTTGGCTCAGCATGTGCTGAACGAGGGTCGCTCAGCGCTGTTTTTCAGCCAAAAACCTTTCCTGTTGGCGTTATTATATACATAAAGCTATTCAATCCCCGCAGCATCTATCAGGGTAATATATCACCCCAATAATCAAACTTTCGGAGTTTTCGAGTACTACTACTGCGTATGGATACTACATCAATTCTGTGGTGTTGCCAACTTGCGGCTTCCGTTTGCCAATCCCGCTTGCTTGCCAGTATTTATATTTCCTTATATTGTTTCTTGTAATAAAGCAACTGGTTATGTTGTGTAAACCTGTGATTATATCTTAGAACTTAATAACCCACTTATTTGAGTTGAAAACATTACTAATTAAATTAAATTCAGGTATCTGAAGCTATGTATCAATTTAACAAATCTCGAATTTCAAACGATTTTAAGAAAAGGAGAAACAATAATTTTATTTCCTAACATGTCAAGTTTATTAATTGAAACAATTACAAAACGACTTAAGTACAGCTAGTATTTACAATTATAACAAACTCTTAAAAATGTAAAAGGAAATAGAAAAGGAGAAGGTTTTCAATTCGACTGTTTTTTAACTTTTTAACTGCAGACGGTTGCAAACAGTCTAAAGGTAGCTCAATTGATTCATGTCAATACCAGTCGTCGCGTCCCCAAGACACGGGCTGCATTACCACGCTGTATGACAATGCTGATGCGCTGAGCCAGATACTCACCAGTATTGTATTGACCTCAACTATATCGATGATGCCATTTGGCTTCAAAGAGGCTTCAAGTTTGCAGATGCTTTATAGTTTGTTTTAAGCCAAATTATGTTATTTTCATCGAGAACTGGTTTTTCCCCGCGGCTTCGCATGCGTTGTTTCTCTTCTCTTTACTAGGCCATTTTTATTCCATGGAATGTGATTGATGGGATAAAAAGAAGCCTTTCTTTCATTCCAGGCCTTAAACTACCTGTACTTTTAAATAAAAATTAATTAAATAAATTTATTAAATTTCAGCCCGATACATTTTATACCTCTAATATTTTAACGCACAAATAACTATCTTTGTAGAGATCGCTTTTGAGCGATTAGACCGCCAATTGTTATATAATAACCATTTACCATTGTAAATTCCAACCCTGACTTTGAAATTAAATTATTAATATATTCTTCTTGATTCAGAATGTAATTTAAACATTAAATCAACACATTGAATTGTTATTCAATTGACCAATACATTTTCATTTCTAATTTTCCGGTAGAACCGACAGTTTGTTTCGTAATTTCCTCAATTACATTGGGATTCATATGATTTCATGGTTTTGTCAATTTCAAATTTTATTTATTATTTTAAACACATGACACTACTTATATAAATGCGAAAGTTTGGATGGATGGATGGACGTTAGTAATCTCTTTACGCCAAAACTACTCAACGGATCAGGGCCCGAATTCCACTAAATAAATCGCTTCACCATTTAAATAGTATCGTGTCAAAATGTCAGTTCTACTACCACAAACTTTTGACGATTACCTTTATAACCATTTTGATATTCTATTTATGAAAGTTTCTTCAAGTGCAAAAAATAGTAAAATACCAAATGCACATACGTCATTTTAATCATCTTGATTGAATGGCACTATTGAGACCTTTGTTTTGAATTTAATAGAATTCCGCTCTAGGCTAATTAATTTTGAATACACATAAATTCTAGGCCTGGAATAAAACTCAGGCAACTTTTCATCAATTTCCAGACGGGTGAAACCAAAGGCGTAGCTACACAAATAAACTTAAGAATTTATCTACAACTAAAGTCTAGCTATAAAAGCTTAGAAAGGAGAAATGTTTTCTTGCAAACTTGACAGACGGTAGTTAGAATCAATAGTCCTATGAATGACAATGTGGCCTCGAACGAAAGTACTTTTACTATGCCCTGCGTGACCTGGGTGGGTTATATTGGATAGGGTAGCTGCGGACAGAGATATCAGATACCTAGGTATCCTAGACCAACACTATCCGTCCTAGATTAGTTTTTATTTACAGTTGGTTGAATGAGTGTTATGTCTAGCAGTGGACTAATATAGGTTGATGAAAAATGAATGAATGATGAATGAATAAGCGCCAATCATTTCTATTATTACATGTAATGGATGTATGGATTTGGATCCTCTTTCACGCAAAAACTACTGAACTGGTCGGACTGAAATTTTGAATAGATGTAGTTCTAGCCCTGGAATAACATATAAGCTATTTTTCATCCCGTTAGCCATCGTGCCGGTATTCAGCGCTCTGCGTTAAATGATTCGAAGTGGCGACGTTAAAGGAGTCGAAAAGACAGGAACGATTCAGAAAAAACATGCTATTTCGCCGGCAGAAGCTAGTTCCTAAACAAACAGCAGTCTCTGAGTCCACACTGATCTACACAGCAATGCATTCGCAGTTGGCTGAGTGCCGGACGCACTGGCTTAGTCCACTGCACCATTGACCCGTAGGGTAACTATGAAGGTCGGGACACCCTGTAGGGACTTTAAGGTATAGGTTAATTCCTCTTATAAAGGGGGATTTTATGACAACCCTGTCGAATCCATGTCATATGATATGTGTTTATATGAGTAAATTTTCAGGATAAATTTCACGAAATTGTAGCCAAAGAAGTGTGTTGAATGAGTGAATAAGTTTGATTGAATTGGTTGTGATAGTTCAGAGTGAAAAAAACAAATAGGTAACATGAGTTACCAACTTAAGTCTCAGCAATCGACGACTTTTCTTATGTTAAAAGTCACAAATAAAGATTAGAAATTATTACTTATTCTGAAGATACTGAACAGAAACAGAACTTCTCATTATCACAGTAAAGATTTCTCTAGAATGGTAGAGACGTAGGTAGGTTTTATGCTACACATGTAGTAGGTAGCAGCTCATAAAACTGTTGATGAAACTTTATATGGTATTTCTACTAATAACCGTTTAAAAACCTCTTACCACTTTCAGGAACCTTTGTATCTTAGATCATAATGAATTAGGTTGCAATGCGTCCAACCTCATTTCAAATCAATAATACCCCTTCTCAGAATCAAACAAAGAATCGAGGACACACAACTATCATAGTGATCCTACTTCGTCACTAGGCTAGGCCAGGCCTGTAGAGCTAGGAAAGTGCATAGCATAGACAATGCTGACGTGCCTAGAGTTTTAACCATAGACTGGAAAGGGGTGCTTCGCATAACAACATTTGACCTCGAGTGAAATGTGATTCAAGTTCTAATAATCTCATGACATAATGCAGGAGAAGTATAAATATACATAATGTAAAAATAGTTTACGGAATTCGTTTAGTCTAAAATTGGATAAGTAATAGCATGTTGATACTATGGCATTTTTTCAAAATTGAATTGTAAATCACGCGACGAATTGAATTAGTTTTTTTGCATTTTAATGTTTTAAATTTTGTCATTGATATTTTTTTATGGAAACTGTTTCTAGGGGGAATAGTCTATATTCAAAATGTTGTGATTAAAAATTGAAATTCGAACTGTGCGTCAAGCTAGAACGAATGTTAGACGTTCTGTTTTCAAATTTTAATATGCGTATTAAAATTGTAATTGTATTTTAAGGCCGGTCAGTTTGTGAACTTTGTGAAATAAAAGTATGATATGGGTTCTTTTAAATAAAATTCGAACACTTTCATAATTTTCTCTCATTCTCTCATCATCACTCCATAGGAGGGTAATGGTACCTACAGAAAAATGACCAAGCACATAGATTGAAGATCGCAAAAGAACTACTCACAAACTGCATTTTCAAGATCAACTCAGGAATTATAGGTTACATAATCAATATCTAGCTCGTAGGTAGGTAGGTACCTATCTAAAGTAATAGGTATTATAATAACATTCCTCATTAGGGGAAGCCTACGTCCAGCAGTGGACTAATAATGGCTCATGATGATGATGAATGACATTCCGTATTGTTGTCAAATAAATGTTAACTTTTTTGGTTTAACCGGAAAATAAAGAAAAACCAGTTTAGATTTTGATTTTGTACTTACTGTTATATTTAATAGTTGACACGACAATTAAACTCTCCATACACTCAAGCCGGAAGCTGAGCGGAGGCGAAGGCGTGGCGGTTTTTCCTATGGCACCGCGCCGCCACCGGCTGCGGTGTGTGTGTAGGTTTTCATAGGATTCTATAGAATACAACTCGCACGCCTACGCCTCCGCTCTGCCTCCGGCTTCAGTGTATTTCGAACTTTAATGATAGTTACCTAAATGGTGAAAAAAAACATTCACTGAAATTCGATTTTTTTTCTTTCTTTAATTCGTAGTCGTGATTTTATAATAACTATTGCAACCGTCTGCAGTTAGCTCAATGGTTTCAATTGTAAATACTAGTTGTAATTTTTCTATTCCTTGCTTGTAATTTTCACTATTGTTTTATTACTTTTGTATTAAAATGTATGGCCTGCAATCTGAATAAAGGATTTAAATTAAATTACCATAAGAATTAATTTAAAGTCCCATTTTACTTCGCTGAGTAGTATTTTCCTTCTCTTAATAGAAATGACTTGCAAATAGTATTAAATAGTCACAAACGGATGTTACACGTTTGACTGACGTGAGCTGAATGCTTTGTTTTGATAACCCGTGAGAAATGTAAGGAAATGGGTTTTACGAGAATTATCCTAATTATCATTTTCATTGAATACTAGATGACCCGCTCGCGATTTCATTCGCGTGGACTTTCATCATCATCATTATCAACCTACAAGCACTAGCAGTGCTCATATTTGGAGTAATTAACAGACAGTGTCCTACGTATACCTTATCGACAAATTCATCTGGACTAAAGACCTGTCAAGATGTCCTGGTAGGTCTAGCTCCTCAGTTTTTTCCACACCAAAGCATAGAACTATGGCCTTTAGGGTTAGTTAGTCAAGTTATTATTTAAGGTTATCAGGCAATAAATGATTTTTTACTTACTTACTTTAGAGGATCCTTCCAATATTCTGCCACGAGTTGTTGGAATAATCTGCCTCCCCCGGTGCGTGCTGTAAAAACATTAATTCATTTTTAAGAACCAACTCAAAAGCACATTTTTTAACTGAGCAAAAATGCTCATAGGAATAACCCAGGTACCTAATATTTTCTTTTATAATTATATTTTTTATTTTCATTAATTGAATATGATTCCGCTCACCTGCAAGGTATGCACTTCTTGCAAGGCTGGTGTATGGTTCACACCAAATCAAAACACTGCAATGTAACATGTTATGTAACTCTGTGTTCAAATGCTAAGTACAATGCTGTGTGATGTATTTGTAGAATGTTTCGGCTATTATGATGGTCCCTGTTGGTTGCAGAGTACCGAAATATATTGGTGGTAGGTTGAGGAGTTGCATCCAAACCAAACCAGTATGTGCCTGCAAGCAATAGGTAATAACTGTTGAAACATGTATAGCAGTAGGTACAATTGACAACGCAATATAAAATAGGCTGTCTTGCTTACCTTTGATAATCAGCAAAAATAATATATAACCACTCCGTTTTATAAATCAGCACCATAATCGTCTAACTCTGTCTTGTTTCTCCGAACGGATTCTTCTAAAAATGTGATTGACACAATAAACTTCACAGTATTATCTGCTGCACTATTTAATTCCACCCTCGAATTCATTTAGGTATAGATGCGATTAGAACTGTGCTTTGCAATTTGCAGATCCGATACAACCAAACTTAGATTGATTGGAGCCAAAATTCCAAAGAACGCAAATTAACGCGCCAATCAGACGTCGGTCGTCGCGTCGCTTCAGTTAGTATTTATAAGGTGGTACAACTGCGCTCAAATCTGAGATAATCATGTCAATGCCAAGGACAACCAGCTGTCACGATTTATGACAGTGACGTATTTCCTCACACATGTTGGTAATAGTTTAATATTCTGTTTGTTACACTTTCTAGTAGTTTTTAGTTTATATAGGTCCTTACATATGAAATTGGCGTTTTTCGTACTGGCCACTTTAATCACAAATTTCTCCTCTTTGGTAAGGAATTCCAAATTCAAATTTGTACAGCTATAGACTCATGTATTTGTGATTCGATGATCGTCATTCATTTGTTTTAGAAGATTGAAAAGCTTTGAAGATTAAAAAGCTTGAAAGGTGGGTACCTCACGAATTGACTGAAGCAAACCGGCAAACGCGCGTCGACTGCTGCATTACATTACTAAACCGGCACAATAATGAAGGTATTTTAAACCGAATCATTACCTGTGATAAAAAATGGGTTCTTTACGATAATCGGAAGCGCTCAGCGCAATGGTTGGATCCTGGCCAGCCAGCCAAATCCTGCCCCAAGCGAAAATTAACCCCAAAAAAGTTACTTGTAAGCGTTTGGTGGACTAGTGCCGGTATTGTTCATTACAGTTTTCTCAAATCTGGCCAGACTATTACGGCTGATGTCTATTGTCAGCAATTGCAAACCATGATGGAAAAGCTAGCGGCTAAACAACCTAGGCTGGTCAATCGCTCCACGCCACTGCTGCTTCACGACAACGCTAGACCACATACTGCGCAACAGACGGCTACTAAATTAGAAGAGCTTCAATTGGAAAGTCTAAGACATCCTCCGTACTCCCAGGACCTTGCTCCAACAGATTACAATTTTTTTCGAAATTTGGATAACTTCTTGCAAGGGAAAAAAATCAACTCCGATGGGGCAGTCCAAATCGCCTTCTAAGATTTTATTGATTCCCGTCCGACTGGTTTTTTTAGTAAAGGGATCAATGAACTACCTATAAGATGGCAAAAGTGCATAGAAAATAATGGTTCATACTTTGATTAATTAATTATATTATATTAAAAAATATTCGACTTTTTGTTCCTCCCATACAAAACGCCAATTTCATATGTAAGGACCTAATATATAGTAGGTACTTATTCTAGTTCACTCCTCGTCGGGGCCCTACCTGAAAATCAGCGTAGCATCCGGTCTAGCCGCATGCTACACAATGCTGAGGCAGGGACCCTTTTTTACCCCATTTCTTGTCGAATTTTATTACTATTAGCTTATTTCATTTTATTTACAATGTTTAATTTTTCAGTCTAAGTTAGGAACTTAGTCTGTAAGTTTTAAATGGGTAAAAATAAAAAAAATCTTGCTTTCTTTCTTTCTAAAATTATTAGTCCACTGCTGGACATAGGCCCCCAATGAGCGCCATAGCACCCTGTCTTTAGCTTGCCGTGGACTTTATTAATACCCCATTTTCTCCATTTTAACTAGGTTGCCACGTTAAATAGCAATGCTCATTCGTTAACCGAAATAGAAGCCAGCATTCCGATCACCTGTGGACTCTATGAGAAGTTTGGTAGGAACCTAGGACCCCTTAAAAAACGGATAGGACCAATAAAAAATAGTTTGTTTGAACTCCTTGGTGGAAACCTAATGTAATGCCTAAGCGCATCTCTAGTCTAGCCTTTCCACCGTGAATTAGTCATGGTGTGCCGATGGAATAAGTAAACGTATCCTGTCCTATTTTCTATAAATAGGGGCAGTGGACAGTGTCAAGCGGGTTACCTGTGCCTATTGTTAATGCCATTTAGTAAAATAGCACTTATATCTTAGTTCAACTTTGATAACTTTGGGTTATCATAGTAGAACAACTTTGCTTACTTAAGGCTTGATTTTGACCATACGAGTATGTAATAAGCATTTATTTGCAAAAATGTTGATATTTGCAATGGTTGTTCTATTCTAATTTTGGGTAACACACATTCTCCAATTGTTAAGGCATGCAAAGATATACCTAATGTATTTTTTATTTGTAGATACAAATGTATTTGCAGGTACTAAAGTAAAAAGTAAAAGTAAAGTTTAAATGGAAACAAACCACAATACTTCTAATCTTATTTAATTATTAAGTTAAGTGAAATAAGTAGAAGAATGAAGCCGTGGACACAGCTAGTTCATATAAATATGGTTTGTCCACATAACTTCAAAACGACTGCACCAATTTTGGTACTTATTTTTGTTGTATTTCCTTGTCCAAGTTTATAAATGTAACTGCGAATACGTCCAAAACCGGGACGGGCAACTAGTTGTCAATAATAAGTAATGCGTATGAATTAACCAGATAGCTTTACCCACTCAGCTCAAATGAGGAAGTATCGTTCACCGCGGAAAATGGCAGACATCCGGGAAACTGTTTTCTTTGCGGAAGAGAAAGTGCGGGTTCGCTTCCGCAGTCAGCACCACTCGGGACTTTTAGATTTCTAGTTTTAGAAGTTTCTTAGTGCTTGTAATAGGTAATAGTAAATATTACTTGACCATGACATAAAAAAACGCAAACGTTTGTATAGGTATACGTAAGTTTGTTACTCTTTCAAGCAAAAACTACGATCGGGACATCACGTACAAAGTCGCTTTCTCTGTCCCTATGTCCTTATATCTCTATGTCCCTATGTCCTTTTGTATGCACTACGCACTTTAAAACTACGCAAAGGATTTTGATGCGATTTTTTTTAAATAGATAGATAGAGTGATTCAAGAGGAAGGTTTATACGTATAATAAAACCGTGCGCAGCCGGGGCGGGTCACTAGTATTATTATACTGTACCTAGAGTTTAAAACCTATTTTCAAACGAGATATACAAGAAAAACAACTGCAGATACCAGTAACGTTCACTGTTTTATAGAAACGTTAAGGCGCGAAAAATAACTAACACCCCGCTCTACAATTTTCTTTGCGGAAGGAAAGTTGCACGACTTTACCGCGTGTAAGGCGGCGCAAGTATCTATGCCAATTTGCTAGTTTTACCTCTGTGTTTAGTCTATAGTCTTGGAATTAAAACTAAAGGTCGTCGCACATCTGGACCGCACCACTGACGACGTGTAGTGCTAAAAAGTGCATTCCAATATGACCTTTTCTGGTTTTAGCTGGTGGTAGGTACTTAAACTAGACTATGGAACCTCACTCAACGTCTTAATCATTTATATTTATTTACACAGAAACATAACATTACAGATAAATCCAAAGCTGGTTTTCTAGAGTCCGGTAGTGAATCTCTATGACCACACTGTACTGAATATTTTAAAATAGTGTGGGGATCAAAGACATAGGTCACCAACCTATCATAAACATTTTAATTAATAAATTATATTTAACTAAAATATTCGAGAATGTACCTTTACACTATATTATGATTATAAAAAAATATTCTAAAAGATTGAGATTTGTAGTCTCTTTTTGAATGCTTATTTGTGTGTTGTTGTGTTGTTTTGTATATGTAGACGCTAACCTTTATACGTAAACGCAGTAAGGTTTGTCTGTTTACAAAGCATTGTTTTATGTTTATTTTGAACGATGTGTTGCATTTTGTATCTAGCTGGGGTTTGGCATGCAGCCTATTTTAATTAGATACATAGATAACACTTTATTATAAAGACAGGAAAAAGAATACAAACAAAAATACATAGGTACCTACTAAGAATAGAGGAAGTATAAATGGCAACCTTATCGATATGAGCAATATTTTCCAGGCAACCTGCAACCGTATAAGTAAATATATTAAGAAAGTACAATAAATAAAACCTACTCTGCATTCCATATACATTAACTGCATTTATTAATTTAAGTTACTTACGTAAACATAAAAATAAGGTTGATAAAATTTTTACACAGAAAAATAATGCTTATAAAGTAGTTTTTTGAAGATTGAAGTGATTTTGCACATTTGATATCCAGGTGAAACTTAGAAATAGGCCAAAAAGTTTTTTGAAATGCGAAATTAGAAAACTTCCAACAAAATGTTAAACTATTTTTCTACAAGAAAATATGAGTACCTGTTTATACAGAAATATTTCTAACCTCAGTGAAGCATTTGTTTGACTGACACACTTGGAAAGTATAAAAATGAGAGTCGCTCCCAGCGAGCCCGGTGGCCCGGCCCCGGTACCGGGGTCGTTCTCAAAATTTGATTCAACGAGCCCGGTGGTGCCGACCCGGTCGCTTACCGGGCTCGTTGGCACAGATCATGGTTCATCGAGCCCGGTGTCTCTTAAAGGAGTGGATAGCACGTATTGAGTCGCTCCCAATGACCCCGACCCCGGCACCGCGCATGCGCATAAGCCCCGGTATTGTTTAAAGCTGGAGTATAATATATTATTGTAATGACTTATAAATAAAATCTAGTTACAAAAAAAAATACTAAAAACTGTAAATTACTAGTTTTATTATTAAGATTCAAATAGAGAGACAAAATGTATAAAATTCATGTTACCAAATGTTAGAGAACTCCCAACTCAAATCAAGTTAAATAATGAGATTGTTCACTTCGTAGACTCTACTGTATTCTTGCGGTTGCATATTGATTCAACTCTTCAATGGCAACCGCAAATTGATGCTCTCGCGGGTAGGCTTAGTTCAGCAGCCTATGCAGTGAGAACAATTAGACATCTCACTGATCAGGACACAGCTAGGTTAGTTTATTATAGTTACTTCCATAGTATTATGTCTTATGGTATATTGCTTTGGGGACAGGCAGCTGATATTCAGACTATCTTTGTTCTTCAAAAAAGGGCGGTGCGTGCAATTTATAAATTAAAGCCACGTGACTCCTTGAGGGAATTATTTAAAGAAATAAATATTTTAACTGTAATTTCGCAATATATTTATTTATGAAAATTTAATGTATACACACAAAAACAAGAGTGACTTTTTGAAAAATTGTGATGTTCACAATAGAAATACACGAAACAAGAACAAATTACACATTCCTTCATTTAGAAGTTATTTTCCCACTACATTTTTCTTTTTTTCTGTGGATGCATTCCCATGCCGCCATTCCATTTTTATATTTTTCGTTTACAATATACTGGTGCCCAGAACGTAACAGAACAGTGCCGCCATTTCTTTTTATAAACGATAAAGATGATGGTGGGCCGGTAGAGCAACATGCCATTTCTTCATCCATTTTTTTTTCTGGAACCCAAATTTAGAATTACATTCACTTATATCTGCAAATAATAGGAACAACACACCACATCTACTAGTATTTAATTACTTGAATAATTGTTCACTTCACTTCACTTACTTTGTCATACAAAGACACCACACGCTACTTTGACAGCTTCAGGGTCTTCACGTCTCTGGACAATGCATTTGATATTATTTTCTATTGGTAGAACTGATTAAGAACTTTAACACATTTTCGTACATTTTATTTATAAGTTATTATGTTGTTTTTATTTGTTTTTGTGTGTAAACATTAAATTTTCATAAATATATTGCGATAATAGAACTAGTAATTTAATAAAATTTTTATTAAAGCTATTGATTTGATAACTAAGACAGCATTATCCTTGTATATTTCAGTCTGATTAAGAACTTTAACACATTTTCGTACATTTTATTTATAAGTCATTTATGTTTAATATAATAATATTTTATACTCCAGCTATAAACAATACCGGGGCTTATGCGCATGCGCGGTGCCGGGGTCGGGGTCATTGGGAGCGACTCAATACGTGCTATCCACTCCTTTAAGAGACACCGGGCTCGATGAACCATGATCTGTGCCAACGAGCCCGGTAAGCGACCGGGTCGGCACCACCGGGCTCGTTGAATCAAATTTTGAGAACGACCCCGGTACCGGGGCCGGGCCACCGGGCTCGCTGGGAGCGACTCAAAAATGAGATATTGCTAATTGGCATTCTAAGGAAAAGTTAGCATGGAGTATTTGTTGACTCATGAGATTTGCAAAGTGGAACGATGACCTGTGAATCGTGAAACCATTTTTAGGGTTCTGTACCCAGACGGTAAAACGGGACCTTATAACCTGTTTTACTATAACCATCAATACATAATATAATTGTATGCTAAAACCTTTAAAACTACGCAACGGATTTTGATGCGGTTTTTAATAGATAGAGTGATTCAAGGGGCAGGTTTATAAATATAATAAAATCGTGCGAAGCCTGGGCGGGTCGTTAGTATATTATAACACGTATGAATAAGACTCTGCTGTTCGTCCGTCTGTCTGATTGTCATCTGTCTATTTTTCATGAAACGTGATAGTTAGACGTTGTAATTTTCAGCATATGGTTAGTTATAGAAACATAAATAAATAAATAATGCTGGATAATCCACACAGCATCATCTAACCCCAAGCTAAGCAGAGCTTGTGTTATGGGTACTAGATGACTGATATACTTAATACAATACATTACATAGATAGATGCTTTTAATATACACCTAAAACCCCAGAACAAATATTTGCAGATTGTACAAACATTTTTCCCATGGCGGGAATCAAACACGCAACCATCTGCATCGCAGACCTTCGCCCTCAATGCCACATTGGTCATCATAACGCCTAAATAAGCAGTAAAATAAATAATTACAAGACAAAATTCGTCGCAATAAAAACCAACAATCAAACACCAAATGCAAATTCCTGCGTTTCTAACAACGTTTCTTTTGTATTTAATTATTTATACCCACTTTCTTATGTTAATATAGCATACAATAACCGATGACCAATGGAGCGCGGACAATCAGCCTCAATAGCTTCCTGTACAGTCAGCGTAAAATGCGTAAAGCAATGATTTTTGATCTTTTTTACAAAAACTAATAACCGACATAAATTTGTACTTATATAAAATTGCATTGATAAGGATAACTGAAAAACATGGTAACAATAACATCAATAAGTTAGTTGTCGGCTATAAATTTCCAACGATTGATATAAAAAAATTGACTCGTACGGATAAGGTAAGGTTGGCTTATAGGTGATTTTTTTTAATTTATTTTGAAATATTAAATTAAGAGGTATATATCTATTTAAATAATAAAATTAATTAATAAAATAACAAAAAATCCAACGTACTGAGAACCTCTCCTCGGTTTTTGAAATCGGATAAAAACCTAAGTTGTTTTACACAATATACAGATTTTCATAATGTTGACTGTACCTACCTACATTATCTGCACAATATGTCCATTCAGAAATAATATCGACAAAAACGTCCCAAGACGAAAAAAAGGCTCTTCGAAGACGTCACAAATAAGATGTAAGAATTTATAAAAAGGGTTGCAATTTTGTCAATTCTCTAAGGATTATAGTTTCGGGAAGTTAGCGCCGCTTTTATGCTATTTTTTCATGATTTTAAGAAAAATATATTCCAGACTAGTCTCTGTGCGTGTCTTCGCACGCGTTTTGCTATGGAAACCTTTCAAGGATACGAGTATTTCTATCACATGGGAAGTGATGTGTGCGACGAAATGTTAGTATGTGTTATTCCAGGGCTACGCGTATTCAAAATTTATAAAAAAATAACCTAAAAACTAAAAAAATAACCCATTTTTACGCTATTGAATTTCAGCCCGATTCAGTAGTTTTTGTGTGTAAGAGAAATGAACATGCATATAGTTCGCGTCATGTAAGAAGAACGCTGGCGGTAAAGCTGCGCAGAAGGCGATTTATGGGTCTATTTGGAGGTAGGCGGTGGGGCGCGGGGTGGAAGGGTCATGCGCCGCATGCTTGCCGGTGCGCTATTGGTTCGTCAGTTGTCATTTGCTGTCACACGTCACGTTTCTTGTCAAAATACCATCGCGCACAAAAGTTTACGAAATGGTTTTACATTTTAATGGTTTTTAGAAATTATGCACAAAGGTAAAGGAAATAGAGGTAGAGACCGATTACTGTAAAAGAGATCATTTGGTAGATATGATGATTACAGAAACATTTATTACTCGTGTAAGGGATGATGATTCTGACTCAAATAATGATGAAAGCTCAAGTGACGACAGCGACGATGATGAAATAGCCACCTCCAGTATCAATCCCACGTCCTCATCTGGTTTTCACGTCACCCAAGACGACTTAATGGATGGAGTTGCTACATTACATTATTTTTTTGTAATTAGATTAAACATTCTAAACTGAATCGAACTTGTTTTTAATTTTATTTAATATTATTTTCTAATAACCAACACCAAGCCGCGAGTGTAATATTAGTTAAAAATAGGCACAGCAAATTGGCATAGTACTATCGAACGCGAGTGTACCCATGCGCGAACATACCCCTTCCACTTTCTTCCAGCGCTCTTTTTACGTGACGCGACCTATACAAGTTTTGGGGTTTATAATAGGTATTAGTAAGAAAGTAAGGTAGTATAGGTTGATGATGATGACGAAGAAAGTAAGGATTTAAAGTAGTCAACAGAGAAATTTCAGAAAGTGCTGAAATATGTGTTTATTTATTTTTGTTGACGACCGATGTGGCGCGGTGGGCGAAGGTCCGCCTGCGACGCAGGAGGTTGCGGGTTCAATTCCCGCCTCGGAACAAATTTGTGCACGATCTGCAGAAATTTGTTTCGTTGGTCTGGGTGTTTAATATGTATAATAAAAAATATCTATCTATGTATGTAATGTATTAAATATATCAGTTATCTAGTACCCATAACACAAGCTTTGAGTAGCTTACTTTGGGGCTAGATGGTGCTGTGTGGATTGTCCAGCATTATTTATTTATTTATTTTATTTATTCATAAGGAGGAACTAATATATAGATATATAAGCCTAATAATATTGTTGATTAAAAACCACTTTTAAACCGACTTTAAAAAAAGGAAGAGGTTTTTGTTCGGGGTACGTATTTAAAGTTAGTTTTATAAATAAGAATTTGTCGATTTTTCCGTCTTTTTGAACCTGATTACAATGATTCTTTTGTATACAGAATCCCTAGGAAATTATGTATCTCACATTACTTAATAAGAATAATGTGAATATTGAATTGGATGTCCATTTTAATATATTTTAAAACGATCAAATTATGTCTAGATGACAAATTACGTCTATTTTTAATGATAACAAATGAAAAGTAGTCCAAATGGCGAGAAGCCATTCATTGCCGGTCAAAAGAAAACATTTAGCTATGTTAAAGGAAGAATTGTGGAAGCTTAACTATAAGTAGTCTTAATCCGTAGTAATCCTTTAACAGACTACTTGAATAACCACTTAGAAGCCATTCTGACTTAAACTCGCCACCCAAGAATGTTAAAGATGGTATTAACAGAATAACTTAAAATAACCCATTTTTGCGCTATTGATTATGAATTAACAACACTTTAGGCTGTAAAATTGAATTTTGGGTGGCTTTTAATAGGGTTTTGTACAATTTGGGATATTCATTTCATCTCTTTAAGTTTTTGGTTGAGTGATTTGGTTGTAATGACATTTTTTACGATTAATAGCATTTTTGGGTGGCATTTTGCAGTTCTGCGGAGATACTCAAAGCTTGCGGCGTTTAATCTTCTTACATAACTATCTAATCCTTAAAATCTCTCTGGTATATGTTGATCACCGTGAATGTTTTGTGCTTTGATGACCACCAAGCCGAATTTTTGACCAGTCTCAATGGAGACCTTAATCAAATTTACATAGGACAACACAAGAGGTACTGACCTTGACGTATAAAAAAAATCTTCCATTTAGGTCTACCCAGAAAAATGTTAGCTCAACACACATAACAAAATTAAAAATACAGTTGAATTGTGAACCTTTTTTGAAGTCGATTGAAAATACTTTTGTTTCCATCATCAGTTGTGCCATTTCCATGACTCGGCATGTTTTTATAAAATACTAAAAAAAACTGAGTGTGAAAAAATAATATTAGTGTGATTACTTAAGAATGGCTGAACCGATTTTAATGATTTTAATTTTTTTTTATTTGTCTTTTTACCGAATATCAGAATAATGAGTTAACAATTAGGAATCAAACAAATTAAATTCACAACGGGCGAAGCCGTGAGCACAGCTACTTTTTCATAAATCCAGAAACTGCAACCACTGAAAATGAATAATGACTGTATGTTTGTTTGTCATAAACATCGTTCGAACGTAATAAACGACATTTTAAAACGTATTGGATGGGCCATGCTTCAATGGGTTCCATTTTAACAGTCAATAATGAACCCAAATGCATTGGAATAAAGCTATTTAATAAATAAAGTTTGAAGGAAATAAGTATGGAAAGGCCAGATTTAAAAATAAAACGGAATTTAGGACCTTAATGCTATGGAAATAAGGTTTAATTGAAGATGGAAGTAAAACACACATGTAATGGCCAGAACGCGTGCCAACATTCGTTCAATGTGCGTGATAAAGATGTCACGTTAGTATGGAGACGGTTTTTTATTTCTAACTTGAATAGTTGTCATCTGGGAAAGCCTATGTCCAGCTGTGGACAAGCGTTGGTTGCAGATTATGATTGTATAGGTATATCTATGGCATCCGAACCAAATATTACATTTCACTTTTTTTTGAGAAGGAGGTACTATTTTGAACTGTAAGATATTTACTCATTTCTACCTAATACATTGGTATAAGTAATAATGTAGAAGGAAAGAAATTCCATCTGAGCGATAAAGCCTAATGTCTTTGTTGTATTTAATTTGTGGTTTATAATAAAATTGTGTATTGTAATGTAAGCATATTAAAGCTCAGGAAAAGTGTAACTGATATAACTGATGGAGATTTTTTGGATTCAATCCAATACTAAAGAATTTAGTAATAAAATATTATTCTTATAGCTCCTTTTCAAACAATTCTTTCCATCCATCATTTCCTTTTCTTGTGAGTATACAATCTACAAAATTATATAAGTCAAGTAATATGATCAAGTGATATTAACTTAAATTGGAAACGAAAAATCCTATTCCACACCAGCTAGCCCCACGACCACAAAATAAGCCGATACCCATCCATCAGTATGCAATTGTATTGTCCATTTTCATGTTCATACACAATTTCATACACGTTTCTTTTCTTTTTCTTTTTTTGCCAAATCATTTGTTATTTTTTCCGCCGAACCCGGTGGTCACTCAAGCACCTTGCTGGAGGGATTTTGCGACATTTCCGTATTTTTGTTGAGTAGTGATGGGATTGAGGTAATCGATGTCGATGATTCATTTGGAGTGAACTTGGATGTCAATGCGTTAATACCTCTGTCTACCACGTAATATAAAGTAGAGACACATTTATTGATACTTCCCTGATTAAATAAATGAATTGAATATTACACATACCGCCCAGAACTTAAAATTGTATTAGGATTTCGCGGCAAGTATTTATTTATGAAGGATTGCATATGGTAAGCCACGTTTATCAATAAAAGGAGGTCCTATATTTAATTTTATATTAAACAAAAAGTAATATGACGCATCCCCGAGACACGCTGTCTGCATTAATTTTTACTTCGGCTCATTCCAGTTCTACCCTAAGGTAAAACTGAATTTTAAAAATCCCTCTTCAGTTTTACCCCTTAAAAATCGCACCCCAATGCCCAAGGGGGAAAACTGGATACGAAAATAAACCAATTCCAGTTTTCCACTTCAAAAACTTATTATCTACCTACCTAAAAATATTATTAATAATGAGAAACTATGTCCAGCAGTTGAGTAATATAGGCTGATGATGATGAAATATAAATACTCTAAACCAAAAACATCGACAAAATCCCACCGATACAACCACATCACTATCATCATCGAACATAATGTCCACACTTATTCATAACTAATTTACAAGCTGGCCTCTCATCGGACAGGCTTGTCTCTAATCCGCAAAGGTTCCTTACAATGGCCGACTCAGTCTTGACCATGTGGATGTGATATGATGGATGGGACACCGGGGCTAGTACGGGGGAACGAACTTACTTCGGAGTTTTTGACACTCTACGAAAGGAAATTTTTGGGAAGGATTTATCGGTACCTTTCTTCTTTTTGCGTTTAAAGTCTTTACTGCAATAATAAAACATTTATACTAGGAATTAATTATGCTAAAGGCGAGCTTAACTCAAATAGTTTTCCTGTCTTTCAAAGAGAGGTTTTTATAAAAGATTTACCCAATGAATAAAATGGTACGTACTTTACATGTAAAAAAATGGTTTTTTTACATTGCATATATTATTCCTTTATTCTTCGATAACATGAAAGAGTGGTGATGACGAAAGGATATTCTTAATGTAAAAAATGAATGAATGAATGAATGAATTAACACTTTATTGTACCTTTTTGAAAATAAAACAATACTTAAATTAAATTATATCTAATCTTATAAAAAAATGTTAGGTTATCCGCGTAGCATCAATAATTGTTTGATGGATTGTCATGGGTCAGGGGGTAAATGTAAATATCCCATGCGAGACGACGCTAGTGCAGTTCTCAGTTTTGATCACCTACAATGACCAAATGTTAGAACGATTTATGTATTTGATACATTTTGTTAATGTAACTAAGGAAGAGCGAAATTTCCTAGTAGGTACTAGTATTTTCTATACTTAAAAGGAGGCTTCAATGTATTTTAAAGGACTTATCTATTTCCTGAAAGCAATAAAAACATTTGATTTGACAATTCCTTACTTAGAACTACATCGTAATTTATGTTACTACCTATAGGTTTAATTTTAGTTTATATTTTACTTACTAGAATTAGTTTGTGATAATAAATTTATTTGTAGGTTGTTGGAATGGAGATGAATTAAGTTGTATGACCCATTTGAAGTCGAAACCGTAGGTAAATTTAACAGTCTCCAACACTTTCTGCCCGGCTTACCTCGCCCCGTGCGGGCCGGACCAGATACCACTCAAAGTGTGGATTTGCGAATTACCACCCTTTCTCATTGTCCACCCAGCTTGGCAGCAAGCCTTCCTGGACAATATACAGGGGGCTCTCTTGCCTCAAATCAAATCACAGTGACACGATCCTTGGTGTCAAAAAATAGTGCAAACTGCAAACATGGCGCTTGAGTCTGGGCCCATAAAAATTAGAATGGCATTAAGTTTGACATAAACCTCTTTTCTTTTGCTCTTCGAAATTTAAGTGTTTTTCTAAAAAGAAAAGAAGCAATACACAGTGGGTAGGTTAAAAAAAGTATGGTTTATCTGATTATAAATATATTTTTAATTGCTATTTTATAAATCCCTCTTAGTCTAGGATTTGCTAAAATACTTTCTTTTCGATTTCAAACTATCTATCGTAAGATTTTAATTAAAAAACTTTCTTTTAATTTCACACCCTGTATAACACCATCGGTCATTCAAGTCTTTTTTCCACCTTGTACTGGACAATACAACGTCTGCTAGCCTTTCCTCTATCGATGGATTACAATAGTCTCCACTATGGACTACACTTTATGGACTACAATAGGATTACACGCACAATACACAATGTGCAAATGATAGCAAACCGTTTAAATTGTCATTAATTCAAGGGTTGTTGGGTTTTCATAACAGTGATTGGTACATTTTAAGGGTTTAAATCGATTTTTTTGCTTCTGTGGTTAAAAATTTGGCATTTAAAAAACCCATTTCAAATTCATTGAATAGAAAAAATTAAAACATCATCAAAAACGAGTTATTAAGGATAACTCTAAAATTACTGGTCAGTGCTTATCGAATGTGGAATGTGGTTATATTGTAATTTTTTATTTCATACTAGCGACCCGGCCCGGCTTCGTACGGTTTTATTATTAAATACTTATAAACCTTCCTCTTGAATCACTCTCACTATTAAAAAACCGCATCAAAATCCGTTGCGTGGTTTTAAAGATTTAAGCATTCAACGGGACATAGGGACAGAAAAAGCGACTTTGTTTTATACTATGTAGTGATAATATGTGATAAAATAAATACTATTTACAACATCATCTACCTAGCTAAGCAGAGCTATTGTTATAAGTACTAGATAACTGATATACTTGATAAATTTAACTACATAGTTAGATATTTTTTATTGTACCTAAATATAGAAAACCCACTAACAGAACACCCAGAACAAATATTTGCTGTGAAATCTGCAAAGAAATTTGGCGAGAAAGAATCCAAAAAAAATATCATCAAAATTGGTTAGCCTAGAAAAAAACCTGAGGTAAAAACAAACAACAAATTAAACACTTATAAATTATAACTGACGAAAATTAAGAGATCCCTTAATACTTATTTTCTATGCTTCTACATATAAAATTTTTTGATGATCTTAAAAACAAATGACGCAAAAATAGTTTCGAGGGCGAAGAGCATCAAACCCCTAGTGTGTCAATAGAAAGCACATTAACATCGAAGGCTCATTTCGCAATGCACTAAAGGGATTTATTGATATATTCCTGTATTCTGACCCCTTTGTCCGGGAATTATTCTCAGATGGTTCGTAGAAGGCTGAATATATAGTTATCGAAATTTTATCGTAGATTTTATAATGGTTTCTTCATTATCACTTCATATGTGGAGTGGAAGTACTTATAAAGGTAATTACGAAATTAAAAGTCTATCTATAAACTTCTATCTACCTAGCAGACGTACTATTGATAAGTCTAGCAGAGTTAAATAAAAGACTATTTAAAGACTTCTATCTAGCAAATGCAAGTATATAAAAGTCTAGCAGACGTATATAAAAAAGTCAAGTGAACTAGCCGCAGACGTAGTAAACAGTCATAGGTTAGTTTGTATTGTGATACCTACCTGTCATAAGCTTTTAGTAGACCGTCAACAATGAACATTCAGATTCCCCTTACTAAATAAACAAACCCATAATTCAGCGTTTACTGTAATTTTCCTGATGCACGACATTAATTTCCCAAAAAAATACTTTTACTAACATTACCTTTACTACCACCACCATTGTACCGATACATATAAATGAATAAAAGCAAAAGATAAATATAGATGGTGTCGCTGGAGTCTAATAGGTATATGTGGAATGTCTGCAAAATATTTGTTCTAAGGTAGGAGTAAAACCTGCAAACTCCAGCGCCACGGCAGACCTTCGCCTAATACGTCACATCGGTCGTCGTTGTAATTTGTTAAATTTATTTTATGAACGTGATTACGTTGACGCAAAGTCAAAGCTGTCAAAAACCCATCGGGTGTTGCCAACATCTGTCAATAACCTCTAGATTATTCATCTGCGTCACAGCGAGCTGGAACATTAATCTGGAATACTTTACACTGAGATAATGTGTAAGGACCTTTTCACAAAGTGCGATATTATGATACCATTATATAATAGGCTAGATGCCTAAAAAGTCGAATGTGCCCGTCAGTTAGATTTACTAGTAGTAGTCGCAGTAGTTTGAAATTTTACCTCACGGAATAAATAGAATTTTATTTTCTTACCCTATTGTGAGAATCTGGAAGAACGTATCAGCATTTCCATATAGCGTGATATACAGCCAGCATTTTGGGGACGCTATTATCCGCCGACTATTATTGATATGGATCCGTTGGGTCCGTTGATGTATCTCGTATGTAGTATGTATCTAGTACGCTATAAATAACCTATCAATTTTTTTTTTACTTTTTAATATACTTTTAATTTACTTTGCAAATTATCCAGCATTATTTATTTATTATTAGCGACCCGCCCCGGCTTCGCACGGTTTTATTATACCTATAAACCTTCCTCTTTAATCACTCTATCTATTAATAAAACGCATCAAACAAAATCCATTGCGCAGTTTTAAAGATTTAAGCAGTCAAAGGGAAATAGGGACAGAAAAAGCGACTTTGTTTTATACTATCTAGTGATAATTATTAATATACCTAAAAATACATTTTATACAAATCAATACACACATAGAGGTAGATACCTCGCCTGAAAGACTATCTTCTATCATTTTGGTGATTACCTATGCATCAATCTAAACTGAGTCTTAGTCCATGTATATTAAAGACATATTAATATACAATGCGATGCGTCCGTCCGTCCGGCTGCTGCATATGGAGATGGAAACACTGAAATTTTCATGCTTTTGAGTAAACCTCAATAAACGCGACAAACTGGCGTCCACTAAATAACACCAGGATTATGTAAAACTGTTAAAAGACATAACCTACACATTTGCTCTCTTTTGGGTAAAGATGAGATCGAAGAAAAGTCTGTGAGATAACGTAATACTATGTTTTCATTGTATATTTTGTTTCATCAAATAAATAAATAAAAATGCTGGACAATCCACAAAACAGCATCACCTAGCCCCAAGTTAAGCAGAGCATATGTTATAGATACTAGATGACATATACTAAATACAATATTAATATATATACATAGAAAACACCGAGATCCCCGGAACAAATACTTGCAGATTGTACAAACATTTGTCCCAGGCGGGAATCGAACCCGCCACCTCCTGCGTCACATCACATCGTTAGTGAGAGAGACACTATCCGTGCTTTGAAATATTTATTTTGTTTTATCAATAAATTGATCAGAATATTTTTGAAATTTTATAAAAGCGCTTGGTCGAAGACTCGCGTTACCCAAGAGCTGGTGAATATCTGGTGGATCAGCATTACCATACAGCGGGGCAATGCAGTATTGGAGTCGCGACGACTGGTATTGTTTATTTTTTTATTTATTTATTTAAAAAGTACATCTATAATTACGGGGGCACCCAATGCTATAGCGTTGTTATGGATTGAGCTACGGAGATTGTTTTCATCTGTCTGTAGTTTGCTCACCTGCTTTGTAAATGGATTGTTCAGTTTTCATGATGATGCTGTGTGGATTGTCCAGCATTGTTTATTTATTATTATTTGTTACCAGGCCCGTGCCGTCAAGTTCAAGGTAAAATAATAAAATGTGTCATTCTGAGACCATACCATTGTGATAGTGAAGCGATTAATTTAGTGGAATAAGTTCCGAACCAAGTCCATCTGATATACGTAGAATAATACTATCTTAAACATATCCTTTCATTTCTTATTTACGCTATAGATTACTGTTATAACTATTTATAGCAGTTTGTAACTGTTCTATATATATAAAAATGAATCCCTATTTCCCTTGGTCACGGCATCACGCCTGAACGGCTGGACCGATTTCGCTAATTCTTTTTTTGTTCTGTTCGTTATTATTAAGAGAAGGTTCTTATGAAAGAAAAAATTAAGGAAATTGCGTTGAATTTCATTTACGGCGTCTAAGGCGGAACAAAGTTCGCCGGGTCAGCTAGTTTATAATAAAATTGTTCGAACTAAGTACCTATATCGGAAGACCCGTATTATTTTCCAGTAAATCATCCAACTCAACTGTCAACGACCAAATCCAACGTTTTGAGACGTGTCGCGAGACGCCAGCGGGGGGCAAAATGGACAGTCGTGCGCTCAAGTCCAACAACTGAAATAAAACAAGTAAAAAACAATCAATTAGCTGAAATAAAACTAGTAAAAACCAAGGTATATACTTAAATAAATATATGGTGTTCGCCAAAAGATAATCGGACCATTAGGCAGCTTTGTCGGTTTACTTTGAGGTATGAAAATTTGTGAAAAAAAAACAACCACATGTCCGTTTTAAATTTCACTCTGATCAATGGGTATGGTTGACAAATGTGATGTGTGTTTTATAATCAACAAATGAAGAACCAAATGTAGTTTAAGTTTTCTAGCATTTTGTCATTAAATTAAGTCAACTGCAGACTATTGCAAACCATCTAGAGGTATGTCAAGTGATCCACATTAACACCAGTTGCAAGCCTCCCCGCGACGCTATTAAATAAGAAATGAATTAGGTAAGAATTCAAATATATTTAAATTTTTCATTTTATAAACTACAGTTCTAATACGAAAGAATCTTATAAAAAGAAAAATTGTACATCTAATAAGAATAATCTTATAAGAAGAAAAATTGTACCTACATAAGAGGACATGTCTCTCGTAAGAAAAAAATGAGTAACTAGCTTAATCCCGGCTTCTCTAATGTTTTTTCAAGACAAAAAGTAGCTGTCATTCCAGGTTTATCAATAAAAAAAAATGTCTTTCATACTTTTGTCGTGGAGATGTAACAAAAATCCGGGACATTTAATAATCCAAACTTTCGATTTTATTAACCTTTTTCATGATTTGTTTTATTAAATTTTGACAAATTTTGTTCACAAGTGTACCATTCATACAATCACCGCCATAATTACGATAATTATCTGCAAGAACTGTCACCATATCCGCAGCCTGGCTTATTAACTTTTTCTATGAATTTGTCTACTTGTCTGTACACTTGTACAGAACATTTTATAGTTTATTTACAACTGTAATTACGGGATAAATGTTCAATTATACCAGTAGGTATCCTCTAAAAATAGGAACGAAAAATTTGTCTAAATAAAAATATGTCATTAAGTTTGTCAAATAAAAATTAAATTGGCAAACTGATAGTAAAAAACTTTATATGTAATTACGAGATAAGTGTTAAATATACCAGTATCCTCTAAACATAGAAATGAAAACTTTGATAAAATAGTCATAAGTTTATCAAATAAAAAAATAGTTGTAAAACTGATACCAAAAACTTTACGCGTAATCCAATTTTAACCAATATTTAAATAGATTAGTTTTCTCTAACCACTTTAGCTAGTTATTCATTCCTTGTCAGTTAGTAAAGTACTAGTTCTGTTAATTTTACGATCAGTTAATGCTGCATTTTATGCTCAGTAAAGCCGAGTTTAAGGGCAGCATGGTCTTAATTAAGAAGCCATTAACACTCTTAAACGAAGGAAAACAGCGAAGTAACCGGCCGCGGAGTTCTCATGATTGACCATAACTTTCCTTGGTATTCTGACGATGAAATGAACCGTATACGTGGATCTAGAATTCGAGATAATTTGTGTAAGAACAAATTATAAACGATAAATAAATAAATCTTTACTAACCACGAAAATTACAATCAAGGAATAGAATAAAATTAAACTCGTATATACAATTGAAACCATTGAGCTAACTGCAAACGGTTGCTAACTAAAATAATAATAATAAATAAAAAATAATAATTAATATAATATAACAATTATTAAATAAATATAATCCCTACCTACATAGATTTTGATGCGGTTTTTTTTAATAGATAGAGAGATTCAAGAGGAAGGTTTATAGGTTTATATATTTGACTCATCATAATAAATATTCACAGGTATTTACCGAGTTCATAATGAGACATATTATAAGTTTAAACAACTTTAGGTATACCATATTAACAACGAAAATTACAAGCAAGGAATAGAAAAATTACAACTAGTATTTACAATTGAAACCATTGAGCTAACTGCAGACGGTTGCAAACAGTCTAAAGGTAGCTCAATTGATCCATGTCAATACCAGTCGGAAGCGTCCCCAATACACTGGCTGCATTACCACGCTGTATGGCAATGCTGATGCGCTGAGCCAGATATTCACCAGTTCTCGGGTTATAGGTATACCTATGTCTCATTCTTCAAGATAGAAGTCAGTATATCGAGATTTGGATCTATTCTTTTCGTTAGCACACTGTGTACCGAAAATTACATAACAGTTTTGAAAATAGTTTTCATACATTATACGTCCTACATTTGGTACTTCAAAATTGGACTTTACAATAGGTCTCCTACATTTGTTATTCAATAAGCCACGAGTGCATCGTTTCTCATTTGTTTCAACATTTGTCAACACGTTGCATCGCACCGACTATATTAGCACTTTCAATGCCCACAACAAACTCATGACGCTCATGCGCATCTTTAGCTTAGTTGCGTCGGGGCGGGCATTGTAAAGGTTGTACTTAGGTTTTATATTACTAGCAGCGCCTCGCGGTTTCATCCGCGGTAATTCGGTAATAAAGTATTATTGTATTGTATTGTAATTCCCATTCCCGTGGGAATTTCGAGATAAAATATAGCCTATGTGTTATCCATCTATCTCTGTGCCAAATTCCATCCATATCCGTTCAGTAGTTTTTGCGTGAAAGAGTAACAAACATCCATTCATCCATACTTACAAACTTTCGCGTTTATAATATTAGTAGGATTTTTAGTTGGATTTTTTATTGTTAGTAGGCACTTAGGTTATATCAGATAAACTTTCGCGATTAGTTAACATAAAAACGATTATTTATCGGGTAGTTATTTACAACTTTTGTTTATTGTCACCCCGTGTCGATCATAGCTGCAACGCGAAGGATACGTAGTGGAATTAAAGGATATAATCGTTAAGATGACATATGATTTTAAAAGAATTGCATATTTATACGACGACGCAGAGTAGCGTTTTTTCTATGTAAGTATACTTCTTTATTTACAACGAAAATTATCTCTACAATTAAGGAAGAAAAAAAATAACAACTAGTATATACAATTGAAACCATTGAGCTAACTGCAGACGGTTGCAAACAGTCTAAAGGTAGAGCATTTGATCCATGTCAATACCAGTCGGAAGCATACTATTGTAAGTATACTTATGTATTGTATTAAGTATATCAGTTATTTAGATAAAGCTCTTCTTAACTTGGTGCTAGATGTGGCTGTGTAAATTGTCCAGCGTTATTTATTGGATTTTAAACGGCAACTCAAAATATTATTCAAGAACTTTTTATGAGAACTTTTTTATAAACTTTTGTAAGGACACTGATGTTAGTAATATTTTCGCAAACATTTACCATTTTTTTGAAACACATTAGCCTCGTAGATTATGTGCATCATTTCTCTGAATTTCAAACACGTTGAATAGCACGTGGATATATTGTTTGGACACAATTTAAAATACAAATAGGGTCGATATAAATAATTGATAACCTCTAAGGTTACAGTGGTCAGTATGACTATAAGTTCATACATATGCTACATATGACTCTCGCACGAGAGTTTGGCATTTTGAATAGCATATCTAAAATGCGACTGTGAAAAGGGGTATGCGAGCGGTGTAATGGGTTTGCCTTTTTTTACCTTTTTCACAGAGGTTTTTAGGGTTCCTTACCTCAAAAGAAAAAAACTAAACTCTTATAGGATTACTTTGTTGTCCGTCTGTCAAGACAAGTCCCTTTTTCTCAGGAACGCGTTGAGGTCTCAAGCTGAAATTCATATGAAATTCGACTATTAACTTAAGTCTACTGTTCCTTACAGCTGTGAAAAAATCAAACTTCTAAACAAATGCAATCAAAATATATAAGCTTTAATGTTGCTAATTATCGACACTCACTAGGGAATCAAAACCTACAGGGTATGAATGTATGTGTGTAATGTGATTCAGAATTCCGTGAATACAGAATCTTGAAATTTGGTACGAAGCTACGACTTATAACATATCACACATAAAAGAAATGTAGTTAAAAGCATAAAATTTTAGTTACATCATATCAAATTAATATATTTTTGCAAATAATTTTACAGAACCCTTCGTGAGCAAGTATGACTCGCACTTCGCCAGTTTTTTTATTTCTGTTTCCATTTTCTCGCTTTTGGAGGAAAGGAAAACTAACTGTTTTTAAAATCTAAAAATTAAACATTTATTAACTTAATTAAAATTTAAAAATATGAGGTAGTATAATAAAATACAATAAATAATGCTGGACAATCCACACAGCATCATCTAGCCCCAATCTAAGCAGAGCTTGTGTTATGGGTACTAGATAACTGATATACTACTCGTACATAAATAGTTTTTATTACACCTAGAAAATATCTGCACATCGTACCAACATTTAGTGTCGGGAATCAAACCCTCAACTTTACCTGAATTGCAGGCGTACACAATAAAATTTTGAGGTGACGACAATGTCTTAATAAACGACCGACCCATTTATGTAATTAACATGATTGAGTACCAGGAAGCCCGTTAAAACTTTTACCATCCAAAAGTCTACTTTAACTTCTGAAATATTAAGTTGTCTTTAACATGAAAAAGATAAAATAGTTGTGCCGTTTTATAAATAATAAACTGTGATCTTGCTCTTCAGCGTGTTGGCAATTTTATATCATAGAGTTATAGTAATGAAGTTGCTATTCGATCTACGGGGCTATAGCTTTTTTCCTCCCCTTCCTTTGTCGGTACATTGTCATGTACCTAATACCTTTTAATTTAAGGCAACCTACGATATACCACCGACTACATTAAAGGTATCTAAAAAAACCGGTCAAGTGGGAGTTGGACTCGCGCACGAAGGGTTCCGTATCTATAAAATGCCAAAAAATCTGTAAGGGAGCCCCTTTAAAATCGATTTTATTTTGTTTTTAGTATTTGTTGTTATAGCGGCAATAGAAGTACCTACATAATGTTTGAAAAATTCAACTGCCGCGGTTCTTATGACAGCCTGGTGACAGATAGAATTCCCATTTTTACCCTTTGGGTACGGAACCCTAAATACCATATTTGTTTTTTTATTAATTGAGATTTACAGGCCCAGGGAGAAAGCGTGATGAAATATTTCTATTCATTTATAAAGTTGTTCGTGTCGTTATAGTGTCTTAGTATATAAAGATAAAGCGCAAATAAAAGATTTGCTAATCACATATAGGTATTATATTAACAGAATAGAAACAGGAATGTAAACAAATTAAAACTAGAAACAATTGAGCTAATATCATACGGTTAACGTAAAAGGTATCGTGCGCCAGCATAGAATAAAAGAAAAATAATCAAAAATAAATATATATAAATATTTTTAGATATCAGATAGCCAAAGGGACAATATAATATCAGATAGACAAATATACTCTATATTAAATATTTTTTTTTCAAAATATAACCGACTTTATTAACAACGAAAATTACAATCAAGGAATAGAAAAAAATACAACTAGTACCTATATAATTGACAAAAGCCTTTTATATAATTGACAAAAGCTCGAAAACCTCGACTCGTGAATCATACTCGAACTTGACAGATCTTATTTTATTCTGTGATGTGCTAATATTTTGCAATAAAATTATAACCCGAGCATATTACAATAATAAGCACGTAAACAAAATCGGAAGTAGTTATCTAGTAGCAACCAAATGGAGAAAGCAATAAATCTTCATAATGGTTTGTACAGTCAGCTACACAAGTACCGAGATGTAAATTTGTTTGATCAATTTAAAAAGATAGGGAGTGAGTACAACGACTTTGAACTTAAAAAGGAGGTTCGATTGTATTTATTGTAAAACTGAAATAGAACTTTTAAGTACTAGATAAACCTATTTTCATGTTTTTTTTTATTTGAAAGCTGATTCTTTTCATATGGTTCCATATAAAATTGATCAAGATCTAACCAGAAGTTTTGTAGTTCCATAGTGAAGTGTGTTTTATTGAATTCAACTACATTAAAATTAAAACTTTAATTTTAACATTTTAAGAACTAAAACTTTTATGCATACCTAAGGTGTTCTCAATTAATGCTTCAAAGTTTCAGTTTTTTAAACACTCCTAATTATCATTAAGTGGACGATAGAGGTTTTTTAATGATGTTTTTCATTGATTAATTAGATCATTAGGTATTTACTCAAAATCTTTCGCATGTCAAAGCAGTCAAATTGGTTTTATGTCAAAGAAGTCAAAGTTATATTGGGTAAATTGATTTTTGTCGTTGACTATACCATTGTCTAGACTCTATTTAGATTCTAGAAGCACGCTGCCGAAACTTAGGGCAATGAACTGTCGGTGCTTTTCGAAGCGAACTGATTTCTTTACATTAAGAAAAAACTCCAAGATCCTTACTAATATTATAAATGCGAAGTTTGTATGGATGGTTGGATGTTTGTTCCTCTTTCACGCAAAAACTACTGAACGGATCGAGGTCAATTGAAAGATTTTGAATAGACGTAGTTTTAGCCGTGGAATAAAACATAGGTTTTTCATCCCATTAATCCGTTCCCATGATAGAAATAGCTTTGATAATAAAACCTGCATATTATGCTGAGTTGGGACTTTTTGTAACTGAACTAAATTACTGTATTTTAACTCATAGGTCTCTAATTTAATTTATTTGTTACTTATATTTTATAATTTGACTCGCCGTGTGGTGCCGGCTTAGAATAGCACTACCCCAACTCTTCCCGTGGGTGTCGTAAGAGGCGACTAAGGGATATACGGGGGGGTGGGCAGCAGCACCCCTCTAGAACAACCCCACCATCAAACTGCGATCCCCAACCCGCATGCCCAGCGTGGGGATTATGGGCATTACCCCTTAATGATAAGCAAAGCCAAAAAACGGCCCCTAGTTCCCGGCCGCCTCGCTATTCCTGGCCATGGTAGCGGTCATGGTAACGGCGGGGCAGGGGGTGCTAAGAATCACCGGTATTCAGGCTACCACACGCTTACTAAAATTACCCTGGCTACGTTTAACGGACGCACTCTGAGGCTTGACCATCATCTAGCGCAGTTGGAAGTGGAGTTAGAGAACATTAAATGGCATGTTCTCGGGTTATGTGAAGTCCGTAGAGAGGGGGAGGACACCGTAACCCTAGACTCGGGCCATCTTCTCTACTTTCGTGAGGGTGATAAAACATCCCAGGGTGGAGTAGGTTTCCTCGTCAATAAGGCCCTCTCTAGCAACGTTCAAGAAATCTCCAGTGTGTCGACCAGGGTAGCGTACCTGATCCTTCGGCTTTCCAAGCGGTATAGCATGAAGGTAATTCAGGTCTACGCACCGACCTCGGCACACTCGGATGATGAAGTGGAGGATATGTACGAAGACATATCCAAAGCCTTACACAACACCACTAAGGCTCACTTCAACGTTGTTATGGGGGACTTTAACGGCAAGGTGGGAATCCAGACTGGCAATGAATCCCGAATAGGCCCGCATGGTTATGGAATCAGGAATCACAGGGGGCAAATGCTTGTCAACTTCCTTGAGAAAGAGGGACTGTTCTTAATGAACTCCTTCATTAAGAAACAGCCTCAAAGGAAGTGGACGTGGCAAAGCCCCGACACTGTGACTAAAAATGAGATCGACTTCATCATGACGGATAGCAAGCACATATTCAGAGATGTCTCAGTGATCAACAGGTTCAATACCGGATCTGATCACCGAATGCTCCGAGGCACTCTGAATATCAACTTGAAGCTTGAAAGACACCGTCTGATGAAGTCCACGCTCCGACCAAATCCAATCCAAATCATGGCGGGCACCGAGAAGTTCGAGCAGCTACTCGGAAACAGATTTGTTGCCTTGGAACCTACTGATGACGCTGACGAGAGCCTACACAATCTGGTCGAAACGTTGAGGGATGAGGGCATCAAGTTCTGCAAAAAACAGCGAACTGGCAAGAAGTCCAAACTCTCGGATGAGACTCTGGATCTGATGACAAGAAGACGGGAAACCACCCAAGTGTCTTCGGAAGAGAGGTCAGACCTGAACAAGCGAATTGCGAAGATGGTACGGCGCGACCTTCGGAGCTCCAACACACGCCTCATTGAAGAGGCGATAGAGCGAAACCGAGGGTCCAAAGTATTCACTCAGCAGCTTGGCAGGAGCCACCTGACGAAGCTTAAAACGCACGATGGGAGGACCGTACTGTCGAAACCGGAGATTTCAGCCGAGATAGAGGATTTTTATGGCCGTCTGTACACTGCACATGCCCCTCGTTCCCGACGAGACGACCTTGATTCTAGAGCCACCCTGACACGCCACTACACCGACGAACTGCCAGACATCAGTCAAGACGAAATCGTGTTAGCTTTGAGGCAGCTTAAAAATGGAAAAGCCCCCGGTGAGGACGGTATTACTTCAGAGCTTCTGAAGGCAGGAGGAGCCTCCGTTATACAGGAGCTACAACACCTCTTCAATACCGTCCTCCACAGTGGGAGAACTCCTAAGATGTGGAGCAGGAGTTTGGTGGTGCTCTTTTTTAAGAAGGGTGATAAAGCTCTCCTTAAAAATTACAGACCCATCACACTCCTGAGCCACATCTATAAGCTGTTCTCACGAGTGATCACGAATCGTCTCGCCAGGAGACTTGACGAGTTCCAGCCACCGGAACAGGCCGGGTTCCGCGGAGGATATGGCACCATAGACCACATACACACAGTGAGGCAGATTATACAGAAGTCCGAAGAGTATAATCAGCCCCTGTGTCTCGCTTTTGTGGACTATGAGAAAGCCTTTGACTCCGTTGAAACCTGGGCTGTTCTGGAATCCTTACACCGATGCCAAGTAGACTATCGTTACATCGAAGTGCTGAGGTGTCTCTATGAAGCTGCCACTATGAGTGTCCAAGTACAGGACCAGCAGTCTAAACCTATCCAATTGCGCAGAGGAGTGAGACAGGGGGATGTCATATCCCCGAAACTGTTCACGAGCGCATTGGAAGATATGTTTAAGACGCTGGACTGGAAAGGTAAGGGCATTAACATAAACGGCGATTACATCTCACATCTTCGATTCGCTGATGACATAGTCGTAATGGCGGAGTCGCTAGAGGAGCTGACCCACATGCTGGACGGCCTAGCTTCAGCCTCGCGATGTATCGGTCTTGGCATGAATTTGGATAAAACCAAAGTCATGATCAATGGCCACATTGTTCCGGGACCGATAGTCGTTGATGGTCACCTTCTTGAAATTGTTTCCGAGTATACTTACCTTGGGCAGATTGTACAGCTAGGTAAAAACAATTTTGAGAAGGAGGCCAAGAGGAGGATCCAGCTAGGCTGGGCAGCATTTGGGAAACTACGTCAAGTCTTCTCTTCATCCATACCGCAATGTTTGAAAACGAAAGTTTTCAATCAGTGCGTCCTACCCGTAATGACCTACGGAGCAGAGACGTGGACACTCACGGTAGGGCTGGTTCACCAGTTCAAAGTCGCCCAGCGAGCTATGGAAAGAGCTATGCTCGGAGTCTCTCTGAAGGATAGAATTCGTAACGAATACATCCGACAGAGAACCAAAGTTATCGACATAGCTCAAAGAATTAGCAAGCTGAAGTGGCAATGGGCCGGCCATATCTCGCGAAGAACCGACAACCGTTGGGGTAAACGTGTTCTTGAGTGGAGACCGCGACTCGGTAAACGTAGCGTAGGACGCCCTCCGGCCAGGTGGGATGACGATCTGCGAAAGACTGCTGGCAGATGCTGGATGCGTCAAGCTGAAGACAGGGCGCAATGGCGCTCATTGGGGGAGGCCTATGTCCAGCAGTGGACTAATATAGGTTGATGATGATGATGATGATGATGATTTTATAATTTTAGGTAAGTTGCAAATAAATTTCGTTGATTTGATTTGATTTGAAATAGCTACAATCGATAACGCTGCCGATTCCTAAGCTTGCAGCATAGGAGTCAAATTAAATTTAGTACAATGTTTTTATAGGGCGGTAAAATAAAAGAAATTATATAGTATTATATACCTAACTAGCGACCCCCGGCTTCGCATGGTTTTATTATACGTATAAACCTTCCTCTTGAATCACTCTATCTATTAAAAAAAACCGCATCAAAATCCATTACGTACATAAGGACAGAGAAAGCTTAGAAAGTGATTAATCTATCTTTATTGTTTTGCTACGAGCAAGTTTGAATATGAAATAAAATTAGAGGTATACAATACAGAAAATCGTGTAAAATCTACTTGACGCTAGATGGCGTTTTTACATCGTTATTTACTAATAGTCAAAATATATATATAAAAGTAAATCAAATAATAATGGCTAACCCAAGGTAAAAAAAACTGAGCTTCTGGTGGATGCGACGCGTAACCCGAGAGCTGGTGAGTATCTGGCTCAGAGCGTGGTAATGCAGCCAGTGTCTTGGGGACGCCGCGCCGGACGCGACGACTAGTATTGACATGGCTCAGTTGAGCTACCTCAAAGGTATCAATGGTTTCAATTGTAAATACTAGTTACAGTTTATTAAAGCCTGATTGTAATTATCTTTGTTTATGATGAATTTAAATCCAAATAATAATTAAAACCGTTAAAATTTGGATTTTTCTCTAACTATCTGCGCCCAGCGGCTTAACCGGCGTGCAAATTGATTAAAAGTAGCCTTTGTTTTATTCGGGGCCTAGAACTACATACGTCTATGGTGTATGTAGTTCTAGGCCCTGTGATGGTTTTAAAAAAAATCTTCTTTTCTTAAAAGACAAACTTATTATGTATATATATATATGTATATATGTATATAATGCGGGTTAACTATGAACCTTTTTTGTGTTTGAAGAATACCAACGTTACCTCACAAAACAAAACAGTCACTAAGCATCTTATTTATTCTTTTGTACTTAATCACTTAATTAGGCCAGCTGTATTAAAAAAAATAACAATGATTAATTTTACAAAGAAATTCATTAAAAAATCATCTCACCAACTCATTAATTTGTAGCAACAAGTTATGCGAATGCGAACCCCAACGACTTAGAATTGCAAATGCAATAAAGGCGTTCGAAACAAAGCGTAAACATCGGCCTACCCCATTGTGGGGCATAGACACCATGCCTCTACATAGACGACCATAGAGCTATAGATAGCCCAGGGTTTACTGGGCTAAAAGTTGAATGAACCTAGGAATCTCGCGTCTCATTGCTCTCAGCACACCCACACACACAGACATACACACTGTCACACACAGCCGCAAAACAACGATGGAAAACACACACTAATGGAACCGAAGCGTGAGAAATGTTGATAACTCACTTGTACGAACTTCCGAGTTTATATCAACAGTGAATGAACTTGTGTGGGTGAATTTCGGGTAAGCGTTCGAAATTTGAATCACGTCTGCGACGCGCGCGGACAAATTGATGATAAACTTTTTAATTTACCATCGATACCGCACCCGAGACACCTATTTCGGGATAATTGAATTTAAAAATAAATTAGACTGAGATAGCATCGCAGTTAATATGGTGTGCGTAGGTGTAAGACCTCCTCTGCCTTATGCAATCCTGGTATCTCTTCGTATCTCGTTTGCGCATACATTTTAGTACGAGTTTTTTTAAGGTGAAATAAACCGAACCGGTATGACGAGGCTATTTCTTTGCATTTCCGCGTTGGGAAAAGTGAAGTCATTTGCGCCTAAAAAGTTAAGGTTTTTAAAATAAGAATGCGTGTTTGGAATGCCAATGCTGAATATTTAGCGATTACCTACTTGTGTATTAAGTTTTAATCATAAACTTGTTTGTAATGAAAATTGAACAATTCATTATTTAACGTTAAATAAGAAATGAAAAGGTTATAGGTGCATATGAAGCCATCTTAAAAAGGTCAAAGTTTTTTCTTTTTACGTGTATGTCTTATAATGTCAAGGTGTGTGGGATAAAATCAATATACAAGTATTGAGATAATCATCTGCATATAATTATCAAACATGTCCGCCAGATTGGCAGTCATTGCTTCCTTCGATTTTCAAAAGTCATCTGATAATCTGGAAAGAGTTGCCAGCATCATGTTTAGGTATAGAAAGTTAAATTAATTTTTCAAGGTTCGGATGGTTTACACTTTTAGTAAAACCGCCTTCATTATTTTTGCATAAAATATTTACTGAAACTTACTTAGGTATGAATTCTCTTATTTCAATTACCTAACTAGCCCTATCTTATTTGCAAATTCGTAAATAAGATAAATAAAATGTTAAAAAGAAAGCTAAAAGCTTTATTACAGTGCTACCTTCTACGAAATAATCGCAAACACTCGTAGGTCTACGATTCGTAGCACTCGAGTAACAGATTTTATTTCCGGAATTTAAGTTGTTTATTTTAATATTACTTAGATTTTTTAAACCCTGGTGGAATCTATTTGTCTTCTGTATTGTCCGGCAGGGGTTTTTATTTCAATACAAGTTTAGAATAGGTAAATACCATTACCAAACGTTTATATGGAGAAAGATTTATTTTACCTTATGAGTACTGATCTTATAAGTACTGATTATATTTAAAATAAAATAAGTGCTGATATTATATTCTTTATAACCTTTGAAAAAAGACCATTGTTTTTTTATACAATTGTACAAGAAAAGCGTTATGCTGAAATTTTGGAACTATTCTACAATGTTAAGCACTTTATTAACAACGAAAATTACAAGCAAGAAATAGAAAAATTACAACTAGTATTTACAATTGAAACCATTGAGCTATCTGCAGACGGTTGCAAACAGTCTAAAGGTAGCTCAATTGATGATCTTGTGTACAAACAACACACAAAAGTCTTGTTTACATCATTATTGATATGATTTTATTAACATAGCATTAAAAATAAGCTAAAGTCAATGCTTTAACTGATTTTCTATACTATGAACAACAAAGAGGTTACTTTCTGTCTGAACACATTCTAGAAATGTTTATCACTACATAGTATAAAACAAAGTCGCTTTTTCTGTCCCTATGTCCCTATATGCTTATGTTCCTTTGAATGCTTAAATCTTTAAAACTCCGCAACGGATTTTGACGCGGTTTTTTTTATTAGATAGAGTGATTCAAGAAGAAGGTTTATACGTATAATAAAACCGTGCGAAGCCGGGGCGGGTCGCTTGTTTACTTATATTTTTATAAATATTAGGCACTGCAGTAAATTACTTAGTATTATAGCTTATTTTAATATTAAGAGATCCATAGGTTACGTTCATAATACAGCTAAAGATTTCTTCATAAACACTATCAAACGCGACCTCTGTAGCACTATAAAACACTTCCTCATAGTAAATCGTCAATACATTTATCCGCCATAGATCCGGGGTGAATGACCGATGCAAATACGGGAACCCGTCTGACAATTAATGCGAACTGGAAAAGCGCGGGAAAGCGCACGGAAAATTGCCGCCATTTCGCTGTTTACTTTTTACATGGTAACATGGGGACATTTTGGAAATCTGAGCTTTGGTTGGTTACTCAAAACTAAAAACAAAGAAGACAGAGTTATATTTTCACCAACAATAAAACTTTTAAATGAAAACCATCGTTCTACTTCAATAATTATGTAAACATTTCTTCTCTATTTTCTTTCACTCACTTTGGTGAAGACTCTGTTAAATCCACCAGCAGGCAAAGGATCTACATGTCTAACTATTAACAAGATAACAGTAAAAAATTACATCGTATATATTATGTCATATATTGCGTAAATTATTGAATTTGAAGAAAATAATTTCAAATATTTTTACACATTCTATGTTGACGCAATTTTTTTTCTAATAAACCATTAACAACAATCCATGATCTTAGATCTAAGTATAAGTTCTAAATTCAAACTTCGAATAGTTGTAGGTGGAATTGGGGATAGCTCATCCCGTAAATGAAATTGGCCGGATTCGAACACTGTAGGTATTTATTTACACCTTTTACATTATGTTTCTACGGCTACAAATAATAATATTCTGTAGGATTGTGGTGTGTTAAGAGCATGGTTCATAAGATCAAAAGAATAAAAAAGCCTAACAACTATATGGAAAATTATTTTAGCGATGAAAATAAATTCATCTATTTACTAACGTTAATAGCAATGTACTCGTAGTAAACGTTTTTCCTCTACAATATAAGTTGCTATTGGAAAATTAATGATGAAGGAAAATTGAGGCACCTTTTGCCTACGTAGGGGAAATAAAATACATCGAAAACCAGTTTGAGGATAATAAAGTCACAAAGATCCTAAACGATCTGACATCATCATGGATAATGAATGAGCCACGTTGGAAAACATAAAACCAATTTTTGTTAAACCCAAAGACTATTTTAAGTTTAGTCACGTCGCGTACCTACGCGATCATGTTTTCGTGTCATCAGAATTAACACCCAAGTGTATATAAAAGGACCGAAGCCAAAAACGTAGCTTCTCGTACTTAGCTTTGAGCGTTCATTGCATTTCCTAGTTCCTCGTGTATTCCGGTTAATTACCCGTATTCCCCGATATTACCTGTATTCCTATGCCAGTTACATCGTTATCACTGTCCCAACACTACAAGCACTACTTGTTATCGACAGACGGGAGTATCTCTAGCCAGAAGTGATACAGATAATAATGTTACTTCGTAAGTGATACTGCATCGTTACTGCGAGAGGGCTGTCGCGTTCGACGTTCTAATATCAAATTTCTTTAAAACAAGTTTTTTTCGTTGTTAAGGAGGTCTGTACTCATATAAAATCGCATTCGACATTTGAATGTCTTATGAAATTACTTTTTAAAAATATATTCTAGATTCTATGAAAGGGACATTCGAAATTTCAAAATACGAATAATTAAAAAAAGTTTTACTCCGCACTTTGTTATCTACACACTAAAGTAAGAGCGCGTTGAACTCTAATGTATGGAGTAACGTCAACGCGCGTAGCACTTGCGTAGCACATGTGTAGTACATGCGTAGCACATTCGTAGCACATTCGTAGCACATGCGTAGTACATCCGTAGCACTATTATAGTCTCCACACACTGAAGCCGGAGGCGGAGCGCAGGCGAAGGCGTGCCGATATTTCCTATGACACCGCGCCGCCACCGCCTGCGGTGTGTGTGTAGGCTTTCATAAGATTCAATAGAATACAACTCGCACGCCTTCGCCTCCGCTCCGCCTCCGGCTTCAGTGTGTGGAGACCTTTTTTGAAGGCTTTATTTATGCGACGTAACTCTTTTGTTTAGTACGAACGTTTGTCCGTGGCAGTTGTAGCGTAAGTATCGACCACTACAACTCAGCTCGTGGTTCTCATAAGACTCGACTAAAGGAATCTACGAGAGAAAGGCCGAAACAGCCTCTTTTCGTATATTTTAACACCTCCACTGCGATTGCCAACTGGCTAGGCAGATTGGCTATCGCAGTAGAGCGTGGAGATTTTAGCAACGGAGACCTTTACCCCTGTGTGAGGGTAATGTTCTTAGCGTGGTAACACTGTCTTCAATCATTGACTACTCTTTCGTAGAGTATAGGTAAACGCGAGTACTGAACACAACACAACGTACACGCGTAAACGCGCTTATTGTCGTTCCTAGACACACGGACAAGAGTTTTTTTCCTTCTTATAATTATTTATTCTTACCTATCCAATTATATTACAGTGATTTTTCATCGATGATAGGTGATCATCTCAAGAGACAGAAAATTTTTGGGATATGTATCTTTCGGTAAAATTAATATAGGTACCAAGCTATATAAAAACATAAAATAATAATATAATTATACCCAAACATTAGTTTGAGTTTATAGTGGTAATCACGTGATTAGGGAAGTCAATGATCCATGAACACCATCGTGCCTATTCGTTTATATCATTGAATAATATACAAAGAACAACCTAAATGTAAAATTCAATGATGTAGCTTTAACAACACAACGTGTGTCCATTGTAATAACGCCTTGATACTCCCGGTAGTTGGAGGCAGCCCTACCAGGAGTACAGAAACAAGCTCTACACTGGGCTAAAAGTTCATCGACCAATGACACCGCACTTATCTAACACGACGTCGAATGGAAACGCATTCTAAATGCAAAAATATTTTATTGTCTGTGGTTTACATTTTTAATGGTGTTAAATGCGAAATGTCACTGCATTTTGGCTAAATTGTGTAGCTGTGTTTTTGTTTGGGGCAATATCACTACGCTTAGGTTAGGTTTGGTAAAATACATGGAATAAACGTGTTCTTCTGTGACCAGATGAAATCAGATAGGAGAGCTTTTGAGAGCCTAAGATTCAGCAGTCTCCTAACATCACATCCTGAATGCGGCAAGCTGTAGATAAAACGCTATGGTTCTTATTAGGACAGTAGACCGTATCCAGTGACGCTCGAGGGATGTTGATCGGCTGATGATGATGAAAACAAAATGTCACCCTGTCAACAGCGAAGTTTAAAACACGCTTTCCACACCGCAAACAAGCCACAGAACTGTTTATATTGCACTTACTTATAATTTGCAGACTTCATTGTTGCTAGCTAGATGCGTTACAACATCGTTTCTTTAAGTGTCATCTTTGTCATGAGGCCAAATTTATAACCACGTCGCCTTATCATAAGTCCCTGCTGCAAAAGTAAATAATGCAAACAATTTTTATATTGTTTCCATGATAGCATTCCTTTTTTTTTTAAATGAAACCTATTGTTGGTGGGATAATAAATCAGTTGACTGAATTGAAGGGTAAAAGAAAATTAAAATGTACCCACCGTAGTTTGTAGTTACATCGAAAAACAACTGTTGACTTTCGACGACCGCCATTGTCGACAAAATAAAAGTAAAAGAGACCAACACTCGCCAGCAAGGTACTAGGAGCGCATAAAAACGAGAGGGTAAAATTCTAACTCGTTCCATTCAGTATATCAACGACGACACGATAGATTTATCTTTTGAGATAATTTGTATTAACTTGTGTGTTCTAATTATAAAATTATCTGAGGTTCAATGTTTTTCAAGGTGGTTGAATTTTCATTTACCTATGTTTATCAAGGATTTATCTTACTTATAAGTACATATATATATTATTTTCAATTTTCTGAAAAAATAATTATTGAGAGAATAACCAAAAAAGATAACTGAAAAGATAAATCTATTTAATTTAAAAATGAAATTTTAATTTTAGAACATGCACAAAATCTTTTGGTAGTGCTGGGATAAACAAGTTAATTCGGACTTTATCGATAAACTCGATGACATTTAAACTTCGAAATGGATAATTAACACCTAGGACTTCACACGGTGAACAAAAGTTCCTTCCCAATTTACCGCATGCACAACATAACTTCCGCGTAAAATCTGTGAATATTTGTTTCAACGCAGATAGACCATTTATTTCACCATTTTGTTTTTTTTATCCTCACAACAATGAAACTCATGTATAAAATCTATTTTTCTACTGACAACTGCAAAGGCATGCCGACTTATGGACCACTAATAGTCAACCAATAGCCTAATTATAAACTAAATTTGTCTTCACCACCTAATCTAATCTTAACAGCGATATTGTGGTGAGTATATATAGCCCTTGTGCGACGCTACTAACTCGGAATGTCGTAAACGAGTTCTTGAATGGGTAGCACTAACACGTACCATCCCGAAGGCAGGACAGGAAGGCATGTCCAAAAGGAGAGGCTGGGAGGCTGCAATAATCGTCATTCTTCAGATTATGTCATGCTGGTGAGATTTGTACTGTGCTAGGCTTGGTTTATGTGCGCGGTAGATTTATGGGAGGTTGCTAGCTACAACATTTAGAAGCTTCTTTGTTAGTTTCTTGGTCCTTTGTAAATACAAGTCGATTGCGATATTTCATGTCTTAATTACAAATTTCTACAAATAACATTGGAAATTATATTGTAGTTATGAACAATTTCATTTCATTTCCTGGCAATAATTATAAAAAAAAAAAAATATTAAAAAAGGCAGTAACGTCAAATAAAGCGATTAAGTATAATTTCGGATGTTATTAAAATGAAAGACGCTCTGGTAATAAGTTACCTATGTATTAAAATATGGTCAAATCAGATTTAATTTATAGTAGGAAGTCAATAGTTCCTAAGTAATATTTCAAATTGAATGAACTTCGTAAACCACAATAAAAAACCGGTACACCCACCTGTAAACATGAGACAATGAAGAATTTACACAACCAATTAAACAAGAACCTTAGATACCTTCGGCTTTTGACTTGGACTTCAGAAGTGACATGACATTTTTGTACATGGGAGGTCTTTTTACACTGGTGTTTGAATTACGTGTAGGCGCCATTTCTCAATTTGGTATTCCTCGGTACGTGTGAACCTTTTCTCTAGTTGATATAAAATTCGGAGTTCGTGGAGGTAATGTGTGTTGATTTCGTAATTCTACGTGGGCTTTCAAAGCACAATACTTTTTGTTTTGACTATGCACATCACTAATTGGCAGTCGAATTTTCAAAAAGAAAACACAAGAACTGATCACAAACATTATGATGAATCACAATTAAAATATTCAAAAATGTATGTAGAGTTCTTAACTTAGAGATAAACAAAGAATGAGAAAGTTCGTACATGTTTATAGAGGTAAGTAAAACAAATTGAAACTTGGCGGAAATGAAATTGTTAATGCTTCCAAACAACCCCATAAGTCATAACCATAACTGTCCACAAAAAACTACATACTCGAATCCCCCATAACTAACAAAGCATCAATGAAGTTATCGATATCCCAATCGCTGATCACGTTATCTATCGAAATAGACAACGTAAAACGTCAAATCTACCAGGCGCACATGACTAACACAAGGGTAAACTATTTCGACAGTCGAACGTTCAACTAAAACTTCTAAACTTGAATATTACAGACAGGGATGCAGCTATCTGAAACGCGCGCGCTCTCGCTCGTTTTACGTCAGTTGACAAGCAGTGGGTGAACGAACTTCGAGAGTTTACTGGGCTAAAAGTTGAATGTACCTCCGTTCGCGGACATTACGAACAAGATAGCAACTTTACCACGCTATCCGATATAAAACTGACCCAAACACCTTTTACTTCCGCTTCTATTTTAGACTCAGAAGCCAAGACACTAAAGTTTAATCTCGCTTTCCAGGAGAGTATCAAAAAGTCGTTCGTTTATGAGGAGGCATGTTTCTCACGAGTACCAGCACATCCGCAGGCCGGTAGTGAGACACGTGTGCAGATGAGAAAGGTATGCATGTGTGCCGCGAGGCTGGTGTAGTCTTGAAAATAATTTCGCGGTCATACAGAGTCGGCGAGGGTTCACACAACCACCTGTCTCTGTTGCACGCCTGGTTATTTATATCTACGTGTAATGCTTGAAATGTTTGATGAACGCGGGCTTGTGTTGATCTGTCAGTGTCAAAAATGTCTTCCTGGATATCACTTCCGGGTTAAGTTTACCCGGAAGTGATAGGCTATGGGTTGTTTCCTTCCTCTGTACACTTTTTCAGTGACTTTGGTGACTACGAGAACTGAAAATTAGGCATTATTGTCTAGTTTTCACGTTATTTTCGGCTCTAAATATTACAAAACTTATAACATCTCATTTAATCGTCCATCGATGTCTACGACAACAGTCTTTGACAGGATAAGTTGTACTAGTTCATCCTAATCATTAACGAACGATTACGAGAAAAAAATTAATCGAAAGCGTCTAGATAGCACAGCAATACCTGCTGGTCTAAACTGAATAGGCAAGGAAGGACAGAACATAGGTATACAAACCAAAATAAAGTTGAGTAAAATAAAGTTCAAAAACACAACTCATGGGGAAGATAATATTAAGAATGTTTGATTAAATATTACCCACTCACACTAAATATTGGAAACTAACTGGACAATTAGTATGTTTACATTCTGGCAACACTGGGGAGATTTGTGTTTTACTTGTGATGTTTATGTTTGTGAAAATATTGCGTAAAATCGAAGAAATCAAATCAAAATCTACCTGCTACTGATTGTAGGAACCGGCGGAAGATCAGCGTTGCGTGTATATACTTGGTCCCCAGGTATCTACACGTAGCATTCATGCTGAGCCGCTTCCTAGTTTCTAGCTACAATCCACATACACATACTATAGCTATGCTAATGTACCTATTTTAAGTATTTTTGTAAACCTAGATTGTATTTAAAAATAAATATATTTTCTTTCTTTCTTTTCTTTCTTTCAAATCAAAATCACCAAACCACTTTTGTCGATGTTTCGCTCAAATAGAACGTATAATTTGAATTTACCTTTATTACCTCCGAAAATAAAAAATCCAATTTTGAACTTAGGACAAGTCATTGATAGAACAAGTGCAATGACCTTATCAAATCGGCCAATCGCGATGATTTCCCACTCAATTTAAAAAATTAGCCATATCCGGTAATAAAACAAATGAACGAAATTCAATTTTGAATTCAGAACCTCATTTGGACTTCGATGGATTTGATTTATTGCTAGCCGTAAAGTCAATAATTTTGGCGGTAAACTTAATCATGAAAACGATGCACGATGCATACCTACCTAACCTATAAGTTTATTCTAAAATTAAACTTTTGTACATACTTCTTAGAAGCTTCTTAGAATTTTCTCTTTTTAAGCTCCACGTACATAAGTTCATACTACGACATGAACGCCCAGAGCTTTTAACAAGATCGGGTAGCTGGTGTGTAAAACCATGGAATAGTGGCTTTACAATACAATACAATACAAAAATGCTTAAATGAACACCAGAAAAAACATTCAAAAAAAGATTACATAACACCAGTACAATGGGCGGCCTTATCTCTCTTCCAGGCAACCTTTGGGTGGAAAGAATTATGTGAATTTAAGAAAGGTATTCTGTATTCTTCGTCTTATTTGTATTCATAACTAGCACCCGCCCCGGATTCGCACGTTTTTATTATACGTAAGCCTTCCTCTTGAATCACTCATCTATTAAAAAAACCGCATCAAAATCTGTTGCGCAGTTTTAAAGATTTAAGCAGACATAGGGACATAGGGGCATAGGGACAGAGAAAGCTTTGTTTTATACTATGTAGTGATAGTGACTATGTAGTGAAGGGATGACTATGTACTTATCACAAACGATGAAGATAACGCCTCGTCGGTACCACGCTAGGAAATATCACCGGAAATCGAACCCAACACAACCTCCCGCATCGCAGGCAGTCCTTTGGCCGCTACACCACAAAGGTCGTTTACCGTATTCTCCTATGGAATCTCAAATACGGATTTGAAAAGTAGGTAGGTACTTACATAAGTACCATAAATAATAATAAATAATGCTAAACAAATCACACAGCATCATCAAGCAAGCTAAGCAGAGCTTGTTTTATGGGTACTTTTACTACTAGATAACTAATATACCTTCTTAATACATAAGTACTACATAGATAGGTATTTTTTACTTTAGGTACATAGAAAACAACCAGAACACCTTGAACAAATCTCTGCAGAGCGTACAAATATTTGTCCCAAGGCGGGAATCAAACCTGCAACCTGTTGCATAGCAGGCTTATATACCGCCCGCTGCGCCAGATAGGTCTGGTAACCTCCAGTTTTTTTGAAAAAAAGGAGGAAGGTCATTTTTATATTATTCTATAATTGACGTACAATTATGGAACTATTTTGGTGGTTATTGATGATTTCGAGATAGTCCCATAATTAAATACCCGTGTAGAAACTACTTATTTTATATACATACTAGCGACCCGCCCCGGCTTCTCACGGTTTTATTATACGTATAAACCTTCCTCTAAATTCCTATTAAAAAAAACCGCATCAGATTTAATAATACAAAGGGACATAGGGACAGAGAAAGCGACTTTGTTTTATTTGTACTATGTAGTGATAGTGATATCTCTTGTAAAACTTATAAAACTGTGTTAAGTTTTTCAAAAAAATCAAATTATCCACATCGCACCGGTTCAAGCCGGTAGAGCTTTGGAATGGTACGAATTTAGTGCGTCTTTCGCCGAATATCTTAAATTAAATTACGAATCAGAAAGACTTTCTCGAGACCACGTACTGTCTGGTAAAGTGGTAATCGTGTTTGAAGAGCGGTCAGTGATCCTTGTGAATGAATCACCATGATCGGCCAAGGGGTAATGATATTTAAAAAAGGCCGCTGAAAACCAGCGCTGCTGATTTTACTACTGAATATCATAGAACCTCCTTTTTCCAAAAAAACTGTGTTTTTTATGACCTAGACAATATTTAAAACTGAAACTTAATAAACTTAACTAAAAACTTAATACCTATACCTACTGAAAAACATGCACAAAAATAATGTTTCTTATAATAATACCATACTATATAAAAGAACAAGTAATATAAAAGTAACAAAACCTTTTTTGGAGACACCGCCCAGCCCAAAGCACCGAAGCTTTGTAGCTTGAAAGCTGAAATTTGAAGGGCAGGTCTCTTTTACTACACAGACCCCCGATAAAATAAGATTTTCGGAAATTCTGCCTATCTATGGGTTGTTTGGTTCATGATTTTTTGGTGTTTTTTTAACACTTTTTTTTGTAACTTAACCAGTGACCCGATTTGCTTGAAACTTATAGAGAACAAGCAGCGCCTCGCGGTTTCACCCGTGTTATTCCCGTTCCCGCGGAAATTCCGGGATAAAAATGTACCTCTGTGTTATTCCAGACTATAATCTATATCTGTGCCAAATTTCATCCTTATCCGTTCAGTAGTTTTTGCGTGAAATAGTAAACCCCTGAAAAGGGGATAAAAATTGAGATTCGTAGTTTGGCTCCGAAGTGAAATGAAATGTCTGTAACTTTTACTGTAGGATGCTTATGACCTGAAGTTTTCAGCATGTACTCATGAGTTCAAATACATATTTCAGGAATTTAAAAAAATATAATGGTTTGGTAGGTACTTAGATTGAAGACAGAGACAAATCGTAAAGTCTGAAGTAAAAACCTCCATAAAGCCTTGATGAAGGTTCGCTTCTTACCCGATATTGGAATTTTGCAATTCAAACATCCCAAATTATACAAGGTTTGTACCAAGAAAAGTAAACAAGAAGCAGTTGAATATATGAAGTGGAAAATTGGATTATAATACAACATACTTACAGTCTTTTCCTTTCCTGTTCCTTTTTCGCTTCCCAACCCATCTTACCTCGACCTCTTCGAAGCCCGTACCATTCGACCTATTTCTTATGACGTCACAACTTTCTACAGATGAAAGTACAGATAAAACCAAAAGTGCACCCCCAAGGCCATCCACTAAACCTTACACAATATTTAGGTCATAGAAAGCAGTGAAAGTGTTTTGACCGTGATATTACCTACTTACTCATCACTCTCCCTATTTTTATAGTGATCTTGACATTCACTTTCATTTGAAACTGATTTTAAACTTTAGTGTAGTTGTTTTAGGTTTATTTTTGGGTGTTGGGTATCTAGGTCATGGTCTTTAGATTGCGATTTAATAAGCACCTATTGTGTTGGTGAAAAGAGGAGAAAACTAACTAAACTAACGAACTCAACAATAACATACTGAAGAGAAACAAATTAAAACTAATATTTACAATTGCGTCAATCGAGTCTGAGTCTAAATGCAGATTGTTGCACCAATTAACAGTCTAGAGTTAGCTCAACTGATTCATTTCAATACCAATCAGAAGGACGCTTCTGACTGGTATGGATATGACAAGAAGCTCGAATCAAACTTACTACTTGGACAATGAATGTCCTTTACAACTAAGGTAGTAGTTGTAGAGGCCTAAATAAATATCTGTAAGTGTGGCCATTACACGTGATCCTCATTTTATCATTGTGGCTTTAGTAATTCACTGTTACCTAATTATTCGTACTTAAATGTTAGCTCAAGAAAAACGTTAATCTCACATCAAATAATTTGTCATTTGCCTAGCAGATACATCCTTTATCAACAACGAAAATTACAAGCAACGAATAGAAAAATTACAACTAGTATTTACAATTGAAACAATTGAGCTAACTGCAGACGGTTGCAAACAATCTAAAGGTAGCTCAACTGATCCATGTCAATACCAGTCGTCGCGTCCCCAAGACGGTGGCTGCATTACCACGCTGTATGGTAATGCTGATGCGCTGAGCCAGATACTCACCAGGGCATGCAGTCTCGACAAAGGTAGCGATCGCATAGCGACCGACATCGGTCGCAAAGTCGTTTCGACTTAGCGACCGATTTCGGTACATTTTAGTACATTTTAGCGATATTTGTAAGTCTCTACTAGCGGAACCATTATTTTTATCGGAATGTTACGAAAACAACTGTCAACTCTAGCGATCTTTGTCGATAACTGCGAATTTCTTTGCGAGTAATATTGACAGCCCGATAAGTATTTTAGCGATCGTTATCTACCCATAGATTTAGAATTTTTACACTTTATCAACTCATCTTCTGTGTAAAAGGGTTTTAAAGAGTTATTGGGTTTAATTTTTTAATGGCTTTAGCGTATCTAGCATTGGATTTGTTCACGGATGGTTCCAATAGTAGAAACTTACAAATATCGCTAAAAACATGTGATCGATAAGACTTTGCGATAGGGATTTTGAAAAAAATATCGATATATCGATATTTTTGGCCGATATTATTTATTCCCATATATCGATATAAAACAATAAATCAAATAATAAATAATAATAATAATAAATAATCATTAATCCTAATGATAATACATTTTCTAAGCGACACTATCATTAAAAACACTTTAAGCAAGAGAAGTGAAGTTAAAAAACTTCCTTGAAGGTTTTTTATCAATATAATTAAGTATGATGATAAAATACCTTCGTTTAATTAAAATTTTCATAGTTCAAGACAATGTTCATTGTAAAACATTATAAGTACTTACTACTATTACTATTGAGCTAAGCTTTAAGAATAATGTATTATTTTAAAATAGCAAAATTCTCTGAAAAGTAGACCGATATATCGAAATATCGATATATTTCTTCACTTCCGACATCCCTACTTTGCGACCGATTTCGGTCGCTATGCGATCTATGTCGAGACTGCATCCCCAGCTCTCGGGTCACGCGTCGCAACGACCAGACGCACAGTGTTTCGTCCAGTACATGCTAGCGGGACAAAAGTCAGGTCACCATTTCCATCAAATGACGATAACATGACGTAAAGAAAACCTCCCAGGTAACAAATTCCGAGAATCCCCCTTATTAACCCCCACTTGAGGGTACCTTATCAGTGGTCAAGGGTAGTCGATAATTTAAATGCAATTTGCAGTTCGTAATTACTTGTAATTTTGGCACACGGGCGATAGCATCTTCTGAAAAAATAGTTATATTAAAAAGTGTTGTGAGTGATGGAGTTTTCTGTTGAAGGTATGTATCATATCCTGTAATAATTATTTGCCGAATTTTCTAGCGATTTCTATTTTTTTATGACTGTTAAAGTTTAAATGGCAAATTTAGCAATGTTTTTTTTAAAGTATGAACTTTCAAAGACTGCAACTTTTTTTCCCTAAGAGTACCCGGTTTGATTCTATATTTTATACATAGAACATTTACGTACACAGTAGTTGATACATATTTTAGACCCCGAAAACCCCCGCAGTTAAAATTATTAGAGCTTATTAGCTTAGTAGTTTATTAGAGCTTGGCTAGAATATAGTATTATTTTTTATATTAATTAATATGTATGAATGCTTAATATGTTTCAATCTTATTTTCTACCCTTATTATGTGCAAATAAATGATTTGGAGTTTGAAATTTGAAATAATAAATAATAAAGAAAAAATAAATAAATTTCAATTTAAGAATTTTTTATCTTTTTTCACTTTAACGTTAAAATATAGTTGTAATATATAATAGACAGCAAAATAATAAAAAAAATATTTTTTCCCGCTAGCATGTTCTAAACGAAACACTGTGAGACGCCCAAATATTTTTTTAAAAACCCGCTCACACAGCCCGCACAGCCTCAGTACCCCACGGACCTCGAGCTCGACTCCAAGGGGAGCAAATGCATAGGTTCTGACTAGACCTGCATATTTCCGCCAAATAATCAAGCTACCTTTAGACTGTTTGCAACCGTCTGCAGTTAGCTCAATGGTTTCAATTGTATATACCCGTTTTAATTTTTTCTATTCCTTGATTATAATTTTCGCTGTTTTATAAAGATTTATGTTTATTTTGTAGGCCTAAAGATTTTTTTTATTTATTTCTGCTGGTTTCTCAGCAAGAGCGTCTCTATGACGACACTACCTGCATTGCATTGTATTAAATTTTTCAGCTGCACGTGCGAAGCCGAAGCCCGTGACTAGTAAGCTTATTAAAGAACTCTACTTATTAAGATAACCGAGAAACATCTAGAGCCATTCAAGATCGTGCGGGCGCGGTTTTCACTGGCTTTCTATACACTTTCACTTCACAGTCGGACAGACAAAACGACTGCAACTTTATCGGAACTGTGACTCAGTGTTTACACTTGAGAATGTAAATCTGGGCAGGAAAAACTCAGTTGTATATTATACTAGCTGGTGCCCGCGACTTCGTCTGCGCAAGATTAGATAGATAGATAGACTTTTTATTGGAAACACACAAACAGCATAGGAAAATTAACAAAAGAAACAAAATTAAATGGAATTAAGTCAGTCACAATAGAAAAGAAAACAGAAGAGAAAACAGGTAGGTAGGTACCTACATATCTAATACAATTATAGAATTAGATTAGAATTTCGAGTATAGTACTCGTGGTTTCAACCGCGTAATTCCCGTTTCCGTTCCGTGGGAATTCCGGGATAAAATATAGCCTATGTGCTATTCCCGACTACAATCTATCTCTGAGGCAAATTTTATCCAGATCCGTTCAGTAGTTTTTGCGTGAAAGAGTAACAAACAACCATCCATTTATCCATACATCCATCCATACTTACAAACTTTCGCGTTTATAATATAAGAAGGATTCTTACAGCAGAGTATTCAGAATCTCCGCTACGGAGTCATCGATTCGGAATCTAACGCAGATTGGCGCGTTTTTAATATTTTACGCGTTCTACACGGAATATAAATAATGAAAAAGAAAATTCGGAGAAATTAATAGGTACAGACGTAGGTATAACTAAAAATCAACATATTATACCGAAAGGTCCATTATTTGTTTTTTTTTTTTTAAGATAAATACATTATTAACAACGAAAATTACAAGCAAGAAATTATTTTTTTGTAACATGGATTATAGAAAATTGTCTACGATTTCTTGATAACTACTTTTCTGGTACTTTTATTCCATGCAAAATGCAAAATACAATAAAAACCACAAAAAAAATTATGAATTTCGCGCGAATTTGTGTCAGGTTCCGTGTCCGTGACTCGGAAACGCAGTTTCTGAATACCCCTGCTGGAAACGACTTCCGGAAATTGTGTAGGTTTCCGAAAGTCAGTAAAGGCAACTGATTATCTTCAGATATCTTCATTAGTCAACTCAATAATTAATGTTTAGTTGAGACGTAGGTACACACGCGGTTATATTAAATATTATGACTGAACTATAAATTTTATAGTCAGTCATCTTAGTAAGATCACTTCGGAATCCTAAGCAAAATTTTTGTATAGGTACCTACACTTGTATTTTGGCATTTTGGCGTTATCAAAGTTGTCTCAAAAAGTATTATGTAAATGGCTTTTATAAAAATGATGAACAAGCTCTAGAATATAGACAACTAATTTCTGCCCGCGGCTTCTCACGCCTTGTTCTATGGAATCGTTAAAAAGTTATTTCAATCATATGAGAACTGATTTACCTATGGGATGAAAAGCATCCGATGAAATATGTCTTTGTTTTATTCCAGGCTTAGAACTTCGTCTTCTTTAGAATAGACGAAGTTCAGCTCTATCCTTTCAATGGTTTTGTAGTGAAGAGGAGACAAACATCCATTATTCAAATTATCGCATTTATGATACGAGTGTGATTCATTAATTAGTAATTCATTCAGTAATCTAGATATTGGCATTGAATTATGTTTTCTGACTTTTTATGCAATTTAGCTGTCCATGGTTTTTTTTTATAATCTTACATCGCTGTAACCCATGTCATAGGAATAGATGCCCATGTCTCGTAAAATGAATTGTATTTGAAAAGCTTTTTACGACCTGGTACATTATTTATTCTTATGCTGGTACCTACCTACCTACCTTATACATAATTTGAGAGAATTATAGTGACTTTATTAGCTAAAGCCATTCTTTTTTTGTATTCGTAATATTATTTAGAAGATAAGTTTATAGGTATGCTATTTTTGAGCCTTGTTAGTTTTAGATTCTGGTTCACTTTATGTAGGTATTTTGTATTGTATCTACGTCCGCCGGACAAAGTGTGAAAAGTTGTACCTACCATTAGATATTATTATGTTTTTCATAGGTACTTACCAAATTTTCCTACCAATAAATAATAAAAAAATCTGACTTGTGAATGTATTTTGACTGGAGACCGCAACTCGGCTAACGTAGTCTATGACGCCCTCCGTCCAGGTGACGATCTTCGAAACACAGGCATCCACATCCTATCCTTGTCTGCTGCGGCAGATGCTGGATGCGGCAAGCTGAAGACAGAGCGTTATACTATAGTGGTCATTACATATGGTCAGGGTGTTTTCTATGTAAGTACCTATAACAAAAAAATATCTATCTATGTAATGTATTGTATTAAGTATATCAGTCATCTAGTACCCATAACACAAGCTCTGCTTAGCTTGGGGCTAGATGATTCTGTGTAGACTGTCCCGAATTATTTATTTATTATTTATTTATGTCCAGCTGTGGACTAGTAAAGTTGGAAAACGAAGATCACTCTACTCACGTAAAAAAATGCATGTCAGAATTAGGTAAGTATACAAATACTACTGTTTTCAGGGCGCCAGTGCTTGAGTTTACTCTTAAAGAATATAAACCTAGTTGACTTCGTGACAAATTCAGGAAGACTACACTATCGGTCCCATTATGCGACAATCGACCAAGAAAATTCTAAGTTAAGCTTTCTCATTGTCAAGTTCGCAGAAATTGCAAAAAGGTCAGCGACCTTGCGGTGTTGACCTTCTCGGTCCGCGAGCAGTGAAAGTGAGTGCATCCATCAGGGGAAAGCTGACGCACCCTGCTCATGGCCTGATGGATTGATGATGGCTTGATAGATTGCTGATTGATATAGTCAAAGTGACTGTAGAAGTAGTAGATGAAACGAAAAGAATCAAAAGAATCATTCGTGTCCTATGTTCTAGAATAAAATATTCTAGAACTTGCGTTTTACTGAGCCCAATCATGTCAAATCCAATTCTTGCGAATAAAACTAGGTATCTACTCAAAAAGGTCCATTGTAGTAAGTATCCCTGCTAATATTTGACTTTATTTTTGAAATTTCTAAAAATATTTTGCTGGAGCAACAAAAAAATCAGCGCATTTTCAAAATATCGCCCGATTTTTTTCCTTTAACATACCTATAAAAATTTATAACAGCGTCATCTAGATTATTTTGATGGATTATTTTGTAATCGCGCGTTGGAAGCGCCATCTATCATAATAACAACATACTAAAATGGTTGATCTCGAAACATCTTTCGCGAGAAGATCAAAAAAAGTAATTTGCAATGATCCCAAGGAAGAATGATCCTATTTTCTCAGCCTATTTTATTTTGGTTTGATGGACAAGAAATAAAAGGAAGGCAAATAGGTAGGGTTACGGAACGTAGTACTTGATCTTAGAGGTAGGGGTACTGTTTTATCGACAGAGCCAGTTTTTTTTCTGCACTCGCTGGTTACAGAGCCAGTTTGTTTGACAGTAAAATAGAAAAGTTGCCATGTAAATACCTGAATTACCAAAATCTAAGTAATAAAGTGTGTCCATGATTCTGTGCTTTAAAGTAACATCTATAATCTTAATCTAAGGTCTGAAATCCGACGGTTGATTTATTTTTTGCTTTTAAACCCAACATTTTATTTTTCTGATTAAATCTAATAAGAGCACCACCACGCTGCTCTTCAATAACTACAGTTTTTTTGGAAAAAAATCGTAATTTGACGAGTTCATTATGACTGTAAGATAAGATACGAACCTTTTTATGTACGAAGAATAAAATTACATATTTAAACCAATCTCAGACCGGAATGAACTCAATTAATTTCAATTTCAATTTCAATTTTCACTCAATTTGTTTTTAACAAACATTTTCTTAATTTGTGTTACCACTATGCTAAGATCTAGCATTACTACGTTCCTTTGCCAGTAGGTGAGGAGGTTTTTTTTTATTGTAAATGGTCAAGCGTTAAAAAGGTTAAAAAGAAGTAAAACTTTTTTTAAGTTCTAGCAGCATCCGTAGCGCCTGTCACTTGTCATGACGGTCATCATGACTGTCTTTCGTAAAATCAGCACGCTTTTCATTCATTCATTTCATTCATTCAGTCAGTGATTGTAAAGTGATTTGGCGTTTAGCTTGTCACCGATTGTTCGCGAAATTACGAAAATGTTTGGGAAAATACCTAAATGGGTCCATATCCTAGTGTATTTACAACTTATCAATTGCATCTCTGCAGAATGGAATACACGGGATTACGTGAGAAGGGAGCATTCTCTAACAAAACCCTACCAAGGTTAGTGACCTCCTTCTGCGACTTTGATCTTGTATTTTTTATCGTAAATTATGCTGCAAATAGACTAAATTGACCAATTTCAGGAAGCGGTATGTCTGTGCCTTACTGGGACTTCCTCGGCAGCACAATAGTGACCACTAACTACGTTCGGTTGACTCCCGATCAGCAGTCGAAATCTGGAGCTCTATGGAACACAGTGGTATGTATGCTGAGTATACTTTGAGCACACTTGCAGAGATAAAACAAATTGACTTTGTTAAATGAGTCAAAGGTTACAGAACGGAGTTCAAACTAAAATAAATAAGGTTATTTGTGCACACTTTGAAAGAGAGATTTAATAGGTGTTCCAACAGCTCATATCTAACTTTGTTTTAGTACCTACTCACATAAATGGCTAATTTATTTATCTATGAATGTACATACTGACATAGCAATGCATTGAATATATAAAATTTAAGTATGTAAATAATGTAGAAGTATTTGTGTTATGAATGTGAACTTTAATGCTGTGTAGTGATAAGCTAGCCTGCCTTCATATGGGTTAGAATAACTGAAAAAGCAATGATCTAAGTATCATTGCCTAAAGGCAATAAACTCATAAATTTAAGAATAAAGTTATGATAAACTAAATAAATTAATTGGTGTTAAGTATTTAAAGCTTCAGAGAAAAAGTATGGTTTTATATAGAGTATATCCTCATAAGCTGCATTTTGACCACAATGGCTAGTCTCAAAGGAGTCTAGCATATTAAAGTTCACAAATATTTCTACAAGCCAAAGTTTAATAGACTCTTTAAATATGGAAAACAACAATCTTTTGGCAACTAAATGAAACAAGGCCAATTTGGTCAAGGGTATCTAGAGTCAACATACAGAAATCTATACCAATTATTAAAGACTACCAATTATTGCTTTGTAAATTTTATGACAATCAGGGCTGAAGCTATTTATGTCAAATGGATTATAAGAAGAAAAAAATTCTGATAAAATTCATCTTTAAACCAATGTCGTAAATTGTGCTACACCAATATTTCTTTTGTAACTCATTTGTTTTCAAACATATCTAACTTTTTATAGAATGATTAATAAAATAGATAACTCTACATTATAAATATCTGACAGGACAGGAATACTTAGAAAAGAGGTAGTAAAAAGGTGATCTTATTGGTGTAAGAAATCGCTTCCAGACATTTTATGGACTGAACATGAGAGAAAAAATGTACCATGTACAATTCATTTTAAGTACATTCATATACTATACATATAGATAGTGTAATAGATTCTCGTTTTTATCTGGAGTTTGGATATTAAAAACTGATTTTATGGACTAGTCACGTACAATACAAGGTTTATTTTCATAAAATACCTAGTGCGTTACTTTACAGGGTTGAGTTAAGTTAATCAATTCAATAAATTACCAAGTACTTAATTATATTAATCCAAAAAAATATATCTCTATAAAAATGCAAAAAGGTGCACTAAATCCTTTTTCCAGTTTTACCCTCATCTCCTTTTACGGCCTTAAACTCAAACAAAACTCTCATTAAGCAGGACAAAAAGTTTTGTTACTTAAATCTGAGTTTTGTGTGAGTTTTGAAATTTTATTCAGATGATGCTTCATTCCTTATTTACCAAGTAAATGCATAAAAGTCTGTCTGAAAAATAAATAAATAATTCCGGACAGTCCACACAGCATCATCTAGCCCCAAGCTAAGCAGAGCTTGTGTTATGAGCACTAGATGACTGATATACTTAACACAATACATTACATAGATAGATATTTTATATTAAATATAGAAAACACCCAGACCAATGGAACATATTTCTGCAGATCGTACATAAGTTTGTTCCGAGGCGGGAATCGAACCCGCAACCTCCTGCGTCGCAATCTAGTGAATAAACCCCTCATTTTGTTTTCAGCCATGCTACACAAGAAACTGGGAGATGCAAGTCCAGTTCAAAGTCCATGGTCATGGCAAAGACCTGTTCGGAGACGGGTTTGCTCTGTGGTATGTCAGGGATCGAATGCAGCCTGGAGACGTCTTCGGTAGTAAGGATTACTTCCACGGCCTCGCTATTGTGCTGGACACTTATAGCAACCATAATGGTGCACATAATGTAAGTGGTTTTATTAAGCTTTGAGTAGGATTCAAGTAGTTTTTGCTTGAAAGAGAAACAAACATCCATCCATCCATACTTACAAACTTTCGCGTTTATAATATTAGCAGGATAATATACCGTTTATAATTTGGTAAGGAAGGATAAAGATTTATTGAATGTCTAAGATTTTAAACCATCTGTCACAGATACAAAGTTGCCTATTATACTTACTATTATTTGACGTGTTTCTTTAAATATATTTACAGCATCAGCATCCATACATATCCGCAATGATAAGCAATGGTTCGCTGCATTACGACCATGACCGAGACGGCACACACACTCAGGTAAACAAAATAATAATAATTATTGTATTGAAATGTACACATAGTAAGAAACAAACAAAGGAAAAAAACAAATAGCATGCATATTAAAGCAACTGTGAAATTTAAAATGAGTAAGTATTATTGTGAAATAACAAAGCTATGTAGGTATGCATTATTTCTACAATGATGTTTAATTAGCAGTATGTAAGACTAAAGTCACATACAAGTTTATTATTTACTTAAACTTATGTTCAAATACAGGACTGAGCATACATTTTATTTTATACAGTAGGTATATTCATGAATAATGCGTATTTAATTAAAGGTATTTAATATTGGTGTGTGATGACCATTTTTATTATTTAAATCAAATGAAGGTCTTTATTTTAATAATAGTATTAACAATCTTTTGTTATAGCTTGCTGGCTGTGAAGCGAAGTTTAGAAACTTTAACCATGACACCCATCTCTCTATCATTTACAAAGATGACAGTTTGACTGGTGAGTTTCTATATTTTATAAAAAGAATGTTGGATTTGTATAGTGCGAATAGTATAGGCCAAAAAATGAACCTTGAGGAAACCCTGAAGGAAACTTTAAACTTTTATCATAAATGCATTATATTGTTTAGTTTTTATTTTATAATTACATTATGAAGCTAAAACATGTCAGAAAATGTAAAAAATATTGTTAACTAACAAATTCCAAACATTGTAAAATCCTTAAACCCTATTAAAAGCCTGAACTAGATCCAAGTTTCGTGAACGTAAGTAACTAAATCATTTTCCTGTTTCAGTCTCAACTGATTTAGAAGGAAAGAACGCATGGAAAGAATGCTTCAAAGTTGATAATGTGCTGCTACCTACTGGGTACTATTTCGGAGCGTCAGCCACAACAGGTGATCTGAGCGACAACCATGACATTATATCGATGAAGCTGTATGAGCTGGACTTATTGGACTCTGTAAGTACAACCTTATCTGCAAATGTAATTGCAAAGTTTCGAGTACATGGTTCCATTAAAAAAGCATATTTAATCGATTTAATCTACTTATTATAATATCGTTTAACTAAACAGATATAAAAATAAATATTGCTGGACAATCCACACTATCATCTAGCGCTTTTGTTATGGGTATCTACTAGACTAAACTTATACAGGGTGTCCCATAATGAGTGGATAACCTGAAAGGTGCTTATGCGGCAAGTCAAGGCCAATCAGAAACATTTTTTATTTTTTTTCTAACTTGACCCGTTCGGAAAATATTTAATATTTTGTAAATTTGGAAAAATTCTTACCTTTGTTCACATTTTTGGACTTTGTGCCTACAATTTTAATAATTTTTTAAATTTTTTTGAACACCGTTTGAAATATTTTGGTAACTAGGACCAGTAATTTTTAAGGCAGGTTTAAAGTAGAAAATTTTAATTTTTCAAATTATTACGCAAAGTTTGAGCTGCTGTGGTTAAAAAAAAAGATAAGGAAACCTAAGATGCCATGTACTTTAAAAATATGTCCATTTCAAGATCATCCTAAAATGATAATAAACGTTGAAATTTTGTAGGGCAAAAAACTGAGATATTGCTACTTTTCTGCCATAAGGGGCCAATGCTACTAAAAATAATATTGAACCAACACATCTATAAAACCTATATCTTTATTAACAACGAAAATTACAAGCAAAGGAATAGAAAAATTACAACTAGTATTTACAATTGAAACCATTGAGCTAACTGCAGACGGTTGCAAACAGTCTAAAGGTAGCTCAATTGATCCATGTCAATACCAGTCTATAAAATAACTTTTTCGACATTCTCGTTCTAAAATTTTTACACCCTGTATACATGATACCTTACATAGATAGAATTTTTATGACTCATAAAAAACACCCAGAACATTTTACAGCAGATTGTACAAATATTTTATTCGGAGGCGGGAAAAGAACCTGCTACCTTCATATCTTGTACAACAAAACTTACCTACTAAAGTAACTATATAGTAAACATAAACAGTAACTATAAACATTGATATCTTGAAATGCTCTGGAACCAAATATGAAAAATCCGAAATCGAAATATCTTATTTCTATAACGATGACGTTTCAAGATCGATCTGTTAAGAAAACTTTGACTAAGAAAGATTAGCTGCCAAAAAGACAATATAAATTCTAAGAATCAATATCATCTGTTTGTGTTTCCACAGCAAAACCGCGATGAAGACAGATCCCACATAATCCCCTCAGCGGCAACAATTGAAGCACCCCGAGAACGCACCGAAGACTCAAAGCCAGCTATGTCCGGAGTGAAGACATTCCTTTGGATGATGTGCGTAGCCATCGTACTCATCGTGTTAGTGGTGCTGGGAATCATGTGGTACCAGAAAAGGCAGGAGACTTCGAGGAAGCGACTCTATTAGGTCTGAAGCTGTTTAATGATCTATGGTGGCGGTTATTGCCGCAACCAGAGACAAAACCAAACCTTTGTATTGTTCGCCAGAGACAAATAAAAGACACTTGTAATTGAAAGTCTCTGCTGCTACTTACAGTGCTACATTAGATAAGCGCGCAGTTGGAATCGCGTCGAGCATTAATATTCGAGTTTCCAGTTTGCAAATGATAAAATCCTTAGTTCAAATGATAAAATCCTGAGTTTACTATCAAGTTGATAGCAACGGGACAAAAGATCTGCGAATTTCCTGTCCCGTTGAATAAAAAAAGTCCCTAGCTATCAACTCGATAGTAAACTCGGCTTCTATAGACTTTGTCATTTTCAAACTGTTTGATAAAAGTGAGAAATATTTTGCTTTGTAATCCATCAACGAATCCACTTGTGTAGCAGTCCCCATGTTCTATCTTACTCAAATTACATTATTAGAGATAGGAAATGTGATCTTGACAGTAAAGTTTTGTAAGTCAAGTCAGTCAAAAACTTGGTGATTGAGTTTTAGTCAATATCAATGGATCCAAATAGAGCCTTTATTTTGACTACATGAACTTAAAACCCTTGACATTCCTATTTTTCGTTCTTCAGTTATAACTTTTGCGACGCCATAAAATGTCATAGGAAGAAAACATTTATATTTGTCACTTATCGGAGAGCCCTTATATGGAACAAAACTTAAAGCATCACATTATTTTATAAGGAATGTCTATAAGTTTCTTATTCCATTTCTAAAGTCTGGTCCAACCAATTAATTAATATAATTTACTTTGGTTCCAACCACAAAATGTTACAGCTTTATAAAAAGTTTAAATATTACAAATTCTTGGGTGTCTTTCCATCACACCTGTTCATTGCTTAGAGAATCTATTAGTGGAAACAAATCTATAAATTTTGGTTTCTTAACGTTTTGTGTTCATTCTGACAAGTCTGATTTTGATTTATATAAATTCTGATATACTAAATGAAACTAAGAATAAATATTGTAAGAGATAACATTTCTGTTATTTGGTACATACAACCATAAATAATTGGTTATCTAAGCCCTTCCGAAAATCGTGGCATCAGAATATCTACCGATTTACAGATGTAATTTTTTTTACATGTTTTGTAACTAATGGCAGTGAAAATGATATCTGGTCAGTTTATAGTTTAATTATTTAATTGTATAGAATAAACTTGTTATATGTGCTGGATAAAATATTCCTATACTTTTTTAAATATTTGACTTCATTAAGTTAAGTTTCTAACTCAGCAATTAGTTTGCCTCCTTTTTGTATGAATGTATCAAATATCAGTGAAATTTTAAAAGTATGTAGGTTCTTAAAATTCTAGTAAAAGGTTATGAGTACAATTTATTTATTATCTACATTATATTTATCAAATGGATTCAATTTTAAGGGAATATCAGTCTAGATTTCTAAGTTAAAATGAAAAAATAAGACTGCATGTTTATTACGAATACCTACGATTAAAAGAACTTATTCCTTTAAAATTGATTCCAATTTGCATTTTTCCTTGGCAATATGTTTCTGCTTTTTTCGAGTCATTTTTTTTATATAAGTTCATTCATTATGTATGTGTGCAATTTCAAAGCCAGCCTATGGTCTACTTTAAAACCACAGTGTGGCGATATGCCAAAAATCTACCAATAGAATCTCGAGTGATGCTATTGGTTGGTTTTTACACAAATCGCAGCTTTGATGGCGGTATGTGTAGTTTGAAAGGAGTGTCTTGTAATAAAATAAACCTATTTATGTAAATGAAATCGCTAAGCCATGTTCTGAATAAGAGGTTACATTGTAATTGTGTGTTTTTATTAAAATGATTATTAAATACCAATCATTTTTATTTCTAAATATTCTGAGGCTTGATCAGTTAAGTAGGTAGGTACCCATCAAGGAACTTGTACCCGTATAGTCCGGTCATTTTAGACAATTGAAATAAAGAAAATTCCGACAGAGCCAAATCTTCGTAGAGACCTTAGGTTTACCACAAGGAATAAAGTGTCAAAAGTCCCCATCAGTCCCATGTGAGCTTAGGTACTTATTCGGGGCCCAAGGTCAAAATTTTAGGTTTTTTGGATTTTTCTCAAAAACGGTAAATTTTATCGAAAAAGTACCTCAGAGCAAAGTTGTAGATCTTAAAATTCTCTATAAAAATGGTTCCTATGATTTTTTTCTCTAAGACCCACTATTTCCCAGATATTGCGCTTAAGGAGAAGAAGAAGAAATCGAAGAAAACATGATTGTTGAAGTTGAATATGAAGAGTATGAGTCAGATTAAAGTAATAAAAAAAAGTTAGAACGACAGTTTAACTCAGTAACCCATATCAATAATCTTCATACTATTAAATAATTATTGTTCCTGAAAATAACGTCATAAAGGTTCGTGGAATAGGCCTACCGGGGATACCACGTTAAAAAAACGCGCCGAGTGAGAGTGTAGAACGTGATTCTTACAAGCGCAATATCTGGAAAATAGGGGGTCTTACAGAAAAAATCATAGGGACTATTTTTATAGAGAATTTTAAGATCTACAACTTTGCTCTGAGGAACTTTTTCGATAAAACTTACCGTTTTCGAGAAAAATCCAAAAAACCTAAAATTTTTACCTTGGGCCCCGAATAAGTCCCTAAGCTCACATGGGACTGATGGGGACTTTTGACACTTTATTCCTTGTGGTAAACCTAAGGTCTCTACGAAGATTTGGCTCTGTCGGAATTTTCTTTATTTGATCACTATTTATATGTCTAAAATGACCGGACTAATAGAAGCCTTTACCTTTACCTACATAGGAACCAATGTCTATAGATCTGTTCAAACGAAAGTAGATTACACTGGAATTTTTTCGTAACTCTTTTATGGCAATTCTCAATGTTTCCACCTTCAGACACTATGCTCTACAACGGGGTAAATTCAGGGTAGAATAAATAATCAGGGATGTTATGGATATGAAATTTCTTTCGGATACGGATATAGGAATGATATGAAATTATTTCGGATTATCTGTTAGTTAGTCTGCTAGTCGGATAATTACAGAAGTACGTAGGTACCAATAATTATTTTTTATTCATTTTCAATTAAGTACCTACCTAACTGCTGATATTATTATTGTCCTATTTCTAGGTTATTTATGAAGCATTATTGGAAATGCAGATGTTTCCAATTGTTTTCATTCATATATACCAACCTAATTTCATGTTTAACTTTGATAAAGTCAATTCAAGTAAATAACACTTTATTAACAACGAAAATTTCAAGCTAGGAATAGAAAAATTACAACTAGTATTTACAATTGAAACCATTGAGCTAACTGCAGACGGTTGCAAACAGTCTAAAGGTAGCTCAATTGATCCATGTCAATACTAGTCGGAAGCGTCCCCAAGAGACTGGCTGCATTACCACGCTGTATGGCAATGCTGATGCGCTGAGCCAGATATTCACCAGCTCCAGTCCTGGATTTGTAAATAGGCCGTATAGGCCGCGGCCTAGGGGCGGCAGCGTCCTAGGGGGGCGGCAGCATCCTAGGGGGGGCGGCAGATTTCAGAGGACGGTCACTCGATTGCAGACAATAAAATTATATGTCTACCTGTCTTAGCTATCAAACTGAAACGTCACCGAACGCTTCCGAAGTGAAAAAGACTGTCTGTAGGCGCATGCACTGACCAGACCACCAGCCTCGCCTTTGTTTAAGGAGCTACAGATACACCTGTTTATCATGGGCAAATAAAGTGTTATAACACTCGTAAAACAATGAATAAGCAGGTAGTTTAAAATTTTTAACCCTAATCATAGGTTTTTTTACACTACTATTTTTTTCTGAACTTCTTATATCCATGTATGTGGCAAGTGTGGCAACACACACACACTGGGTCGAAGTATTTATATTCTCTTTGCACTGGGTTGTTGTGAACGTCTTGATCTCCGCCGTATATATAATGTACTCTATGGTTGTGAAGCGGCCGTGTTGAAGCGGACGCCCATTTTCGTTAAATAGAATAATTAGCTTATATTTACGCATCGAAATAGATTGAGTCCTTGAATATTGGTTGAGGATACCACACGAGATGGATCCCAAATCTTTTTTGACCTCTTGGTGCGCCAAGAAAGGCAAAACTCCACAATATGACATTCGGGCTACAGGTAAGCTATTATCCATCTATTATCCCTAATTTACTACAATAGTAACTTTACAATCAAAGTAATAGCATACCTACTGACGCATACTATCTTCCTTATGCACATTTTCATAATTGTAAAAATATTTTTCAAACATAACCTTCATAGGGTGCAATCCGCTGACGGCTGATGATTACACCGCCGTTGTCGCGCCATCTTACATCATACAAACATCCTGATTAGTATATAATATAATACTTAATACAGGGTCGCCAGCCTACTAATTAAACCATAATTTCAAGGCCTAAAGCATCGTCAACGCTTCCTATGCGAACTGCGCGTAGAAGGGATCAGCTATGCCGGCGCTGGTAACTCCACCACCAAGAAAGAAGCCCAGTTCAATGCCTCCAAGGACTTTATTAACTATCTCGTTCGTAGTGGAGAAATTAACGCCTCGGACGTGCCACAGACTATCACTGATGTACCAGACATTCCTAAGGTTAAAGATGAAGATGGCGGTGGGAATATTGGTCAGGGTGGCAATATGCAGTATGATGAAGGCTTCAGTCAGAGACCAGTGTTTCAGGTAAGATTGGATGGTTCATAGTAAGCCTGCTTTTGAGAAGCTTTGGTATCATACAGTTATCATTGCTTAGCGATGCATAATTTTTGTTACTAACATGATTGGTTGTAGTACTTCATTTTAATTTACATTCTAGAAACACAAATAAACATTTTCTGTTCTATTCTCCATCTTTCATAGGTACCTACCTATCCATACATTTTCTTAACCCCATTAGTTTGTTATACATGCATTCATTTTAATTTAAATCAAGTCGTGTTTGCTGACTATTGTTATTGGTACTTTGAAACCTTATTTTAAAAACCAGCAATAGCAGCTGATTGGTTATTTAGTTCCACGATATTGTTCCATGTGTTTTACAACCAACTAACCAACTCTCTGTTAAAAATGCTAAATATTGATCCTTATTGACTTGACAATATATCACTTCAGGGTGGCATGGGCCCAGACATGATGGGACCAGCTTACCAGGCCTTTGGCGGTGAGCAACAGAACTTCACGTACATGGACAGAATGCAGCAGCAGAAAAATGTAGAGGAAGCAGAGGATCTGGACGTTAATGCCAGTCTCCATGGCAACTGGACCATGGAGAATGCAAAGTCTAAACTGCATCAGTTCATGCAACTGAATAAGATACATGCTGAGTATGTTTATAAAGCCGTGGGTCCTGATCATACTAGGTAAGTAAGCTTAAATGCTTTAAAAAAGGTTCTATCTAAGAAAGTGCACTTTAAAACTAAGTTATCTGATGAATAAGTTACAGTACTTGTGAGGTATTTATTTATTTAATGCCTGCTCGTAAAAACATGTATTTGTTAGTGCATTGCTCATACTTTTTTCAATGCTCTTTGGCTGTATTTTGATTTAATATTAAATAAGTTTTTTGTTTATAATTAAACAAAAAACCGAGTATTTGAAAACAAATACTTCTTCCTTACTTATATTTCTTATTTGTGAACAAATTGCCTATTATAAAATATGATTATCACTAAAGGATAATCAGACAAAAAGGCAACTTGGTCCGTAAACTTTGACCATTAATAAGAAAACTTGTGTTAAAATTGACCAAACAAATGTTTAAAATTTAATTGGTGAACTCAGGTCTTACCAAGACAATCAGACAATTAGCAGGTCTATCAGTTAATTTTGACTTAATATTTGAAAATTCAATAAATTGAATGTCAATTTGGTATGAGATAAATTCACAAATTCATCAGAATATACCATCTAATAATATTTAAGTTTCAAGCATAAAAAACAAATGCTCCATTAATCTTATTTTACTTGATCAATGTAGTTTTTGATCTAGTAAAAACAAAGTTATTATTTCTTAATTAGTTATCTATTTTCATACACACTCAGTCAGAGTTGTTTGAAAATAAGATTTTAAAAAAATAATTTTGCTTGACTACTGTAGAAAATGTAGACATATAGCTAAACAAAACACAACATTGCTTATGATTTATTATTCCAAGCCATGGGTTATTCATAGGTTTTGAAAAACCTTTGGCTGATATTATTTTTTATTGAAGTGAGGCTAAGCTATTTCCTTGGAGGAAGTAAGTGCTTTACCATGAATATGTTGCTGTAAAAAAACATTGAATAGCTAATTATGGTACAGCAATTGTTTCCTCCTTAGACTTATGGGTCTTTGTCTATGGAAATTATCATAGAACGAGACTCAAAACTCTTGAATATTTTTGAATTCAATTTTGCAAACACAGCAAGATTGCATTCAGATTTAAATTAATGTGATTCAGAGACAATCCAGGACATTTTTAAGACATCTGTTATGCAAGAATTTGTGTTCCTGTCTCAATTATGATACCAAGTGAGATTGGAATCAAGATTTATTACATAAAAACTTGAATCTTGCGCCTGAATAGAATATTGCAAGCATTTGATTAGTTGAACAGTGCTGGATAAATTTTCATATGTCATTCTTTTAACAATAACAAGGCACTGTTTGACCAAACAATGATTTAAAAAATTAAACAACTACGCAGAATTTTCTCTGAACACAGGTGCATAGAAACAGCTTGGCCTCACTCCCAGAACTCAGTTTAAAACTACTAGTATGACATAAAGGTGAGTACATACTACCTTATTTGCATGACTATAGGCTGAGCCATGACTTTCATTAAAAAATGTATGTTTACCTAAGTTTTTTGATTGTTATTTTTATGGTAGTGTGAAAATCCTTGCCCTTGGGGAAATTTGTATCGGTGCAAGAGGTTGTAGTATGTCCCCTGCCTGATAAAATGTTTCTTATATAATTACCTTTTAAAGAAAATATAATTATGTCCCTATGTATTTGACATATGTATTGTTGTAAATAAAGATATTGTATTTTCCCAAAGTTTTTGGAATCTTTGGTCCTATAGGTTGCGCATTTTTATATGATTCTGTTGGTTGTGGGTGGGTGTCTTGTTGTTGACAATTTATTTTGGGAAATAATTAAATTTGTATAGCTTCTATTTAAGAATTCTACTTACATAATATCTCTTAAAGCTTTGAATAAACTAAAAGGGCTTTAACTAAGATTTAGCAAAAGACAGTCATTGTAGTTTAAATATTAATATAGCATGAGAGAATGAATAAAATATTTGTGTATGACTTGCATGAACTACTAAACCATGAAATATTTCTTACATGATGCCATTCATACAGTAGGCCAAACATAGCGATCATTGTCTTGTGTAGAATAGAGAAAAACAAAGTCTCATCGTCATGGAATTCGTAAAATATTTAAATACATAATCTACATTATGTATGTCAATGCAATATGAAAGAAGTCGCAAGAGTTCAAAAAGTTATTTTTTGTGTGTGCGATAACTTTTTCTCTATTGACCAATTTTAAAGTTTTTTTTTATTTGAAAGCAGGCGCTTCTCATGTGGTGGTTAATTATATAATTATCATTAATGCATATTTTTGTAGAGAATGGTTTTGGTGAATATTATTTGAGTTATTCTTAATAACGCGTGAAATTTGTAGTTTTTGTTACTTTTCGTATTAACATCAAATAATTGTCTACTCTACAATAGACAACAATCGCTATGCTTGGCCTATTAGACTTAATCATACTCAAATCATTAAATACATATTATACTCATAATTTTCATTAACAGGAGCTTTTGCTGTGAACTATCTATATACGTCCGCCAATTGGGCCGCAACGTCACTGGGCGGGAAACGGCATCCAATAAGCAGACGGCTAGCAAATCCTGCGCGCTCTCATTGGTCCGTCAGCTGTACCATTTGGGAGTTATCGAGGCTTTTAGCGGGAGTTTGAAAACTAACAGGTTCGTATTTATTAAATACTAGCGACCCGCCCCGGCTTCGCACGGTTTTATTATACGTATAAACGTTATTCTTGAATCTTCTATCTATTAAAAAAAAACGCATCAAAATCCGTTGCGTAGTTTTAAAGATTTAAGCGTTCAAAGGGACATAATGACATAGGGACAGAGAAAGCGACTTTATTTTATACTATGTAGTGATTATGATTCAGTATGTAATAATACAGATCATTGATTAGAAATATAATAATAATGTTGATTCAAATTTTATTAACCAAACTAGGATATAATGTATCTGTATCTTGAGGACCATTCAGGACAATTTTACGGCGTATCATCTATTCTAAAAGAATTCTATGTATGTATTATAAGAAAATGTCTACCTGTTTATTGTATTTGGTATGTACAAATTTCAGTCATTTAGGACCCTTTTAACACAAGCTCTGCTTAGCTGGACAATTCACACAGAATAACCTAGCCCCAAGCTAAGCAGAGCTTGTGCTATGGGTACTGGATGACTGATATACATTACATAGATATAGATATTTTAAGTATACATAAAAACACATAGAAACCAGTAAATAATAAGTTATTCTTAAAAACGTTTCCTTTTTAACTGAGTTTAATATTTTTTTGTAGATCGGCTGAAGGCACTTTAAAACCGTACCCAGTGGCAATCAATCCAGAACTTGAAGCTAGACTGGAGGAAACTCTGCAAGGTAAGATCCTACTAATATAATAATAATATAATATACTAGTATATAACCGCGGCTTCGCACGCGTGGAAACTCTCAAGGCTATTTTCCCATGGGAACTGATCTATGGCATGAAAAAAAGCCTATGTGTTATTCCAGAGCTATAATGAAGTCTATTTAAAATTTCAGCCCGATTCGTTCAGTTGTAGGGTTGGCTGATTTCTTTAATGAAAATGACTCCCTAACAACTTTGTGATTTTTGTTTTATTCTTTTATATGTAAATTACATGGGAGAAGCCACTGACTCCTAAAACACAGTTTTTCCTAGTTTGGAAGTGGATACATCGAGATTCATCATCATCATCATCATCAACCTATATAAGTCCACTGCTGGACATAGGCCTCCCCCAATGAGCGCCATAGCGCCCTGTCTACATCGAGATTACTACATGTTGACTTGCGTAAAATGATTTTTTTTTATAGCTCAAATGTTTATCCCTCAACAGAACTAGAAATTACCCCCGTGGACGTAAACACGGCCGCGGCAGCCACTGACTCTACGGATGAGCAGCGAGTGGTCACCATACTGCAATCTGACCGAGTGAAGGCGATGCGAGAGGCGAAACAAACGGCCGGCGGCGTAGTGTCCTGGTCGCCGCCACAGACCAACTGGAATGCCTGGACTGGTTGTAATATTGGTAAGGATGAGAATAGATGCTATTATCCTGTAGAATCTATGTGATAATATAGCTACGGACGAGCAGCGCGTCGTCACCATACTGCAATCGGACCGAGTGAAGGCGATGCGAGAGGCGAAACAAACGGCCGGCGGCGTAGTGTCCTGGTCGCCGCCACAGACCAACTGGAATGCCTGGACTGGTTGTAATATTGGTAAGGATGAGAATAGACGCTATTATCCTGTAGAATCTATGGGATAATATAGCTACGGACGAGCAGCGAGTGGTCACCATACTGCAATCTGACCGAGTGAAGGCGATGCGAGAGGCGAAACAAACGGCCGGCGGCGTAGTGTCCTGGTCGCCGCCACAGACCAACTGGAATGCCTGGACTGGTTGTAATATTGGTAAGGATGAGAATAGACGCTATTATCCTGTAGAATCTATGGGATAATATAGCTACGGACGAGCAGCGAGTGGTCACCATACTGCAATCTGACCGAGTGAAGGCGATGCGAGAGGCGAAACAAACGGCCGGCGGCGTAGTGTCCTGGTCGCCGCCACAGACCAACTGGAATGCCTGGACTGGTTGTAATATTGGTAAGGATGAGAATAGACGCTATTATCCTGTAGAATCTATGGGATAATATAGCTACGGACGAGCAGCGAGTGGTCACCATACTGCAATCTGACCGAGTGAAGGCGATGCGAGAGGCGAAACAAACGGCCGGCGGCGTAGTGTCCTGGTCGCCGCCACAGACCAACTGGAATGCCTGGACTGGTTGTAATATTGGTAAGGATGAGAATAGACGCTATTATCCTGTAGAATCTATATGGATGGAAGATATACTCTGATTTAAATTCATAGATATTTTTATTCACTACTAGCGACCCGCCCCGACTTCGCACGGTTTTATTATACGTATAAACATCGTATACGTATAATTCATCTTAAATCACTCTATCTAAAAAAAACGCATCAAAATCCGTTGCGTACTTTTAAAGATTTATGCATACAAAGGGACATAGGGACAGAGAAAGCGACTTTGTTTTATAATTACATATAAATAAGTCCTAGAAACATGTTAATTTAACTTTATTTTTACGAATAACTAACTCATTGTAGTTTTTTTGAGAAATTTGAGCTTCTTTAACTTAGATATTTTTGTAAACAAGGAAACATGAAAGGAAACTTAACAAAAACTGATAACAACTCAGATAAAACCAGGGTAAATGCAAGGTAAAAACTAAAAACCAAAGCTTCAAAGCATAATTGCACAAGCACAACGAAAAAGTAAGTTCGAGTTTGATATCGAATGAGAGACCAATGGAATGATGAATGAAAACTATCAAAACCACAAATTGTTTGGAACTGCTCTGATGATACCAGTGTCATAAAATGTTACACCAAGGTTTCATTTGCTTACAAAAAATATCAAAAAAAATAATGGTAGTAAAAAGTAATTGCGGATCAAACTATTTTTGTCCCGAGGTGAGAATCGAATCCGCAACCTCTTGCTCGCAGACGGTCCTACCGACCTCGCTACATCGGTCGTCAAATCACTACATAGTATAAAACAAAGTCGCTTTTTCTGTCCCTATTTCCCTATGTCCCTTTGACTGCTTAAATCTTTAAAACTTCGCAACGGATTTTGATGCGGTTTTTTTAATAGATAGAGTGGTTCAAGAGGAAGGTTTATACGTATAATAAAACCGTGTGAAGCCGGGGCGGGTCGCTAGTGTTTTATAAAATTGTACAAATCACAAAACTTTGCCACCGACAGATGAAGGCCCCCTTGCTAAGACGACTTTAGAAGAAATCAGCTCGGATTTAGAGAAACATCACAGGGATGTTTACCAAAACAGCACACTTTATCAGGTAAACTTACAATTTGTTTCATTATTCTACTTACTTACTAATATTATAAACGCGAAGGTTTGTATGGATGTACTTACTAATACTATAAAAAATAAAATAAAATAAAAAGTTTCTTTAATCAGACATTTTTGTCCACATAAAAAAAAATATATATATAAACTATAAACGCCAAAGTTTGTTTGGATATTTGTTACTTTTTCACATAAAAACTACTGAACGCATCAGGTTGAAATTTTGAATAGATGTAGGTTCTAGCCCATAAAACATAGACTTTTCTCATAAGTCAGTTCCTCCCATATACATATAGGGGTATTGAAAATCTAAAAACGCGTTTGAAGCCGCGTTGTTCTTCATTTGACTATCTCTATTATGTGATGAAAGCCTACAAAGTTTTGCGTTTTTAATATTAGTAAATTATAATCATATATTAATATCATATGGCGCATAAATAATTAAATTATAATATATTTGCAGGAAAGTCTAAAAGAACGCTCTCAACTGCCAGTGTTTGCTATGAAGAACGAAATAATGATGGCCATCAATGACAACCCAGTGGTCATCATCAGGGGTAATACAGGCTGCGGGAAAACTACACAGGTAACCTCGTTGCCATTCACTTACCTAACTCGTTGCCATTGACTTACCTAACTCGTTGCCATTGACTTACCTAATTTGTTGCCATTGACTTTCTTAACTCGTTGCCTTGTCATTGATTTAGCTAACTCGTTGCAATAGTTACGGGAGTAAACGTTGCGTGCGGAATTTAAGCCGTTTTATAGTTTTTGTCAAACAAGTCAACTTGCCATTGACTTACCTAACTTGTGGCCATATTTAATTACCTAACTCATTGCCATTGACTTACCTAACTCGTTACTTTTGACTTACCTTACTCGTTCCAATATTCACGGGAGTAAAACGTGCAAATTTCTTTCTTTCTTTCAAATCTAAGTCGTTTTTTTTTTCAAACAAGTCGAATTGTTCTTATCACAGGTGTGCCAGTTCATAATCGACGACTACATAGCGAGCGGTCAGGGCGCGTGGGCCAACGTGTGCGTGACTCAGCCGCGACGTATCTCGGCTGTGAGCGTCGCCGAGCGCGTCGCTAACGAGCGCTGCGAGGACCTAGGCAACAGTGTGGGGTGAGCTTTATATGTTACTAGCAGCGCCTCGCGGTTTCACCCGCGTAGTTTATAATCGACGACTACATAGCGCTAACAAGCGCTGCGAGGGCCTTGGCAACAGTGTGGGGTGAGCTTTATTTTTTATATCTTTAAGTATTTTTAAGGCCGCGTTTTGTACTATATTTTACTAGTATATGGCCGCGACTTCGCATGCGTTTTTCGATCCCATATGAATCTGATTCTGTGGGGATAAATATAAAATATATATACTGGACAATCCACACATTATATCTAGCCCCAAAGTAAGCTACTCAAAGCTTGTACTAGATAACTGATATATTTAATACATTATATACATACACGGGGGAGAAAGACCATAACCCTCCACTCCAATCACTCTACATTTGTACTTATAACGCAAGATCTCTTTTATCTAATGAAAGATTATTAGAACTTAAAGAAGCAATATCACAAATAAATTACGACATTATCGGCCTTGCAGAAATAAGAAGAACAGGTTATAATATAATAGAAGATGATGAACATATATTCTGCTATTTTGGAGAAACAAAAGGCCAGTACGGAGTCGGCTTTCTTGTGAAAAAAGCATACAAGCAAAATATAGAGAGCTTCATAGGAATATCAGAACGAATATGTATTTTAAATCTAAAATTTGATAATGTAACAATATCAATCATACAAGTCTATGCTCCTACTTCAGATACAAGCGATTTTGAAATAAAATCTTTTTATCAACAACTGCAACAAGCACAATTACAAAGCCATGCATTCCTAATAATAATGGGCGATTTTAACGCTCGTATCGGACAACGTATTTCAGGCGAAGAAAGAATTCTAGGTAAATATTGCTACGGAAAAAGAGATAAAAGAGGAAAAACTCTCTTGGAATTTTGTTGGGAAAACCACTTATTTATAACAAACAGCTTATTTAAAAAGAACATTAAAAATATGTGGACATGGCTCTCACCAAAGAAAAACAAAAGCCAAATTGACTATATACTCACCAACAATAAAGAAAAAATTACCAATATCGAAATACTAAACAGACTATCATTCCCCAGCGATCACAGACTCATAAGAAGCACCTTTTCTATATCAAAAATAAAGAAAAGTAGAACAAAATACAAAACCAACACTACTAAGCTAAAGACACCAAAAGAAAAGGAGCACTTCATAAACTCACTGAAAGCACAAATTGACAAAATCGAACTGGAAGATACTGAAGATGTCGAATCATTTTATAGTAAAATTAAAAAATCTTTGTGTGACAGCCTTGACTCTACCTCAAAAGAAAAAGTAATAAAACAGAATTTCATTACCGAAAACATAAAAAATCTAATAGTAAGAAGAAACTATCTGACTAACAAGAAAAATATAACAAAAGACGAAAGAGAAGAACGTTGTTACTTAAACAAAAATATACACAAACTAATAAAGAAAGAACTCGACGAACATAAATTAAAAGTCATAGAGAAACATTTGTCATCGTCAGGGAGTTTGAAAAAAGGTTATAGAACGCTTAATACAACCAAACAATGGATCCCCTGTCTCACAGTAAGCTCTACCAATACGAAGACTTACTCAAGATCAAAAATAATAGAAACAGCTACAACATTTTACAGAAACCTTTACGCCGCGAGAGGATCATATCAAACACATCCAACTAATAATCCCAACTCTACCACCCTAGTAAGATTTTCTACTGAAGAAATCATGAAAAAAATGGAGAGGCTAAACACGGATAAATGCACTGGGCCAGATGGTATCCCCAGTGAGGCATTAAAAACAGGCAGGTTCCTGCTCGCACCACCTTTAACAGCTCTATTCAACATGATTCTAGACACCAAGAAAATACCGAAAGAATGGGCAGAATCCGACATAATCCTACTCTATAAAAAAGGAAACCCAGCTGACATAGCCAACTATAGACCTATCAGCCTGCAATCAAACATCTACAAGTTGTTCGCGTCTTGCCTAGAAGAGCGTCTGACAGTTTACACTGAAAAGTACCAACCACCAGAGCAAGCTGGTTTCAGGAAAAACTATTCAACTACAGAACACATCCACACTTTAGATCTGATCATAGAAAAGTATGAAGAACATAAGAGGCCGCTCTACCTGGCTTTTATCGACTATTTTAAAGCTTTCGATTCAATTTCTCACAACAGCATGTGGAAAGCTCTAGAAGACTGCAACGTACCAGTTGAAGCAATCGAACTTATTAAAGACATATACAACAAAAGTGTAAGTAGAGTAAAAATGGAATCAAAAGGTGCTGAAATAAATATATGTAGAGGCGTTAGACAGGGAGACCCGCTTTCGCCTAGAATTTTCATAACAATACTAGAAAGCATAATGAAGAACTTAAGATGGGAGTCAAGAGGCATCAATGTCAAAGGCGAATTTCTTAGCAATCTGAGGTTCGCCGATGACATAGTTCTCTTTTCAGAAACACCGAAACAACTAGAGAAAATGATAAACGAACTAGATACAATAAGTCGCCAAATTGGCTTAGAACTCAACACAACAAAAACGAAAATAATAACAAACAGCATACACATACCCATAAAAGTCAATGATATTATACTGGAATACGTACCAAATTACATTTATTTGGGAAAGGAGATATCATTCAAGAAATCTCGAAACACTGACGAAATCGATCGACGAATAGCATTGTCATGGAATAAATTCTGGAGTAACAAAGAAGTTCTCAAATCTAAACTCCCATTAAATCTCAAAAAGAAAATACTTGATTCATGTATTCTACCCTGTCTGTCTTATGGCTGCCAAACTTGGATTTATAATAACTACACAAAGAATAAAATACAGGTATGCCAAAGGGCGATGGAGAGGAGTATACTGAATATAAAGAGAAGAGACAGAAAAAGAAATACAGTTATAAGACAAAACACAAAGATCATAGATGCTTTAAAACACTGCAAAAGATTGAAATGGAAATGGGCTGGCCATATCGCACGCATGGAAAATAACAAATGGATAAAAAAAATAACAACATGGACAGGACCGCAAAACAAAAGAACCAGAGGCAGACCAAAAGAGAGGTGGATAGACGAAATCAACAAAACAGCTGGCTTAGACTGGCTAGTCAAAGCACAAGACAGAAAAGCATGGAGTAAAATGGAGGAGGCCTTCACTCGATGAGAGGTCCTTAATATAACACATTACTAAAATTCTATTTAAATTTAATCTATTTTGTAATAATTGTATTGTATTAATCAAATCATAAATAATTTTTCTGTAAATTTTATTTTTTAAGGAAATAAAAAGGCTTTATTATTATTATTATTATACATACATATTTAAAGTATACATAGAAAACACCCAGACCAACGGAACAAATTTCTGCAGATCGTAGACAAATTTGTTCCGAAGCGGGAATCGAAGCCGCAACCTCCTGCGTCACAGGCGGATCTTCGCCCACCGCGCCACATCGGTCGTCATATATTTTAGTCCAGGCCTAGAACAACGTCTATTAAAAATTTCAGCCCAATCCGTTCAGTTGTTTTGGCGTTAAGATAACATCTATCCAAACTTTCACATGTATATTAATATTATTTTGTATTTTCAGATACTCAGTGCGGTTCGAAAGCGTTCTCCCGCGACCGTACGGTTCGATAATGTTCTGTACGGTCGGAGTCCTGCTGAGGAAGCTGGAAGGAGGTTTACGAGGAGTCAGCCATGTTTTAGTTGATGAAGTACGCATAATTGTTACATTTATTAAGTATATCAGTCATCTAGTACCCATAACACAAGCTCTGCTTAGCTTGGGACTAGGTAATGCTGTGTGGATTTCCCAGCATTATTTATTTTATTTCGTTGAATATTATTTTTTACCTATTTCATTAATTATTAGATTCTACTCACGCTTGACCAAAAGAAAGTGCATCTGTGTCTTCTCTGGTTATGGGAGCCCCCATACACTGCCAGTAAATTACAAAACATATGTACCATTCATCAAAGTAAAAATTAAATGTTGAATGGGTATTAAACAATTCAAAAATTTATTTACAAGACTGGGAACATATTTTGAAATTAGAAATATTAATCAATCATGAATAATAAAATAAAAAAATTAACTTTGTTGATAAGACTTAAATTATTGTGAATTCGTAGGTTAAATTAATCACTACATAGCATAAAACAAAGTCGCTTTCTCTGTCCCTATGTCCTTATGTCCCTTTGAATGCTTAAATCTTTAAAACTACGCAACGGATTTTGAAGCGGTTTTTTTTTATAGATAGAGTGATTCAAGAGGAAGGTTTATACGTATAATAAAACCGTGCGAAGCCGGGGCGGGTCGCTAGTTCAATATAATTTTAAAAAAATCACAAACATTTTACAGGTCCACGAGCGTGATGCGGATACAGATTTCTCACTAATTTTGCTCCGCGACTTGGCTCACACGTACCCCGACGTCAGAATCATTCTCATGTCAGCTACTGTTGATACCACGCTGTTTACGCAGTACTTCGGCAACTGTCCTGTTATCGAGGTTTGTAAAGATTTTATATACCTATATTTATCCAAAAAAGGTCATAAGCGTCATTGGTGTGTGCTATAAGTGAAAACTTCCTAAAATATTGAACCGGACGACTGTAGCCGAGTATCCCCGATTCAGCGTAACCGATCCAAGCGTGACGTTTCAACTTCGTGCTCTATTCAAAAAGAGGGTAATGCATGCCTAAAAATGTCAATCCTAAGGCTCAATTCACACCGAGACGTACGCCGAATCAGAATCTACTTTACAAATTACTAATTTACAATTAAGTTAAATTAAAGCTTGCAACATAAGCTACCAGTTAATATTTTTCCTACTAGGGAAATGGCGTGAATGCGATGGCAACCCTAGTATTGCCATCGCATTCCACCATGTAATTAATAAATAAATAATTCTAAAGCTTGGTTTTATCGACAGGTACCCGGCCGTACTTTCCCAGTAACACAATACTTCCTAGAAGACGCCATTGAACTCACCAAGTTTGTAGCTCCAATGGACACGAGGAAACGCAAGTCGACAGGCAAACGCGCCAACAAGGATGATGACGATGATGATGATGAAGGTAATTTATATACTTCTGAATCACAACATACTATAAAACAAAGTCCGAGGAGGACTTTGTTCAGGAGTGACCGGACGGAAGCTATTCATTTATTTATTATAAATAACTCCCATAAGATAAAATAACCGTCTTTTATGTCCAGGTGTGGGCGCGGATGAGCAAGACGAGGATCTGAATAAGAATGCAAACCTCGGCAGCGAGTACTCTCCAGCTACCGTCAACTCCTTGGCACAGCTTTCGGAGAAAGACGTAAGTTTTACAAACTTCGTACAAATTTCACTTTTAAAACTATAAACTTAAAACTTTAATTTATATAATAATACAAACCAGTACATAATTATGTACTAGTTTGTTAAAATTAACAAACTATATAGTAACTTAACTTTTATTTTCACAACATTTACATGATACAATTATTATGTAAGTGTTGTGAAAATAAAAACTATATTACTTAACTTATGGAGGTAGTATTAACTAAGCCAAGGGTTGGTTAAGTGTGCATTCAGTGTAAGACTGCAGCCTGCGATGGGTTTATTCTAACCTTTCCCTCAAATACGCAGCAATTTTGCTTCTATGTCTGATTACACTGACTGACAACTCCATTCTAATTCCAGCTCAGCTTCGAACTAATAGAGGCCATTCTCCTGTACATCACCACCCTGCCGGAGCAAGGGGCGGTGCTGGTGTTCCTTCCCGGCTGGAACCTGATCTTCGCTCTGCTGAAGCACCTGTCCAACAGTCGCGTCTTCGGAGACCAAACCCGCTTCGTCATCCTGCCGCTTCACAGCCAGATCCCGAGGGATGATCAGAAGAAGGTCTTCGTGACTCCACCACCTGGACTTACTAAGGTGAGAGACGGCCGATGTGGCGCGGTGGGCGAAGGTCCGCCTGCGACGCAGGCAACCTCCTGGGTTCGATTCCCGCCTCGGAACAAATTCGTGCACGATCTGCAGAAATTTGTTTCGTTGGTCTGGGTGTTTAATATGTATAATAAAAAATATCTATCTATGTAATATATTGTATTAAGTATATCAGTCATGTAGTACCAATAACATAAGCTCTGCTTAGCTTGGGGCTAGATGATGCTGTGTGGACTGTCCGGAAATATTTATTTATTAAGGTGAGTTATCATCATTATCATCAGCCATATCATATAAATTTGAATAAGATCTGACGACTTTTGAGTTATTCTTAAAAATGCGTGCAAGTACTAGTAAAATGAAGTCTAAACGAAAATAATAATAACAATGCAAAAAGAAACTGGCCAAGTGTGAATCAGACATGTGCACGAAGGGTTACTTTATTTATTTTGCAACAAATACTAAAAATAAAATAAATAAAGTAATCTTTCGTGCACATGTGTGATTTTTAGTATTTGTTGTTATAGCAACAGATACTAAAATAAAATAAATAAAGTAATCCTTCGTGCACATGTGTGATTTTTAGTATTTGTTGTTATAGCAACAAATACTAAAATAAAATAAATAAAGTAATCCTTCGTGCACATGTGTGATTTTTAGTATTTGTTGTTATAGCAACAGATACTAAAATAAAATAAATAAAGTAATCCTTCGTGCACATGTGTGATTTTTAGTATTTGTTGTTATAGCAACAGATACTAAAATAAAATAAATAAAGTAATCTTTCGTGCACATGTGTGATTTTTAGTATTTGTTGTTATAGCAACAGATACTAAAATAAAATAAATAAAGTAATCCTTCGTGCACATGTGTGATTTTTAGTATTTGTTGTTATAGCAACAGATACTAAAATAAAATAAATAAAGTAATCCTTCGTGCACATGTGTGATTTTTAGTATTTGTTGTTATAGCAACAGATACTAAAATAAAATAAATAAAGTAATCCTTCGTGCACATGTGTGATTTTTAGTATTTGTTGTTATAGCAACAGATACTAAAATAAAATAAATAAAGTAATCTTTCGTGCACATGTGTGATTTTTAGTATTTGTTGTTATAGCAACAGATACTAAAATAAAATAAATAAAGTAATCTTTCGTGCACATGTGTGATTTTTAGTATTTGTTGTTATAGCAACAGATACTAAAAATAAAATAAATAAAGTAATCCTTCGTGCACATGTCCGATTCACACTTGGTCGGTTTCTTTTTTTTTGCCAACTATTGTTGGCAAAAAAACACGTAATTTGTGAAATTTACACCTGCAGTTTTTGAGATAGACTGCTTGGTGATAGACAGACGGACGGAGGGGCCCCGTTTCTACGCTTTGGGTACAGAACCCTAGAAATATACCAACATATTTGTTCCAGGTGATCCTATCCACGAACATAGCCGAAACCTCCATCACAATAAACGATGTGGTGTACGTAATCGACTCCTGCAAAGCCAAGATGAAACTCTTCACTTCTCACAACAACATGACTTCGTACGCCACTGTTTGGGCTAGCAGAACTAACTTGGAACAGGTAAACTGCGTTCAAAATTATATTAATATTAATAAATAAAATTTTATTCAAAGAAACTCGTACGTACATACAAAACATTAGTGCACTAAAATAAATAAATATAGCTTAGTAAATAGTTTATTTTAGTAAATAGTAATTATAAAGGAACAAGCGATTTCTTAGAGACAACCCCCAGCACAAACTGCTCAAGCTAGCAAACTCAAATTTGGTAGGTTAGGGAGATAAAGTGACCTGTCTAAGTGCTTATTTTGTAAGTCTTAAGAAATAAAGAAAGAAATAATAATTTACTATTTACTTTTCAATACACCCGATTAGAAGGGATTTTGGGAAATTCGAAAAGTTTGTGTGGTATTTTTGTAAAACCATTTTCTTGAAACTTACAAAGAAAATAAAAAAATACTGAACACGTATTTGAAGGTTATTCAAAATATTTCTGAAAATGGGGTGAAACGGGTGATTAAAGTTTTAGTTAAAATTATTGAAAACGTGTTTCCGGATTTTTCAAACTACTCTTGAAAATGGGAAAATGGGAAAAAAAGAAATACAAATTCGTTTTTCTATGTAAACGTTTTAAGACTTTTTCTATCCCATGGGAACTGATTTATGGGATGAAAAGCAAAAGCAGCCTGTATGTTATTCCAGGGATACAACTACGCCTAATCCAAATTTCAGCTCTGTCCGCTCAGTAGTTTTTGCGTAAAAGAGAAACAAACAATCATAATCTGTACATCACATCAAACTCATCACACATCATCAAACATTCACGTTTATAATATTTGAAAGGATTTATCCCTACGTACATAATCTATTTTCAGCATAAATTTAATTTTTTTATTTATTTTACTCTACAAAGTGTATTATTTTCCAGCGTAAAGGGCGCGCGGGTCGAGTCCGGCCCGGCGTTTGCTTCACGCTGTGTTCTCGCGCGCGCTTCGATCGTCTCGAAGAGCATCTGACTGCTGAGATGTTCCGCACGCCTCTACACGAGTTGGCTCTCAGGTAATTATTATATTTGTAAGAAGTTGCCTTTGGTGGCGACCAAACTCTGTTTTCGTATGACTTCCTAAAATAGACAAAATGAAACTACTACAGATGCAATAAAAAAGCTTATGATAGGTTTAACAAACTGTACAAGTAAATTTTGAAAACTCCTCAATCATTATTTTTTATGAGAAAAAATATGAGAAAAAGCTTTAACAAACTGTACGTGTGGTTTAATAATTTAGGGAATTTCTTTGTTTATCGGAATTATATGATAAAATAAGTAGTGGCGCCACTTTAAGTCCTTTTTGCGCCTTAACATGGTAATAATAAACAAATCATGGTAAATATCCCGTGTTAAATTAAATGATTTTGGTATATTGTACAATTGTTTGTAACTAAATAAAGAAAATTAAATGTAGTTTCATAGCTAAAAAATTATTTCTTTTTAGCTTTCTGTGTAAATAAATATGTGACATTCAGTTTCATCTTTTGCCGCGGATTCTAAAGGTGAAGATACACGGTTCACTTTGGTCTTTCAATTTGGATGAAGCAACCAAATTGATCCATGTAAACTTATTATAAGTGAATCATTCAATGCCATTGAATTTTGTCGTTCTACGGCGTTGAAAGAATTGAACATGCTCAATATTTTCACTTTTAGCGTTACATCACGGTTCAACCAAATTGATTCAATTTGGTTGAACCGTCTATTTTCACCTTTACCCTCACACTCAGACATATACTTACAGGCCTCCCTATGACATCCACCACAGTTTATTTTATAACTCCCTTGTATCCCCAGCATAAAACTCCTACGTCTCGGCGGAATAGGCCACTTCCTGTCAAAAGCGCCGGAGCCACCGCCATTAGACGCGGTCATTGAGGCCGAGGCCTTACTGCGAGAGTTGGGCTGTCTCGACGCCAACGATGCGTTGACTCCGCTCGGGACTATACTAGCTAAACTACCCATCGGTAAGTGTAGAACAATCTTAGTGTCTAGGCCGAGGCGTTACTGCGAGAGTTGGGCTGTCTCGACGCCAACGATGCGTTGACTCCGCTCGGGACTATACTAGCTAAACTACCCATCGGTAAGTGTAGAACAATCTTAGAGTGTCTAGGCCGAGGCGTTACTGCGAGAGGTGGGCTGTCTCGACGCCAACGATGCGTTTACTCCGCTCGGGACTATACTAGCTAAACTACCCATCGGTAAGTGTAGAACAATCTTAGAGTGTCTAGGCCGAGGCGTTACTGCGAGAGTTGGGCTGTCTCGACGCCAACGATGCGTTTACTCCGCTCGGGACTATACTAGCTAAACTACCCATCGGTAAGTGTAGAACAATCTTAGAGTGTCTAGGCCGAGGCGTTACTGCGAGAGTTGGGCTGTCTCGACGCCAACGATGCGTTTACTCCGCTCGGGACTATACTAGCTAAACTACCCATCGGTAAGTGTAGAACAATCTTAGAGTGTCTAGGCCGAGGCGTTACTGCGAGAGTTGGGCTGTCTCGACGCCAACGATGCGTTTACTCCGCTCGGGACTATACTAGCTAAACTACCCATCGGTAAGTGTAGAACAATCTTAGAGTGTCTAGGCCGAGGCGTTACTGCGAGAGTTGGGCTGTCTCGACGCCAACGATGCGTTGACTCCGCTCGGGACTATACTAGCTAAACTACCCATCGGTAAGTGTAGAACAATCTTAGAGTGTCTAGGCCGAGGCGTTACTGCGAGAGTTGGGCTGTCTCGACGCCAACGATGCGTTGACTCCGCTCGGTACTATACTAGCCATACTACCCATCGGTAAGTGTAGAACAATCTTAGAGTGGCTTGGCTAGGCCGAGGCTAAGTTGTACTTGAGTTAAGCTTGATATTCGGAAACGTGATCATATTTGCGAATGCCAAATATGACCTGCATGCTATTCAGAATCTCCGCTACTGACTTTGTTTGAATTTCGCGCGAATTTGTGTCAGATTCCGTGTCCTTTACTCGGAAACCTAGTTTCTGAATACCCCGCTGATACTGAAATACAATATAACCTATTTTTTATAATTAAGTAGTACTAGGTAAACATAATAGTAATTCTAGTTCAATGTTTAGTACCTACAGTTATATCTTTGTTGCACTTAAGCTTTATTATTTCCATGTAACTACTCTTAACTCTATTTAGAAATACCTGTAAGGGCTGTTTTAATGTTTTGTTATATCTTTACAATGTACTATTGTAACTGTTGGTCTTTTAAATAAATAAATTAAAATTAAATTAATACATTTAATTCCCCAGAGCCTCGCCTAGGCAAGATGATGGTGCTAGGATTCGTGCTCGGCGTGGGCGACGCGCTGACGACGACGGCCGCCAACTCCACCACCTTCCCGGAGATCTTCACGCTGGAGGGCCGCCGCCGGCTCTCGGGCCACCAGCGCGCGCTCGCCGGGGACAGGGCTTCGGACCATGTCGCTATGTTGAACGCATTCCAGGTACTGTCAGGTCAAGGACAGAGTTCGCCAAAACTGCGGCTCTTTCGATGTAAAGATACAGCTCTCCAATTCAATACGCAGAAGATAATTATTAGCTGGATATTATACAGGGTGTTTGGAAGGTTAAAAAAACTCGGTGGGTGTGTAGGTGTACCCTATAATAACTTACCTAAAATCCAAAAAAAATATGATTTAAAAGCATGTATACAGCACATGTTTTTTAATTCTCTTTTTTGTATTTTTATAAGATTTTCCGAAATTGCAAATATCGAAGGGGATTTATGGCTCTCAGACTAATATGGGTTGATGATGATGATGATGAAGGGGATTTATTATTTTTCCCTACGTTTTCTGTCATTTTCACGGGATGAATACATGTAGATCACTACATAGTATAAAATAAAGTCTTTTTTTCTGTCCTTATGTCCCTTTGAATGCTTAAAGCTTTAAAACTACGCAACGGATTTTGATACGCTTTTTTTTATAAATGGAGTGATTCAAGAGGAAGGTTTATACGTATAATAACCGTGCGAAGCCGGGGCGGGTCGCTAGTTTATAATAATGTGTTCTGATCGCGTAAGTTGTCAAAAACTTGATTTTCAGAAACTTATCTTAACCCCTATAATATTTTTTTAAAAAGTTTTCTTACTATTTTAAATTATTAACATATGATATTATTACAGATGTGGGAGAGAGAATACAACAAAGGTGAAGATGCAGAGCTGAAGTGGTGCGAGTGGAAAGGAGTTCAGCAGACCACACTGAGGGTCACCTACGAAGCTAAGAACCAGTTGAGGAGTTAGTATTACACATCATCAACTTGAAGACCGCTGTGGCGCGGATTTTAACGTTACCATAATTATGAAGATATTTTATTACAATAATAACTAACACTTCAAAAATTACGTTCAGTAGTTTTTGATGGCTTTTAGTAGGATGCATTATCCTACTAAAAGCTAGCAAAAACTACTGAACGGAATTTGGCACAGAGATAGATTATAGTCTGGAATAACACATCATTACATAGTATAAAACAAAGTCGCTTTCTCTGTCCCTATGTCCCTTTGAATGCTTAAATCTTTAGAACTACGCAACGGATTTTGATGCGGTTTTTTTAAATAGATAGAGTGATGGAGGAAGGTTTATACATATAAAATAAAGCCGTGCGAAGCCGGGGCGGGTCGCTAGTAGGCTATATTTTACCCCGGAATTCCCACGGGAACGGGAATTACACGAGTGAAACCGCGAGTCGCTGCTAGTTAACGATAACTCAAAACTTATTGGTCTTGAACCACATCGGAGTAATTTTTTGACGTCCGCTGTGGCGCGGCGGGCGAAGATCCGCCTGCGACGCAGGAGGTTGCTGGTTCGATTCCTTGGGAAAAAAAATTGTACGATCTGCAAATATTTGTTCCGGGATTCTAGGTGTTTGCTATCACTACATAGTATAAAACAAAGTCGCTTTTTCTGTCCCTACGTCCCTATGTCTTTATGTCCCTTTGAATGCTTTAATCTTTAAAACTACGCAACGGATTGTGATGCGGTTTTTTTTTAACAGATAAAGTGATTCAAGAGGAAGTTTTATATACTTATAATAAAACCGTGCGAAGCCGGGGCGGGTCGCTAGTGTACTATAAAACATATCTATCTATGTATATAATGTAATCAGTTGTCTAGTACCCATAACACAAGCTTTGAGTACCTTACTTTGGGGCTAGATGATGCTGTGTGGATTGTCCAGCATTATTTATTTATATATATTTTTCCAGATATCCTAACAACAGCTATAGGCTTCCCCGAGGAGTGTTGTATTCCCTCTCGATGGATGCCGACCGGTCCTGACCCCAACTTGGACGTTGTCATCGCGCTCATGTGTATGGGCCTTTATCCCAACGTCTGTGTACATCAGGGGAAGAGGAAAGTAAGTTAACTATATCTCTATTCTTCTCTTCGTATTCTTAGCTATTCATTACCAGTACACTTGATTTTGTTATCAATACACTTGACTTCGTTCTATCTTCATATTTATTTCAACAGCAGCGTAGGTTATCAATACTCTTGTTTTCGGTCTATCTGCATATGTTTTTCAACCGTAGATATTATCAATACAGTTGATATCGTTCCATTTTCATTTCAACCGTAGGTATTATCAATACACCTGATTTCGTTCTATCTTCATATTCATTCTAATCTTCTCCATATTTATAAATAAAGGATAATTGATTTTCTCTTTACTTCAATCTCTATCAATTTAATCTAAATAGAACTATCACTAAATCTAAATTAAAACCTAAAATAATTGCATTGATTTTACAATGTGCCATTATTATAAGGTTTTAATAAGATTAGGTTATTACCGCCTTCTCAATCAAACCTGTTTATTCCTCAGGTCCTAACAACAGAAGGCAAGCCTGCCCTTATCCACAAAACTTCGGTAAACTGTAGCAGCTTCGAGCAGAAATTCCCTTCTCCAATGTTCGTGTTCGGAGAGAAAGTACGCACGCGAGCCATTTCTTGCAAGCAGACGACTATGGTGTCGGCCGTGCATCTACTGCTGTTTGGATGCAGGAAGGTGGAATGGGTAAGTTGATAGATCATTTTTTGAAAACATTCTACCTATCTAAACAGTTTGTTGAAGTTGGAATGAATGAGTAGATTGATAATTCTTTATTCGAAAATGGTAAATCTAAAACTGTTTGTGGAATGTGAAATGGGTAAGTTGATAGATCATTCTTTATTTAAAAACATTCTATCTAAACAGTTTGTTGAAGTTGGAATGAATGAGTAGATTGATAATTCTTTATTCGAAAATGGTAAATCTAAAACAGTTTATGGAAGGTGGAATGGGTGGGTAAGTTGATAGCAGTGGCGATGTGAAAATTAAACTTAGGTACTTGAGCAGCTTCTTGCGATTTAAAGACGAGAGATAGATAGAGAAGACAGTATCTACCCGCGGTTTTCCACGTTTTTTTATGGAAATGTCTCAAAGCGATTTATATCCCATGGGATCTGATTTATGGAATGAAAAGTGGCCTATGTGTTAATTCAAAATTTCAGCCTGAACCTTTCAGTAGTTTTTGCGTGAAAGAGGATCAAAAATCCATACAAACAAACATTAGTCTTTATAATATTTGTTAAGATATTGGAATAGCGCCTCGCGTTTTCACCCACGGTAATTCCCGTTCCTGTTGGAATTCCGGGATATATAGCTATGTGTTATTCCAGACTATAATTTATCTCTGTGTCAAATTTCATCCATAACCGTACAGTAGTTTTTGCGTGAAAGAGTAACAAACATCCATCTATACTTACAAACTTTCGCGTTTATAATATTAGTAGGATATAGTTTAAATTATTTAAAAAATTATAAAAACCTCGTATACATTTAACAGATCGACAACCAAGTGAGGCTAGACAACTGGCTGAACCTCGACATGTCCCCCAAGTCAGCCGCGCTGATAGTGGCGCTCCGCCCCGCGATAGAGCGGATCGTGGAGCGCGCCGCCGCCGAGCCCGACTCGGCGCTTCAGTTCTCACCTGTGGAGGCCAAGGTACGTGCCTGTGTATTATACTGAGGTTTTTTTAATCTTTATTTTACGAGTTTATTCACTCTGTGATTATGTCGCTCTCGCTAAATAAGAAAAAAAGAAACAAATGCCTGTAAAAATTAATAAACATTAAAGTTAGCCCCGATCAGTCTTTTTAATTTTAAAATACATTTTTTTTAGGACTAATATCTGGCACTACCAGTCGAATTCCATAAATTCTTTTAGTTTATTACTAGCAGCGCCTCGCGTTTTCACCCGCGTAATTCCCGTTACCGTGAGAATTCCGGGATAAAATATGTGTTATTCCAGACTATAATCTATTACCAAATTTCATCCATATCCATTCAGTAGTTTTTGCGTGAAAGAGTATCAAATATTCATCCATCTATACTTACAAACTTTCTAGGTAACATAGCCAGATGAACGCGAAAAACAGGGCGCTATGGCGCTCATTAGGGGAAGCCCATGTCCAACTGTGGATTAATATAGGTTGATGATCACAAAATTATGTTTTATGTAGATAACTACTATTTAAATAGGGAGCTCAGTTGCTTCCATGGTTGTGGAAGATGATTATAAAAGCGTACGCAATTGCCCATAAATCCTTATTTTTCCTCTATTCCAGGTAATCCAGTGCCTGAAAGAGCTCTGCCTCGTCGACGCTGGAGACTACAATATCACTCGGGACTCGATGACACCTAACTTCAGATCGGACGGCCCCAAGAGAGGCAACATGCGAGGCTGGGGTACCAACGGACCCCGCGGCGGATTTGGCAACGGGGGCGCCTTTGGCGGAAACGGGGCTGGCTTTGGCGGAAACGGGGCTGGCTTTGGCGGAAATAGGGGTGGATTCGGTGGAAATGGGGGCGGTTTCGGTGGAAATGGGGGTGGTTTCGGTGGCAGTGGGGGTGGGTTTGGTGGAAATAGAGGTGGATTTGGCGGTGGGGGTGGGTGGGGCAACAGAGGTTTTGGAAACAGAGGATTTGGTGGAAATCGTGGAGGATTCAGAGGGCGTGGTTTCAGAGGGGGCAGTAACTGAAAACTTTATAGATAACTATTATTGCCACTAGTATTGCCACTAGACCTCAAAACTGTAGTGGTTTTCTTCTAGTGTAATAATAAAATATTATTTAACCTTTAACGTAGAATGTATTAGAATAATTCATAAGCTAAGGTATGACGCGCTTTTGATTGTGACGATCTTGATTTATAAAGAAATACAGTGAGATTTAGTGTAAACAAATTGTTTTATTTCTACCATGTACTAAACGCTAGCAACGAAAATAAAATACAATGGCTAGGGACTTTCTAGCCAGATATCACAATAAAACTAAAACGTGGCTCAATCGCCACACACTTTCGTCATTGAACAGGATGTTGGACAACAATGAGAATGAAATCTTTATCCGGTGCGACCATCACTTCGCTATTCTTGCTTCTAATCCTCAAGAACGTAAGATCATTTGTGGGATCCAAATCCCTCACAACGGCTTTAGCTTTGTCGACTAAAGCGCTCATGAGACCCGCGTATTGGACTGAAACGTGGTTGTCTAAAGTTGTCTTGATCGGAATTCCTTCTCCGTTGACTATTATGATTCCAGCTACGCCTTTGTGGATAGAAAGTTTACGAACAGTTTCTTCAGCTTCGTTTGCCATGATTCAATTGTAAAATAGATATTTTTTGTCAATTTCTGCTACAAGTAGGAACTGTCACAAATTCACGCTTGATATTTGACATAAGTATAGAAAGAGACGTCTAGTAGGTACAAAAGTTCGGAGAGGTTTTGTTCCGAAGATGAAACTTCCTTGGTAGAGGGAGGTGGCTCTTGTACCATTGCACACCGAAAACATAGTTTTTCTGCATTATATCAAAGATTCTAGCATTATTACACTAATTATATCGATGCCGCCAGCGAGTCGAAAGGATTATTTCTAGTTTGTCTGTTAACAGAGCTCCAAAAAACAAATTTAAGCCTAGTTCGGACTACTTTAGTAATTTAGTAAAGTAAAAAAGTAAAAGTAAACTACTCGCTACTGCACTGAAATCGTTCGCATAACGGTCCAGTATAGTAGGTAGGTACACAAGTAAGTGGTGTTTCGCAAAATGAACGGGCTGCAACGCAATAGAGTGAATAATCTGATTAAACTAATCGTAACGGCTATTTTAAAAGAGGTAGATGAGTGAGGAAATTTGTGTCATTAAGAAAAAGAAGTTTTGGGTACGAAAATGGATCAATAGGAGAGATACACTAGGAGGTACTAATTGTCTTCTAAAGGAGTTAGCATTGGAAGATCCTATAGAATAGCATAAGAATAAATAATAACTAGAAGCGACTCTTCTTTGATCTAGTCCCAAACGCCGACATTTATATACCTACTTCCCCCTTCACCTTGTTACGCCCCTCTGTCGTCGTCCAGGCGTTTTGCCAGGGTTGCTACTGCACTGTACCGCCGCGCCCCGCCGCCGTCGCGTCGCAGCGAGTGAGAAAAGGTCAACGACCGATGTTCACGTTCCTTTGATTAGGTACCTACCTAATTAGTTAGATAGGAACCTACAAAAACAATAATATTTAGAAAATATTACTCACATAGGGTAGGTATTGTTAGAATAATGTATTCTTTACTATAGAGTCAAGCCGTGACAGCTGTCATGGGAATATCATCTTGTCTTTAATGACAGTTTCTACTTCCGCTGTCGTTCATGTAACTTCCTTCTGATCTCCTTCTTTATGACGAGGCAATGTCCTCATAACTCTGTAATAATTAATCCACATATAGACAATGAATCCTAGGATGTGATACCGATATATCTGCATAAATAATGTGAATATAAACGAAGATATAAAATGTGAGTGTATTTTATTTCAATCCACCTGGCCAACACGCACCCTAGCAAGTTACTCTGCTAACAGGTTATCTGGCCCAGAATAGATTTATCAAGATCAGCCAGTGTGGATTGAATACTGATGTAAGCACAGACCTGTGCCCTGTGACTTAGAAAGCCAAGAAGGTGAGTTTACACTTACGGAGAACATATAGAATCAGAATCGGTTACATCAAGTCTCACGAACTATCGACAACATTATGGCGGGCGATGATTTGGCGCCATCTACGGCGGGCGGGAATGCCGTGCCGGGTGGAATGCCAATGGGCCCATCTTCTACATACGTTGGCTTTGAGAAATTGGACGGCGTGTCTAATTTCCAGACATGGAAATTTTCAATGAAAAATTCTTTGATCCTTGAAGGCCTATGGAACAGTGTTACTGGCGAAGATTCGGACTATTGTAAATCACAAAGGGCTTTGGCAAGAATTTCTTTATGTGTGAAGCCCTCATTATATCAATTACTGTACCTATGATGTCACTTCGGCCAAACAGGCGTGGGAAAAACTGTCAAAAGTTTATGAAGACAAAGGATTATTTCGAAGGGTGAGCTTGCTTCGGCAGCTGCACAGAGTAGATTTCACGACCTTTCCAAATATGACTGCTTATATAGATAATGTATTTACATTGGTACAGCAGTTGGCCGATATTGGTAAAGTAATAGAAGATGCTGAAATTGCGGAAATTCTTTTGAGTGGACTCCCTCAGGATTTTGATACATTGGTGTCAGCCTTGGAGACGGCATCTATCACTAATATACTGTCCTCAGAACTGGTTCGTGCAAGGCTTATACAAGAAGAATATCGTAAAACTTATTCTGAAACAAGCGGCTTGAACAATGCTTATGCAGCAAGAGGGAATATTACTTCCAGATCAAAAGTTATTTGTAATTATTGTAAGAAGCCTGGACACATAAAGTCAAAATGCTACAAGTTGAAGCGGATGAAGAAAGAAGATGGATCGACTAGAGAGCAACAACAACATCAAACAATGACAGCTTCAACATTTTTCACTTCAGCGACTACAGATTTTATTGTGGACAGTGGTTCCACATCACACATGTGTAACAATGAAATCATGTTTGTGGATTTAAAGAAAAACAATATTATGATAAACTGTGCTGATAAGAAATCAAAATTGAAATGTTCTGGAATAGGAAGTATCAACATAAAAATCAATGATAGTGATAAAATTATGAAAGATGTTTTGTATGTTCCGCATTTATCAGAAAACTTGTTGTCGGTAGGTAAAATGTGTGAGAAAGGTTATTTGGTTGTTTTTAAAAAGGATGGCTGTTTTATATATGAAGATGGATGTTCCATTGATGGAAGTCACATTATGTCTGCTGAGTTAGATAAAGGTGTGTATAGGATGAAAGGTACATGCATACAGGAGCAGTCGATGGCTACCCTACATCAGGTGCAGGGAACACAGACTGCAAAGGTTGCTGCATCAAATGATGCCGAATTGTGGCATAGGAGGTTAGGACATCTGAGTTTGAATGGAATGAATGTTCTTAATGATCACATTTCACGCAGTGTTCGCTTTCAGAAAGAAGAGCTTCAGCAATGTACTGCTTGTCTTGAGGGTAAGCCTGTGGCCAAGGCTTATCCTATTGGACAGGCAAGGCGTGCTGGTGAGAAACTTGAACTAATCCATTCTGATGTCCTGGGCCCGTTGAGTGATGACAGCTGGGGAGGTGCTAAATACCTACTCACCTTTACGGATGACTATACACGAAAGACCTTTGGATATTTACTTAAGAAGAAATCTGAGGTATTTTCTTATTTTGTCATTTTTAAGAACTTTGTAGAAAAGCAGACTGGACTTCGTGTGAAAGGCCTGCGTTCTGACAATGGTGGTGAGTATTGTAATAAAGAATTTAAGTCCTTCTTACAGAATGAAGGAATACTTCACCAATTGACGGTACCGTATTGTGCTCCTCAAAATGGCGTGGCTGAACGTCTTAATCGGGTAATTATGGAGAAAGCTAGGTGCATTCTTTTGCAGGCAGGTCTCTGCAAGCGTTTTTGGGGTGAGGCAGTGATGTCTGCCATTTATTTGAAGAATCGTAGCCCCACGACGGCTTTAGCAGGACAGTTGCCTGAGGAGATGTGGTCTGGTCACAGTGTGACTTTGGACCATCTTCGTGTATTTGGTTGCATAGCTTATGCTCTGGTTGAGGAGCCGACTCGTACAAGTAAGTTGAACGCTAGGGCTAAAATGTGTATTTTTGTCGGTTATTCCGAAACTACCAAAGGATACCGACTGGTAGAGCCATCCAATCCAAAAAGGGTTATTTTGTCTAGAAATGTGGATTTTATGGAGGATAAATTTTATAAGAATTTTAAATGCAATGACATTGACAATGTAAATTTTAATAATGAATTGATCACTTTAATTGAATATCATAATGAATTAAATTCAAAACAATCTAGTCAGGATATTATTCCTAGTCATAATAATTTATTCATTAATAATGAGACTGCTGAGGATATTCCAAATGAAAGTAGTGATAATAATTCAATAAATGAAACAAATTAGACTTATGATTTTTCTTATGAATTTACAGACGCTGAATCAGGCGGCGGCAGTGATATAAATGATCATCTCTCGGCGGAGATGCTGGAGGCACAGCCGGTTTTCTCCGGAGAGACTACAGAAGGAGGGGAAGACGCCACTAATACGGTAGAATTACCTATGACTGTAGGCAGTCGCCCCGTGCGTAATAATCGTGGTAAGCCACCATTAAGGTATGATGATTATGAACTAAGTATGTATGCTAGTACTCTGTTTGATGAACCACAAACTTACAGTGAGGCACTAACATCTTCTGATAGCAATGAATGGGTGAATGCTATGAGGTTGGAGTATGAGTCGCTTTTGAAAAATAATGTTTGGCAATTAGTAGACAGACCTATAAATATAAATATTGTCAAATGTAAGTGGGTGTATAAGATAAAGCATGATACATCAGGGAAACTCGATAGATATAAAGCTCGCTTAGTTGCTCGCGGCTTTAGTCAAAAAGAAGGAATTGATTTTTATGATACTTTTTCTCCTGTTGTACGTCATTCAACAATGCGTGTTTTGTTTTCTCTTGCACACCACTATGATATGAAAATAGAACATATTGATGTAACAACAGCATTTTTGCATGGTGACTTAAATGAAACTATTTATATGGAACAACCACAAGGTTTTGCCTCAGATGAAAGTAAGGTTTGTTTGTTATCAAAATGTATTTATGGGTTAAAACAAGCGAGTCGTATGTGGAATTTGAAAGTACATAAATTATTGACTGAAAATGATTATATACAAAATAAATGTGAGCCATGTGTTTATGTAAAAAATATTAATAACAATTTGACAATTATTGCTCTTTATGTTGATGATTTTTATATTATGAGTAACAATAATACTAATGATTTGTATCAATTACTAAAAGATAATTTTTCTGTGAAACATTTGGGTCCACTTAGAAGTTGTCTAGGAATGAGAATTACTAGAGATAAGAATATTTTAAAATTGGACCAAAGTGAATATATTAAGCGATTGTTAAAACGATTTAATATGCTTGATTGTAAGAGTGTTTCTACGCCTATGATTGTTAATGAAAAATTATGTAAATCAAAATTAAATTCAGAGTTAGATGATAATGTTTATCAATTTAGACAATTGATCGGCTGTTTAATGTATCTATCAGTTTGTACTAGGCCTGACATAACATTTAGCTGCAGTCAGTTGAGTCAATACTTAACAAATTTTGATAAAAGCCATTGGGTTGCTGCTAAAAGAGTTCTCAGATATTTAGCAGGCACTATTGATCATGGTCTTTGTTTTTATAAAAATACAGCATTAAATATTGTAGCTTATGCTGATGCTGACTGGGCTAATGATATGGAAGATAGGAAATCTTATACAGGTTTTGTTGTTAAACTGGGCAAGGACGTTATCAGCTGGGAATCCAGAAAACAGCGTTGCGTTGCCTTATCCAGTACAGAGGCTGAATACTTGGCCATTTGTGATGTCGCAAAAGAGTTGTGCTTTATTAGGAATTTCATGTATGAAATTATCTGTAAACACATTAATATTATCATATTCAATGATAATCAAAGCGCACAAAAATTGTTATTGGCTAAGGAGTACTCTCATAAACGTACAAAACATATAGATCTAAGATATCATTTTGTTAAAGATTTAATTCAGAAATATAACTTTAATGTCAGATACATGCCAACTAATAATATGATAGCCGATATATTCACTAAACCACTTTGTTCAGCAAAGCATAATAATTTTATGAATGATTTGAATCTGAATTGATACCTTGTTATTTTAACTTATTGACTAGTTTGTTTAACATAGAGCAAAATAAATGTAATGTTATAGACATATAGATGTGACAATGTAGAGTTTATGACTTGTTTGCATAATGTAAAGCAAATGTAATATTATAAGCATGTTGGTTAGATAGTGCTTTAGATGGAAATTATGTATTATGAGGTCACTTGTTTTAGTCTGTATGTTATGACATTGTAAAGAATAAGGGGAAGTGTTAGAATAATGTATTCTTTACTATAGAGTCAAGCCGTGACAGCTGTCATGGGAATATCATCTTGTCTTTAATGACAGTTTCTACTTCCGCTGTCGTTCATGTAACTTCCTTCTGATCTCCTTCTTTATGACGAGGCAATGTCCTCATAACTCTGTAATAATTAATCCACATATAGACAATGAATCCTAGGATGTGATACCGATATATCTGCATAAATAATGTGAATATAAACGAAGATATAAAATGTGAGTGTATTTTATTTCAATCCACCTGGCCAACACGCACCCTAGCAAGTTACTCTGCTAACAGGTATTACCATTATCTTTTAGCAATCTAAAAAAAATTGTCTTCGTTTTTGAGTTATTGTCACACCACAATAACTTGATCGTGACGCCATATTATAGAGGTAGGTACCTAACTTACATAAATATTAAAACCCGCGTGCGGCTTCGCCGGCTGTGACAGCCCTACTGAATGGGCCCGCCCACTGCACGTTTAACGTGCAGAATCGCGTAGGCTAATATCGTGACCTTGAGCGCGTTCGGAGCGAAGTTTCCAATCTACTCTGTTATTGTCTATTCTTATGAGAATACTTCGATAGTTTGAGTGAAGCAGTGAGCACAGACGCGTGGTGGGAGGCGCGACTCGCCCGATAAAAATAGAGTAAAATGGATCGACTCGACTTAATCGTTCACTAAACTACTCGACTAAATTTTTGTGGTCCACACACTTTTAGCCACTAAATTACTCGGTACTCTACTTAATTATTAGCCTAGTCCGAACTAACCTTTAGTTGGGCGGTTAGCTTAGCAGGCATAGGTAGAGGAGAATAGAATAGGACAAAGCCATAACTCTACTCCACTACTGTGTGATGTTGCAGTAGCCAAAGATGTATATCTACTATATATCTACCACGTAGTCGTAGTCTTTGGCAAACCTCTATATATACAGTACTTGTATAGATACAGGTCAGTGGGCAAATCACTGACCTCTATCTATACAAGTACGCTGGACCTCTGATACCACTGACCTCTTTATTGTATAGATACAGGTCAGTGTCTGATACCCTTTGAAATGACAGCTCTTGAATGTGCCTATTTGAAGCTTCCCAATGCCATAAGAATAGACAATAACAGAGTAGAATGGAAACTTCGCTCCGAACGCTCTCAAGGTCACGATATTAGCCTACGCGATTCTGCACGTTAAACGTGCAGTGGGCGGGCCCATTCAGTAGGGCTGTTCAGCCGGCGAAGCCGCACGCCGATTTTAATATTTATGTAAGTTAGGTACCTACCTCTATAATATGGCGTCACGATCAAGTTATTCTGGTGTGACAATAACTCAAAAACGAAGACAAATTTAAGTTTTTTTAGATTGCTAAAAGGTAATGATAATACCTGCCCTATGTAAGTAATATTTTCTAAATATTATTGTTTTTGTAGGTTCCTATATAACTAATTAGGTAGGTACCTAATCAAAGGAACGAGAAACATCGGTCGTTGACCTTTTCTCACTCGCTTCGCCTTGCGACGCGACGGCGGCGGGGCGCGGCGGTACAGACAGTGCAGTAGCAATAGCAACCCTGGCAAAACGCCTGGACGACAGAGGGGCGTAACAAGGTGAAGGGGGAAGTAGGTATATAAATGTCGGCGTTTGGGACTAGATCAAAGAAGAGTGGCTTCTAGTTATTATTTATTCTTATGCCAATGCGTGGGAAGACAACTAAATCTGACGTAACGTAACTGACAAATGGCCGTTGTCTCGTTTGTAATATCTCCCGTGTTTTTAAAGTGTTTTGGTGGTTTAACGCGATTTAGCTTGTTTGTTGTGTCTTATTTATTTAGTTCATACATAAATAAGTGGTGGGCATTCATAGGTAAACTATGAAAGAGTGTGAGTTATGCAAAACTCGTTACCAGAAGGGAAGTGGAGTTCCATTCCACAAGTAAGTGAATTTACGGCTTATCTTCGTGTCCGTCAATAGCAGCCACACCATGGAATTTTGAGTTTATAAATATGTCAATTAACTGAAATGGTACAAAGAACTTTATCGCATCAAAATCTAAAATGTGTCAAATTAGGCAGGTAAATAGGCCAAGTGCGAGTCGCGACTAGATAAACAACAGTAGGTTTGTCCCTACACAATTTTCATATTGTTACTTTTCTTTTTTAGTTACAATATGAAATCATTCAAGTGCCTACATAATGTAATTAAGAAAAAACGCGTTTGTTGTATGGAGGCCCACTTAAATTTTTACTTTTTTTTGTTTTTAGTGTTTATTGTTAAAGCGGCAACAGAAAACTTTTCTTGAGATACAGCCAGGAGACCCACAGACGGACGGAGAGACAGCGATGTTTTAGAAGAAGGGTACCGTTTTTTAAATTTGGCGAATAAACGGCAGTTACATGTTTACTTATAATGGCACTAAAACCAAACTTAATTCCATTGTTGCTTATTTTTGGCAAAATCAGAATAAAAAAACATTGACTAAGATCCTTTGAAATTTTAAAGCAACAATGAAAGTGTAAGAATAACCATAATAACACTAAATTATTGTTAATTAAAAAATCCTGGATTCTCTCGGAGTTATAATCACCCCCTTTCGGGATAGGACTTATATAATAATGTAACATGACGGTAAGTATAAATTATTATAGATGAATGTACAGACCGTACAAACATACCTATTTATTACAGCAAAAGTGTTTTTATTTTACCTAAGCTTTTTTTTTTGTTTAGACTGCTGGCCACACTGATTATGTTTTCTGATTGTTTACTTTCCATTCCAGTGTCTATGGTGGCTTACCTACAGTTTTTCATAAGAAGAATGTGTCATCAATAAGAATAAAATCCAAATAAGATTTGTATGTTTGTCCATAATATATTATCGTCTTTTGTGGCTTCAGCAGCACTTTCTCGTCCAGAAATAATAATAAACGTCTATTGTTATTTCTAGGCGAGTAAACGCTTCGGCTGCATTATACGCCATCTGGCGATTGATTGCAATCGTAATCTAAACACTTTTGTACTCATCTGTACTTTCGAATGTATGTAGATGTTTAGATCCTAATATCTAATGAACCACAGGGTCTCTATTTCTGAGCTTTACAGCACAACTAGATATTTATGGGAACAGTTTTTTGGTATAGTTCACAATTCAAATCTAGCTATGGTTTCTTCACAATCAGCGGGGCTGCCAGCTTGACGTCAAGATAGCAGCCACAGTGAAATCCCTCAATATCTCCTAAAGTACTGGAGCACTATTTATATGCTTTGCGGCATCGGATACAGCATTGATGGCACAGTTAATTGACATATTTATAAACTCAAAATTCCATGGTGTGGCTGCTAACTTGACGGACACTTATCTTCGGCTAATATTCAACAAATTAAACTTATCGTCATTATTATACGTAATAATAACATATTTATCTTCATATTACCGGTTTTTTATCAACAATAAAGTTTAATAGTGCTGTCAAAGTTACCTGTCGATAAAAGTTATCGATATTTTTGCTATAGATATCTATTTACTTTCAAGAACGTAATTCGCCGATGACCGATTTTTATTATCAAATAAATATATTTTTTTAATAATTCACAGGTTTTCGACGGACATAAGACACTCCCTGTACCTAACCGACAATACCTGTTGATGTAAAAAGAACATTAATTATGGATCAGAATAATACCAAATTGAGTGGTAAGTACTTAATCAATAAAATTAGGACCACGTCATGTTCCTTGTATGTAAATTATTTCAAGAATGCGCTGTAAAACAGTATACTGATATATTTTTACTTTTCATTTGTGGTTTAGTTGTTGATAAACAAAAATTTTGTTTCTAGGTCGAAAGCGTCGAAGCACAAGTTCCAACCCGCAACAGAGTATTGCTTCAAAGAAGGCAAGGTCTAAGCTACAATCTAGTTGTCCTCTAACACATGAAAAGGTGGTTGCAAAAGGTCATCCAAAAAAGCATTGCAGAGAGTTAAAAATTCTTTGATAAAATCAAGACTACGGCGGAGTAATTAGCTTTCTACGTTTGTATGGAGGAAAAATTAATTGTATTACCTTAAGTAATAAAGTCTATTCGGAGATTATGTTATTTAGTCACACTGTCTGACCAAAATTATTCTACTATTCAATGATATGTTTAGTGTAATTTTGTAGTGATGTCTAACATTTACGAAAATAATTCAAATTTCCCTGTTAAACGCAAAGTACGATAATTTTATTATGTTGCCTATGTAACTATGAAAATGATGACGGAAACTAATAAAAAATATTAAAGGATTGTACATATATTTTTATTTTCTATAAATACCTTACCTATTCCACTCCATCCTGAAAAAAATACATTTCTATTTAAAAAACGTTCCCTGATAATTTTTGGATCTAGCTAGCCACATAGGTACTAAATACCCGTTAGTCCGGCTTCGGCTTATCCTAAGACTAGCAGTTTCTGAGACTTGCGCGTTCAACCTAACAAACAAACTAGTCAGCTTTATAATATTACCTATATAATTTATAATATTAATTATACAACTCGTCGGAAATGTCTTTTATCGATGTATTTTATCTCATTGTCCCATCTCTATTATTAGTTTCTTTCCCATCCCACTCACTTCTACGATCAGCGCCAAAATGGCGAAAATCAAATCGGCTCACTAAAGCCCGGCTTATCAGAGGTCCAGCGTACTTGTATATATAGAGGTCAGTGGGGCAAATACATTAAATACTTTTGAGTATTCGAATTTGGAACTCAAGCTACGCGTCTACCTGCCATCAAAGTAACCCGCTATAAGATAAGCCCTATTTCACTACACGATATTCAGGGAACCTAACCCTAACTAAAAGTGGTGTAATAAGATTTAGGGTCCCTAAGGTAAGGACCCTAGCAAGCCTTGCTCCCTAATCGCCCTAACTACCGGGCCCTGAATAACGTGTAGTGTAATACCGCTTTAAGTTGGGCATTAGTATAGGTAGGTACCTACAGCTAGCCAGCCTGAAGAATAACCAAAAGCTAGCATTAAACAAATATAATGCGTCACATCTAGATCTGGTAAATCGTACCTAATCAATCACTTTTTTCTTTAGGCTTTTAATGTACCTAAGCACTTAGGTCAAATTAACAAATAGGTACCTACGTTAATTGACGACCTCAGTGACGCAGCGGGCGAGAATCCGCCTGCGACGCAAGAGGTTGCGGGTTCGATTCCCGCCTCGGAACAAATTTGTGTACGATCTGCCGTTAATTGTTCCGTGTTGGTCTTTATATAATAAATTTTCTATGTATAATTTAAAAAAATCATCTATGCATAATGTATTAAATATATCAGTTATCTAGTACTCATAACACATAAGCTTTGAGTAGCTTACTTTGGGGCTGTGTGTGTGTTTGTGTGGATTTTCCAACATTATTAATTTATTCATTTTTATTTTATTTAACTAAGTAGGTATAGTTTATTATCAAAATAATATCACTACATAGTATAAAACAAAGTCGCTTTCTCCGTCTGTCCCTATGTATGCTTAAATCTTTTAAACTACGCAACGGATTTTGATGCGGTTTTTTTAATAGATAGAGTGATTCAAATGGAAGTTTTATACGTATAATAAAACCGTGCGAAGCCGGGGCGGGTCGCTAGTTAGAAAGTGTTAACAGTTTTATCTGTGTGTCCATTATGTTACCCGACTTTCTTATTTCCTCCGATATTCTACATTTTTCAAGTCATTAGCCCAATTATAAAATATATTAAAATAGAGTGAAGATTTTAATTAACATGTTAATTCAATGAAAATTGATTATTTTCTGTGAAGTGAGTATTGAAAGTAATGACAGTTTTTTTGGATATGAATTAATATATTAAATTTGAATGTCAATTGAAATTACAATTAGCTACAATAATAGTGCTGTACCAAAGACTTATGATATTTATTCTTGTCCTACATAGACTGTTAGTTATTTGGCTCTTTAGCTTTTTGGGACATGGTTTCTGTATCATTTCCAGTTGTATCATTACCAGTTGTAACATTTACAGTTTTATCATTTTCAATTACATCATTTTCAGTTGCATTTTTTTCTGATGCCTCTTTCTGTTTCATATTCTCTACTTTTAAATATATTGGCATCCTCCCTGGCTTCAACTTCTCTCTCTTGTGAACTTTTAGTTCATGTTTCATCATTTGCTTTCTGTAACCAAAGTTCTTTCCGCATACTCTACAAGCATGCTCCTTCATGCCTGTATGATCAACTTTAATATGAAGGTCCAGTTCCCTTTTAGTGTAGAAGCCCTTACCACAGACTTCACAGCGGAAATTAAACACTTTATTATGTCTTAACACATGTTTGTTGAGATTACTCTTACTAATAAATCTAGAAGGACAATGCTCACATTGATAAGGCCTTTCTCCGGTGTGTGACCTCATATGCATTCTTAGTGACTCTGAGAACCTGCCACGGTATGGACAGTGGGTACACTTAAATGGTAGGTCGAAGAAATGTATGGCTCGATGTCGGGCCAAGTAGGTTAGACCTGACATCCTCTTTCCGCAAATATCACAAGCGTTGGCGACTTCTGCACTGCTTTGTGTATGCAATGCAGCCTTGTGTTTCCTGTAGTAGTTTTCAGCATAAGATTTATTGCAAATTTCACATGTGATCCGTTTATTATTTGCATGGACAGATTGTTTATGGGTAGCATATTCTTCCAATGTGTTGAATTTCAAGTCACACATCTTGCATGCCCATTGAGTATGCTTACATACTTTTCTCTTCCGATGTTTGGTTAACTCTTTCATTGTACTAAAGTTTATGTTACAGATGATGCATGACCATTTAACTGTCTGTTTTCTCTTTGGCTGATCTTTATTAAGTTTCCTTTTGGTGATGATTTGACGTCGAATGATTTCTTTGTCATCACTATGTTTGTCATCACCGTCACTGCTGGCCTCCGCTGTTTCCTGTTTCACAGGACTGGGGTTAGGCTCTAACTTTTTAAGTATTCTCTCTGATTTCAGTGCTGTTTTTCTGAATAATATAGCGTCTTGTAGTAAAGCATGACAACTTTGACACAAACCTTTAGGATGAGGGTCTTCAAAGGTTATCTTTATTCCTGCAATTTCGTAAATGGAATCACAAAGATTCTCTGTAGCGTTGGTCCCAAAGATTTCTATAGTGCCTTCGTTAAGGCAAACCCTACATATATTTGTTTCAATAATCAAAGGCTCTATTTTTATATGAATTTCTGTGAATTTCTTGTCTTCTTCTTCACTATCGTTACGAGGTCGCTTAGCAATCTTAGCATTGCTCCTAGAACGCAGCAATTTCTTAGGCATCATAGTTCCAAGGTTCCAACTGTTCCAAGGGTCACAAGTGCATCTCGCTTGAATGTTGTTTTCAGTTCATTCTGCATGAACAAAGATAATAAAATTCTATGAAAGAAAGCATGAAGGAAACAAAACTATTTTCAGTTTTACAATTCTGTTTTCCCAACAAACAACAACACTTGTTTTTTTTAATCTCTCTTTGACAATTGACTCGACTTCTTAGTTGATGGCAACTTGTGTCTGGTTATACACTTTTCTGCCAGTGTCCGGTCATGGTTTGCTAGTTTTGCAATGGAGGTGTGTCCTGTGGGTAAATTAATAATGTGAGCGGTTATATACCATAAGACCTGTATCAATACAATGTATAGATACAGGTCAGTGTACGTACCATAAACACCAATGAAATTTTTAGGTTTAGCATTCACATAGTTTCACTGTTCCTAACAGTGTGTTGTGTTGCCAGCAATCGCGTCAATGCTGACGCAGAGCCGAGCGAGCCATATCCAAGAAGAACTTTAATAGAATCTGTGATTGAAAGTCTATCAAACAAAACAAAAGCCCTCAAAAACGAATTTTTTATTATTTCTCCTATCGAAAGCGAAAAAGTCCGAGTTTTGTTCTCATACGGGGAAATCCATCCATTCGAAAGAGTAAAACAGAACAGGCAGAACCTCTATAACTAATTGATTTAATAGCTGGATCCCGGAACTAGGGAATACAAGAGCTCAGTCATTGACTGCTGTAGTGCTGCATTCCAAGGCTTTTCGTTCTAGTAGGCAGACGACGCAAACTTTACAGGAATAACTACTGCAGACGGACAGAGTTGTGAACATGGTCGGATCTATGAAACTTATGAAAATACTACATTGCAGAAGCCATGCTAAGCGGGTTCGAAACAATTTGAGAAGTAACATAGACACATTTATTGACTCGGACATTAACACTGATATGCAAGTTGATATAAAAGTAGAGCATTTGACTTACAGCACAAATACATGCAGGGTTTGCCTTCAAGAAGGTAATATAGACATCTTCAAGGAGAACAATTCAGAAGGTTATTGTGATTCCATTCACAAAATCGCAGGTATAAATATTACCCATGAAGACCCTTATCCTAAATGTTTGTGTCAGTCTTGCCATGCCTTACTGCAAGGCGCTATTTTATTCAGAAGTACAGCACGCGAATCTGAGAGAATACTGATGAAGTTAGAACCTGTTGCCGATCTTAATTCAGTGAAAGATGAAACATTGGAGGCCTTTGACAGGGACACCAATGAGGAAACTAATGATTGTTATGACAATAGTATGGCTGATGATGAGGGCACTGTCTCAGACAATGATCAGGTAATACAAGAAAAAAGGGACTTTGACATGCAAGATCATGCAGACAATATGCTGTTTTATGAAAACAAGGGTACCGAAAGTCAGATCTGTGAAAAGACACATTCCAAAGAGCAGTACAAGAAACAGAAGGCACTTCCAAAAATACCCTCTAAGTACATGTGTGATATATGTGGCAAGTTTTCAAATGAGCACCATTTTATGAGACATTGGTTAACACACTTCTATGATCTACCAGTTAAGTGTTCTCTATGTCCCTACAGAGGCAGATTCCAGGAGTCTCTAAAAATGCACATGAGATCTCACACCGGAGAAAAACCATATCAATGCGAGGAATGCTCAGCGAGATTCATGAGCAAGAGTAATCTCAACAAACACACATTAACCCACAAAGAGCAAAACTTCCGCTGTGAGGCTTGCTGTAAAGGCTATTACACCCAACGGGAGTTGGATCTACACATTAGAATTGACCACACAGGCGTGAAGGAGCATGTCTGTAGGTATTGTGACAAGTCATTTGGTTACCGGAAACAAGTCATGAAACATGAACTAAAGGTTCACAAGAGAGAGAAGATGAAGTCAGGACGGCTAATTTATATGAAATTAGAATCTATGAAGCAACAAAATGAGGCTCAAAATAGTATAATAGAAACCATGACATGAGTAATAATTGACAAATTTATCCTTACTAATGTTATAATCCCAATATATAAAGCAAATGTTTTTTATTCTTTAACACAAAAACTACTAAGCGGATCGAATTGAAATTGTGAACTACTTGTTTCTGGACTGGTTTCCGCAACTAGGCCATAGGTGGGCCCTTTTTGCGTGTCGGGTGGGGGGCTGCTAGTCTAACCACCCGATAAAATTGTGAATAAATTAGTTCTAGCCCTGGAATAAAACCTTAGCTATTTTTATCCCATAAATCAGTTCCTAGCATAGCCATTAAAAGCCTTGAAACTTTTCCGTTGAAAGAATGTGTGAAAAAATAAACATAGTACCCAAGGCGGCCCTAATGCTGAGAGTTATTTCTCCCAGGCAACCTTTGGTATTAGTATTTATAGGTAAACTAACTAGTAAAAGTTCCATCACTTGTTCCATGCGTAAAAATGTTTGATCATACCATATCTGATCAGATACATAAATGTATCAGCCATATTTATTGAAAGAAAGATCTTAGGTACAAATACATCAATATTGTTAAATAGAATTATTTAACAAAAAAATATAAAAATACTTTTCAAGAAAGTGATTTTTAAGTTCAGTATGAGAAGTTTATTTATAAACATTTCACATCGAATTTGGCTGGAGTATAGGTAGTACCTTACCTACACAATGTAATGTATTGTATTAATTATATCAGTCATCTAGTACCTATCCTGCTTAGCTTGGGGCTAGATGATTTGTTCAGCATTATTTATGGAGGTACATACAATTCATCAATCGGCCATACCTCGCGAAGAACCAATAACCGTTGGGTAAACGTGTTCTGAGTGGCGACCGCGACTCGGCAAACATAGTGTAGGACACCCTCCGGCCAGGTGGGATGACGATCTGCGAAAGACTGCTAGCAGATGCTGGATGCGACAAGCTGAAGACAGGGTGCCATGGCGCTCATTAGGGGAGGCCCATGTCCAGTTGTGGACTAATATAGGTTGATAAAATCATCAATAGGTGCCTTTTCCTATGTTGATCACTTGTTCATTGGTAGGTTGAGACACAAATTTTATGATACTAGTAGGTAGGTAGGTACCTACCTATGTGATTAGCCTGTTTAGTCATCCTATTAGGTCCTATAATGTTAGCGACTAGCGACTAGCGACCCGCCCCGGCATCGCAATGTTTTATTATACTTATAAACCTTCCTCTTCAATCACTCTAAGTATCTATTACAAAAAACCGCATCAAAATCCGTTGCGTAGTTTTAAAGATTTAAGCATTCAAAGGGATATAGGGACACAAGGACATAGGGACAGAGAAATCGACTTTATTTTATACTATGTAGTGATTTAACAATTTACGCGACTAGAGAAACAATCATTAATTTATGTTTGGTAGGCCTTTGCAGTGCGTCACTCCACTCCTAAATTTAATGGATGGATGTATACTTAGAATAATTACGCTTCCTCTATGGATGTATGTTTATTTGTTACCTCTTCACTTCAAAAGTACTGCAGGCTGAAATTTTGAATAGACGTACGTACTTAACTAGTTCTAGGACTGCAATACAACGGGCTAAGTACTTTTCATCAATTTTCACGGGTGACTAGGCGTGATGTCGTTCACGCAATGACGACGGGCGCTACAGCCGAGTGTGCGCTACCGTGCTTCAGTCAGCCTCTCCAGCATCCTATTAGTTTGTGGCCGGAACGTAGTACCTAATGCTAGATCTTAGGTTTGTGCACTGACCTGTATCTTGTATAGATACAGGTCAGTGGGTTTGTGGCTAAGATCTAGCATTACTACGTTCCGTTTGTGGCCTCTCCCTCCACTTGTTGTGGGAAGTCTGCAGAGTGCAGTAGGTAGTTTAAATATCTCGCCCAGGCAGGCAACATGCCTTTTTGCTGTTTCTATGACTAGGGTATATATGTTCCTTGGTCTATGATGTTATTCTTTGCCACTGACTCGGTTGAATAATTTTTAACCGAGCATGCAGGTACCTACATACATACGTACTCATACATACGTACTCCTTTCCAGGCAGATCTTTGAAATTTTTGATCAGACTTTTCTAACTATCTGCGCCCCCGCCCGCGGCTTCGCCCGCATGGAAATTGATTTGTCAAATTTCAGAAATTTATTGCACGCCTGTAGTTTCATAGTTTAGTTAGCCACGTAGTTTCGTAAAAAATATGTGTTTAATTTTTTACTTTGTAGTATAGATAAACCGAGTTTTGAGTGAATCAAACCAAGGAATAAAAATAATTGTCCATACAAACTTTACCACCCTATAGGTACCTATAACTCCCTCAGAGGTTAAAATTTCCAAATTTTAATATCATAGGTAAGTGTTATTCTAGGTCCTACCTAACTAAACTATCAACATAAGTACCAAATTTCAGTTAAATAACTTATGTAGTTACGTAGATTACCTTTAACAAATATTCACACAGACTTTCCCATTTATTATAATACTAGCGACGCGCCCCGGGTTCGCACGGTTATATTAAAAAAGCCGCACCAAAATCCGTTGCGTATTTTTAAAGATTTAAGAGTACAAAGAGACAGGGATATAGGGACAGAGAAAGCGACTTTGTTTTATACTACTTATGTAGAGTGATAGGCAGGGCCGTCTTTACCAGGGGGTGCAAGGGGTGCGGTGCACCCGGGCGCGGAGCGCTCGGGGGCGCCTGCCGAGCGTTGAATATTTAGATATTTCATTGAACTTAACGCCATAACACAGTTTCATATAATTGATATATAAAATAGTCTTCAACAATCAACATTGTTTTACTTTTATTACGCTTTCGGCGTTTGTCATACCGCTCGTGATGTGCAACCTAAAATGACTCTTATTACTAAAGAAATAACAATTTTATTTAATTTAACACGCGCGCGACAAAATTTCTTATCCAAAGAGAGTGAAACCTTTGAAACAATGCCGCCCGATCGCCCGCACTTGAAGCAAAATGATCTATCTATCAATAAAATGTAAGTGCATTTGAAAAGGGAGCGCGGCGTGGCACCTGTGCGTCTGTCATAGGCGAGTAATGCGCCCTTTGACATGCCGTTCGGGCGCTCGCACCGACGACAGTTAGAAGAGACAGTCAACTTGGAAGAGAGAACTTCTACGAGTATTTCACAAGTTCCAGCTAGACGTGCGCGCCGCTCCGGCGCCGCCGCCGTTTTCACGCGCCGCCGCCCCGCCGGGTTCACAAGTCGGCGCGCCGACTAGCCGCGGACCCGCGCGAGCGGGCGGCGGCGTCAGCCGGGGTGCGGCGAGAGGATAGAGGTAATCCTCTCTCTCCGCTCTCCGTACCCCGGCTGTTGTTTTGACAGTCATTGAAGTTGAATTTGGAAGTTTATGATGGCTGTAAATATAAACTCCATAAAAATCAAACAACTGCTGGACATAGGCCTTCCCTAATGAGCGCCATTAGCGTCTTCAGTCAGCTTGTTGCATTCACCATCTGCGAGCAGTCTTTCGTATATCGTCATCCCACCTGGCCGGAAGGCGTCCTACACTACGTTTGCCAAGTCGCAGTCTTCACTCAAGAACACGTTTACCCATCGGTTGTCGGTTCGAGAGATAGGTCCAGTCCACTGCCACTTCAGCTTGCTAATTCTTTGAGCTATGTCGATAGCTTTGGTTCTCTGTCGGATGTATTCATTACGAATCCTATCTTTCAGAGAAACCCTGAGCATAGCTCTTTCCATAGCTCGCTGAGTGACTTTGAACTGGTGGACCTGCCTTACCGTGAGTGTCCACGTCTCAGCTCCGTAGGTCATTACGGGTAGGACCTGATTGAAAACTTTCGTTTTCAAACATGGATGACGAGAAGACTTGACGTTATTTCTTAAATGCTGCCCAGCCCAGCTGGATTCTCCTTTTTGCCTCTTTCTCAAAATTGTTGTTACCTTACTGCAAAGTCTGCCCAAGGTAAGTGTACTCGGAAACAATTTCGAGGATGAGGCTAGGCCGTCCAGCATGTAGTTCAGCTCCTCTAGTGACTCCGCCATTACGGCTATATCATCAGTGAATCACATGCGCGAGACGTAATCGCCGTTCATGTTAATACCCTTACCGCCCCAGTCAAGCGTCTTCCAATGCGCTCGTGCACAGTTTCGGGACTATGATATACCCCTGTCTCACTCTTCTGCGCAATTGGATGGGTTTAAACTGCTGGTTCTGTACTTGGACACTCATAGTAAACCTCGTAAAACGCGAACGTAAAACTCGTAAAGACATCTCAGCACTTCGATATAACGATAGTCTACTTGGCATCGCTTTAAGTATTCCAGAACCGCCCAAGTTTCGACGGATTCAAAGGCTTTCTCATAGTTCACAAAGACTGACACAGGGCTGATTATACTCTTCGGACTTCTGTATAATCTGCCTCACTGTGTGAATGTGGTCTATGATGCCATATCCTCCGCCGCCACGCAGTCCTGGATTTGTAAACAGGCCGTATAGGCCTCGGCCTAGGGGCGGCGGCGTCCTAGGGGGGCGGGAGCGTCCTAGGGGGGCGGCAGATTTCAGAGGACGGTCACTCGATTGCAGACAATCAAATTGTATGTCTACCGGGGAGGGGGGGGGGGTGCGCAGCTAATAATGAACGGCTCAGTACATGGGGCGGCGGGACAAAGTGGCCTACACTCATGAAAAATATAAATCCGGCACTGCCGCCACGGAACCCGGACTGTTCCGCTGGCTGTATCTCGTCAAGTCTCCTGGCGAGACGATTCATGACCATTTGTGTTTGTAAACAGGTTATAGATGTGGCTCAGGATTGTGATGGTTCTGTAATTTTTAAGGAGAGTTTTATCACCCTTCTTAAAAAAGTGCACCACAAAATTTCCGCTCCACGCCTTATGATAGGAGTTCTCCGGGCGGCTCTGGAAACATGGTCGTCTCGTCAGGAACGAGTGCAGTGTACAGGCGGCCATAAAAATCCTCTATCTCGGCCGAGATCTCCGGTTTCGACAATACGATCCTCCCATCGTGCATCGGTTGTTCGATTCGTTCGATCGTTCATACGTTTGTATTTTCCCAAATATGAGCGATGTGGACATAATTTAACAAATAAATAACTGTTTTTGGCTTTGTTATTCGTCATTATTTGCGGCAAATTGTGTTTGATTCATGAAAACACTCGGTATAATTAGAAATAACGTGAAAATTTTAGGCCATTTCTATCAATGCGTGAGTGAACACGGATAGTGTCGTACGCCCGCTTACTTGAACATGTGAGTGTGATGGCGGCGACGGAATCGCCATCTGTGTGCTATCTAAAGAATCATCTAATAATACCATAGTCTACCGTTCTCAAAGGGTTTTTCCATCGTCCAAGTATTTATTCCTATCTATTTTTGCTGCATGTCAAATAAGATCTAGGAAGCCTACGTTCCGTTTCCATGACAACAATAAATGACACTATGTAAACAGATAAAATGTTTGCTTATAGATACCAGTTTAGAGAGTTTTACGCTGGGGCCACACTACCTTACCGTCTACCGGGCTGTTACCGCAATAATTATGACATTAAATTACCGTTTAAATTACTGCATGACCTGGTGTGGTTACACTAGAGTTTACTTAGATATGTCAATAAATAAGGCGGTAAAAATATCACGTGCGTCGCCGGTGAGCTAATATTGCACACTGGACAAACGGTAGTGGCCACAAACGCATTAATTACTGCGGTAATCTTCTTTGATGTGCGAAAAAAGACCGCCGCCGGAGCTATTGTCTACCGCCATTTGCCATATTGATTGGCATTGTAAAATTATGGCCATAAATCGTGGTTACACCTAGGTGTTGTATAAGTTATAATTAAAATAATTATCGGCATATCACGGTAGTGTGGCCCCAGCATCAGACGTGTCAGATTGTATGCAAAGCATTTCGATCATTCATCAGCGACAACCGATGTGGCGCAGTGGGCGAAGGTCCGCCTGCGACCGGTTGTGGGTTCGATTCCCGTGTCGGAAAAAATTGTGTACGATCTACAGAAATTGAACATGAAATTGTTCCGTTGGTCTGGGGTGTTTTCTATGTATTTATAAAAAAAAAATCTATCTATGTAATGTATTGTATTAAGTTTATCAGTCAACCCATAATACGAGCTTTGCTCACCTTGGGGCTAGATGATGCTGTGTGGACTGTCCGGAATTATATATATATTTTTTTTATTGGACTAATCGTAACTTTTTACAGAGAGCCAAAACAAAATTTTGAACATGATTTTTTTGAAAAGTTTAAGTTTTTCTTTTTTAATATTAAAACATCATTGTTTTCGTAATTTTTTGCTCTATTTTTTAAAATAATGGTCGCTGTTATAGCTATCACCCAACTTGATAAAAACTACAAAAGCCCATTTTGCATTAAAATTTTGAAGCAAAGTTAAGATAATCCCAATAAAAAGAAATAAATATTTAAATTAAACTAGCTTTATGAAATGTTCTCAAAAGAAAATATACTTTATCAGAAATAAAACCATTTTCTAAATTTTTGAAATGTGGCCGTTTTGCATTCAATGAGCGATTTGTAAAAATGCCTGAACTTAGCTGGCGTAAGAGCTAAAATAAAATAAAAATCAGTTGGTGTTGATAGTACATAATTGTTTCTTTTTATTTTTGTCATACCGTTAGAAACGAGGTCAGGACCCTTTGTGGGATGTACCTACGCAGAACAGTCTACCAAAGTTTTATATAACAATCAAATAGACTTAGGAAGGCTTACAATAAGTAATTTATGACAAATATGAATTTGTTTGTACTAGGTCTATGACATTGTTCAAAATATAAAGAATAAAAATGATAAAAATCAAAAATTTTGGTAGTGTTGAAGGGATTCGAGCCCGTACTAACGGGATGTATCAAAATTTTGTGGATATTTTATTTTCAAAAAGCAAAAAGTAAATTAAATTTTCGGTGGTTTCGAACCCAGGTACGACTATACATCGTCGCACCCACCCGACTGTTCAAACCGCTAGTCCAAAGTGAGTTATTGAAATACTGTGAAAATTTGTATTACTTTTAATCTTTTATAAGTGGTCGTAAAATCGGAGCTAAAATACCTAAGTACACAAAGAACAGAGTCAAAAAAAGTGGAGACTTCCTTACGCTAATAATTTTAATGTAATTTTATTATATAATTGGAACAACTTTCACAGTGAGTACATTTAAAATTAATGATTGTTATTGTGAACTTATTCAATTTATTTGTCAATTCCAATGATTTAACGAAATTAATAAATAGCATGAAAAGTATTTTTTTTACCTATGATTTGTAAGATATTCTTTAGCTAATAAGCTAGTTTGTAAATAACATTACCCTCTGCGCCTTTTTACTTAAATTGTTCAAAACGATAAAAGAAAATTACCTCCAATTTTTTTTAAATGTAAATAGAGCCTGTTTTTATTCTTAAAAAAAACAAGAGTCGAAAATTAGTTCGTTAACTAGTGGTTTTATTGAATTAATTTTAGATGTAATTTAGTAATGTCCCGAAAACGGAAATATTGGTCCGAAAAATATTTAGTCCTAAGGCGTCTCCAATTATCTCTGTTATTTTTCGAACAGTAGTTATTTTAGTTCCACTGAATTTATAGGGTTTGCCTGTGTGAGTGACTCGTAGCGGCCGATCACTCACACGGGCAAGATCTTTTTTGTGTGAGTGACTCGTAGCGGCCGATCACTCACACAGGCAAAATCTTTTTTGCTCTTCCCAAATACAAGCTCCATAGATGCTTTCAACACTTGAAAAATTGCTTGGTACATAAAAAACAACATCCCATTTGCGGCAAATATATTACAATTAAACAATTATGCACAATTTAATAAGAAAATAGTGAAAAACTTCAACATAGAAAATCAGCGCCATCTAATAGCGGAGCTATGCTTAGTCCTGGACCAGAAATCACCTTAAGTTCAAGTATGATGCTTGTGTTGAAGCTCCGAAGGTCACACCTTACCATCTTCGCAAGTCGATTGTTCAGGTCTGACCTTTCTGACGAAGTTGCTTGGGTGGCTTCTCGTCTTCTTGTCATCAGCCCCAGAGTCTCATCCGAGACTTTGGACTTCTTGCCAGTTCGCTGTTTTATGCAGAACTTGATGCCCTCGTCCCTCAACATTTCACGATCTTAAACGTATCTTCTATTTTAGAGAAATAAATAATCAAATTAGGTACGTATATTGTGTTTTCTTGGTTGACTAGGAGTTAGGACCCCATCCATACTGCAGTGTTTCGTCGGTCACGTGCTACGCTGCAGTGCAAAAGAAAACGAGGGCGCAGGCTGAGCCCCGCACCCCGGCGCCGAATAGGCTTAAGACGGCACTGGTGATAGGTACCTAGTGATAGCGATGATAAGAAGTAAGATAGGTACATAACTAGCTGAGTGGAAATTTATCTTCAACAATTTTTTTTTAATTTAAAATTAATTTTTGGATACTAGGTAGTATTTGTTAGAATAATGTATTCTTTACTGTCAAACAGTGACAGCTGTCATGTGAATATCATCTTGTCTTTTATGACAGTTTCTACTTCCGCTGTCGTTCATGTAACTTCCTCCTGACCTCCATTATGACGAGGCAATGTCCTCATAACTCTGTAATAATTAATCCACATATAGACAATGAATCCTAGGATGTGATACCGATATATCTGCATAAATAATGTGAATATAAACGAAGATATAAAATGTGAGTGTATTTTATTTCAATCCACCTGGCCAACACGCACCCTAGCAAGTTACTCTGCTAACAGGTTATCTGGCCCAGAATAGATTTATCAAGATCAGCCAGTGTGGATTGAATACTGATGTAAGCACAGACCTGTGCCCTGTGACTTAGAAAGCCAAGAAGGTGAGTTTACACTTACGGAGAACATATAGAATCAGAATCGGTTACATCAAGTCTCACGAACTATCGACAACATTATGGCGGGCGATGATTTGGCGCCATCTACGGCGGGCGGGAATGCCGTGCCGGGTGGAATGCCAATGGGCCCATCTTCTACATACGTTGGCTTTGAGAAATTGGACGGCGTGTCTAATTTCCAGACATGGAAATTTTCAATGAAAAATTCTTTGATCCTTGAAGGCCTATGGAACAGTGTTACTGGCGAAGATTCGGACTATTGTAAATCACAAAGGGCTTTGGCAAGAATTTCTTTATGTGTGAAGCCCTCATTATATCAATTACTGTATGATGTCACTTCGGCCAAACAGGCGTGGGAAAAACTGTCAAAAGTTTATGAAGACAAAGGATTATTTCGAAGGGTGAGCTTGCTTCGGCAGCTGCACAGAGTAGATTTCACGACCTTTCCAAATATGACTGCTTATATAGATAATGTATTTACATTGGTACAGCAGTTGGCCGATATTGGTAAAGTAATAGAAGATGCTGAAATTGCGGAAATTCTTTTGAGTGGACTCCCTCAGGATTTTGATACATTGGTGTCAGCCTTGGAGACGGCATCTATCACTAATATACTGTCCTCAGAACTGGTTCGTGCAAGGCTTATACAAGAAGAATATCGTAAAACTAATTCTGAAACAAGCGGCTTGAACAATGCTTATGCAGCAAGAGGGAATGTTACTTCCAGATCAAAAGTTATTTGTAATTATTGTAAGAAGCCTGGACACATAAAGTCAAAATGCTACAAGTTGAAGCGGATGAAGAAAGAAGATGGATCGACTAGAGAGCAACAACAACATCAAACAATGACAGCTTCAACATTTTTCACTTCAGCGACTACAGATTTTATTGTGGACAGTGGTTCCACATCACACATGTGTAACAATGAAATCATGTTTGTGGATTTAAAGAAAAACAATATTATGATAAACTGTGCTGATAAGAAATCAAAATTGAAATGTTCTGGAATAGGAAGTATCAACATAAAAATCAATGATAGTGATAAAATTATGAAAGATGTTTTGTATGTTCCGCATTTATCAGAAAACTTGTTGTCGGAAGGTAAAATGTGTGAGAAAGGTTATTTGGTTGTTTTTAAAAAGGATGGCTGTTTTATACAGGGTTACAGGAAAAATCGTGCTAGATCCGTTAAGAGCGTGGAGTAACCACCATTCCTGACTTATTTCACTATGAAACCCCCTACCCTAAACTTAACCCATTTCGAGATATTCGACTTTTAATTTTTTTATTGAAAAGTGCCGATTTTTAGGCTACTAAATTTATTTTTGTTTATTTTGTGTATCTTATTATTATTATTATTGCATTTTTACATGTGTAATAAGATGCTTTAGGACGTCAATGATTAAAATAGTGCATAAGTTAATTGAATAGACCGTAGTAGAAAAGTGAAAGTTAGGAAATAAAAAAAAAATTAGAAAGTTTATTTTTCTCTAAGGGATATCTAAAAAAATATTATGGCAATTCTTCGGCAAATGTTTTTAAAAATATCTACGTTTCATCAGCTATCTAACGAGGTATAACAATCTAGGGTTTGTATTACATTTCGTGGAAAAAAAGTAGTTGGGACGCTCCAGGTAGCAGTTCTAACGGTCCCGCGCCTATTGTCCTTCAAGTTCAGACACACCGTGAGAGCGAGACAAGTGACGATTTATGTAGGTATGAATGAAAGAAAAAATGTGTAGAGACCGGTTAGGGCTGGGAATACAACAGGGGGTATTGTTTTGGTTGTCAGTCTGCTTTTGTGCTTCGTACATAGTAGATGTGATATCGTTTTGCTCTTTTTCTCGACTTGGCTGTGATTCTGGACTATTTCTTCTGATTTGTGACTACTATACTTGTTAACCGGACTCTGATTTGTACCTGTGATACGGAAGTGTTGAAGATGACGTCCTACACACCTGAGGAATATGCTGATATGCTTATTTGTTACGGATACTGCGATTGTGTATCTGCGCAAGCTCGCAACGAATACGTAACTCGCTACCCCGGTCGTCGAGTGCCGGATGTGGCCGTTTTTGACAGAGTTTATCGAAGACTTCGAGAATCTGGCTCTGTTTTGAGACGTAATACAGACATGGGTAGACCACGAATTGACGACGAAGAACAGGACAATGAGATAGTGCAACGCTTTCGAGCGGATCCGACTACTTCCACTAATATTGTTGCCCGTGATCTGGGACTTTCGCAATGGAGAGTGTGGTTTACAGTGCATACTGCTGGCCTATACCCATACCATTACACGCCGGTACACGTTATTGAAGAAGGAGACCCTGCGAGAAGATTGGACTTTTGCAGATTTATGCTAAATGCTGACGTAGAAGACCCAGATTTTCTAAGAAATATCTTGTGGACGGATGAGTCCAAATTTGATAAAGATGGCATAACTAACTATCACAACGCCCATTACTGGGCCCCAAAAGCACTAAGGAATCCCAATAAGAAAAGAGTGAAGGGGTCCCAACGAAGATTCAGCGTGAATGTGTGGATGGGCATTATCTCCAATCATTTGATTGGACCTTACTTTCTACCGGATAATTTAAATGGGGAAAGCTACGAAAATTTCCTGAGAGCAGACTTGAGTGATTTGCTGGATGATCTGCCACTCAACCTGATCAGGGACATGTGGTTCCAACACGATGGCTGCCCTGCCCATTTCAGGAGAAGTGTCAGAGACTGGCTGGACACAAATTATCCAAACAAATGGATAGGACGAGGTGGGCCGTTGCCATGGCCAGCAAGAAGTCCGGACCTAACCCCCATGGATTTTCATGTGTGGGGGTGCATGAAAAGTCTTGTGTACAGCGAGCCGAATCCAGTTTCGTCTGTGGAAGACCTAAGAGAAAGGATTGTGGATGCAGCAAATAAAATGAGGACCACGTTGACCACTGGAGTAGTGAAGACTGGTCTCCGTAGAAGGATGCGACAATGTATCAGAAATAGAGGCGGCCATGTTGAACATGAACTGTAGAATAAGAAAAAGTTGTGTGAAAACCTTTAATAAATGACATTTCATGCTTACCTATTGTTTTACTTTTACTTTTTAGGGCTAAGTATAAATTTTCTTCTCCACTGTCGCCTATAAAACTAATTTTTTTTCAATGCAATTGAATAAAACCCTAGATTATTATACCTCGTTAGATAGCTGATGAAACGTAGATATTTTTAAAAACATCTGCCGAAGAATTGCCATAATATTTTTTTTAGATATCCCTTAGAGAAAAATAAACTTTCTAATTTTTTTTTTATTTCTTAACTTTCACTTGTCTACTACGGTCTATTCAATTAACTTATGCACTATTTTAATGATTGACGTCCTAAAGCATCTAATTACACATGTAAAAATGCAATAATAATAATAATAAGATACACAAAACAACCAAAAATAAATTTAATTGCCTAAAAATCGGCAATTTTCAATAAAAAAATTAAAAGTCGAATATCTCGAAAAGGGTTTAGTTTAGGGTAGGGTGTTTCATAGTGAAATATGTCAGGAATGATGGGTACTCCACGCCCTTAACGGATCTAGCACGACTTTTCCTGTAACCCTGTATATGAAGATGGATGTTCCATTGATGGAAGTCACATTATGTCTGCTGAGTTAGATAAAGGTGTGTATAGGATGAAAGGTACATGCATACAGGAGCAGTCGATGGCTACCCTACATCAGGTGCAGGGAACACAGACTGCAAAGGTTGCTGCATCAAATGATGCCGAATTGTGGCATAGGAGGTTAGGACATCTGAGTTTGAATGGAATGAATGTTCTTAATGATCACATTTCACGCAGTGTTCGCTTTCAGAAAGAAGAGCTTCAGCAATGTACTGCTTGTCTTGAGGGTAAGCCTGTGGCCAAGGCTTATCCTATTGGACAGGCAAGGCGTGCTGGTGAGAAACTTGAACTAATCCATTCTGATGTCCTGGGCCCGTTGAGTGATGACAGCTGGGGAGGTGCTAAATACCTACTAACCTTTACGGATGACTATACACGAAAGACCTTTGGATATTTACTTAAGAAGAAATCTGAGGTATTTTCTTATTTTGTCATTTTTAAGAACTTTGTAGAAAAGCAGACTGGACTTCGTGTGAAAGGCCTGCGTTCTGACAATGGTGGTGAGTATTGTAATAAAGAATTTAAGTCCTTCTTACAGAATGAAGGAATACTTCACCAATTGACGGTACCGTATTGTGCTCCTCAAAATGGCGTGGCTGAACGTCTTAATCGGGTAATTATGGAGAAAGCTAGGTGCATTCTTTTGCAGGCAGGTCTCTGCAAGCGTTTTTGGGGTGAGGCAGTGATGTCTGCCATTTATTTGAAGAATCGTAGCCCCACGACGGCTTTAGCAGGACAGTTGCCTGAGGAGATGTGGTCTGGTCACAGTGTGACTTTGGACCATCTTCGTGTATTTGGTTGCATAGCTTATGCTCTGGTTGAGGAGCCGACTCGTACAAGTAAGTTGAACGCTAGGGCTAAAATGTGTATTTTTGTCGGTTATTCTGAAACTACCAAAGGATACCGACTGGTAGAGCCATCCAATCCAAAAAGGGTTATTTTGTCTAGAAATGTGGATTTTATGGAGGATAAATTTTATAAGAATTTTAAATGCAATGACATTGACAATGTAAATTTTAATAATGAATTGATCACTTTAATTGAATATCATAATGAATTAAATTCAAAACAATCTAGTCAGGATATTATTCCTAGTCATAATAATTTATTCATTAATAATGAGACTGCTGAGGATATTCCAAATGAAAGTAGTGATAATAATTCAATAAATGAAACAAATCAGACTTATGATTTTTCTTATGAATTTACAGACGCTGAATCAGGCGGCGGCAGTAATATAAATGATCATCTCTCGGCGGAGATGCTGGAGGCACAGCCGGTTTTCTCCGGAGAGACTACAGAAGGAGGGGAAGACGCCACTAATACGGTAGAATTACCTATGACTGTAGGCAGTCGCCCCGTGCGTAATAATCGTGGTAAGCCACCATTAAGGTATGATGATTATGAACTAAGTATGTATGCTAGTACTCTGTTTGATGAACCACAAACTTACAGTGAGGCACTAACATCTTCTGATAGCAATGAATGGGTGAATGCTATGAGGTTGGAGTATGAGTCGCTTTTGAAAAATAATGTTTGGCAATTAGTAGACAGACCTATAAATATAAATATTGTCAAATGTAAGTGGGTGTATAAGATAAAGCATGATACATCAGGGAAACTCGATAGATATAAAGCTCGCTTAGTTGCTCGCGGCTTTAGTCAAAAAGTAAGGTTTGTTTGTTATCAAAATGTATTTATGGGTTAAAACAAGCGAGTCGTATGTGGAATTTGAAAGTACATAAATTATTAACTGAAAATGATTATATACAAAATAAATGTGAGCCATGTGTTTATGTAAAAAATATTAATAACAATTTGACAATTATTGCTCTTTATGTTGATGACTTTTACATTATGAGTAACAATAATACTAATGATTTGTATCAATTACTAAAAGATAATTTTTCTGTGAAACATTTGGGTCCACTTAGAAGTTGTCTAGGAATGAGAATTACTAGAGATAAGAATATTTTAAAATTGGACCAAAGTGAATATATTAAGCGATTGTTAAAACGATTTAATATGCTTGATTGTAAGAGTGTTTCTACGCCTATGATTGTTAATGAAAAATTATGTAAATCAAAATTAAATTCAGAGTTAGATGATAATGTTTATCAATTTAGACAATTGATCGGCTGTTTAATGTATCTATCAGTTTGTACTAGGCCTGACATAACATTTAGCTGCAGTCAGTTGAGTCAATACTTAACAAATTTTGATAAAAGCCATTGGGTTGCTGCTAAAAGAGTTCTCAGATATTTAGCAGGCACTATTGATCATGGTCTTTGTTTTTATAAAAATACAGCATTAAATATTGTAGCTTATGCTGATGCTGACTGGGCTAATGATATGGAAGATAGGAAATCTTATACAGGTTTTGTTGTTAAACTGGGCAAGGACGTTATCAGCTGGGAATCCAGAAAACAGCGTTGCGTTGCCTTATCCAGTACAGAGGCTGAATACTTGGCCATTTGTGATGTCGCAAAAGAGTTGTGCTTTATTAGGAATTTCATGTATGAAATTATCTGTAAACACATTAATATTATCATATTCAATGATAATCAAAGCGCACAAAAATTGTTATTGGCTAAGGAGTACTCTCATAAACGTACAAAACATATAGATCTAAGATATCATTTTGTTAAAGATTTAATTCAGAAATATAACTTTAATGTCAGATACATGCCAACTAATAATATGATAGCCGATATATTCACTAAACCACTTTGTTCAGCAAAGCATAATAATTTTATGAATGATTTGAATCTGAATTGATACCTTGTTATTTTAACTTATTGACTAGTTTGTTTAACATAGAGCAAAATAAATGTAATGTTATAGACATATAGATGTGACGATGTAGAATTTATGACTTGTTTGCATAATGTAAAGCAAATGTAATATTATAAGCATGTTGGTTAGATAGTGCTTTAGATGGAAATTATGTATTATGAGGTCACTTGTTTTAGTCTGTATGTTATGACATTGTAAAGAATAAGGGGAAGTGTTAGAATAATGTATTCTTTACTGTCAAACAGTGACAGCTGTCATGTGAATATCATCTTGTCTTTTATGACAGTTTCTACTTCCGCTGTCGTTCATGTAACTTCCTCCTGACCTCCATTATGACGAGGCAATGTCCTCATAACTCTGTAATAATTAATCCACATATAGACAATGAATCCTAGGATGTGATACCGATATATCTGCATAAATAATGTGAATATAAACGAAGATATAAAATGTGAGTGTATTTTATTTCAATCCACCTGGCCAACACGCACCCTAGCAAGTTACTCTGCTAACAGTATTTGCCCGCGACTTTGCATGCGTTGTTTTGTTTCCATAGAAAGGTTTCAAAGCTCTTTCTATCCAATGGAAACTGATTTATGGGATGAAAAGCAGCCTATGTTTTGAAACAGGGCTAGAATAACGTTCGTTGAAAATATCATCTCGATCCGTTCAGTTAAATCAGAGCAAAGATGTTGACTTCATGCTAGAATCTTCGACTAAAAGTATGGGTTTTTTTTTGCATTCAAACGGGTACAGATTACGTCGAACCAGACGCAGAGCAATTCTACAAGAAGTTGAAACTGTTGAAACGCCATATAAAAGAAGTTGAAGTGATTGTTTACTGTTTTTGTTGATCGATCTGAAATAAATTGGAATTTATCAGACACATCCCAAGTACAATACTTAGGGCGGAAACATATTTACGTGTCGCGACATAACCCCCACCACCGCTCTGGCGCAATCGGCGAATCGGCGGCTAGCATTCTGCGACACGATAGACCGTGTCGCGACATACAAGTATGTCCCTAACCATACTAAATGTATGAAACCGATATGCTTCTGGCGCGCCCCGACACACCGCGACACGCAAGTATGTTTCTGGCTTTAGCCCTTTTTTGATTAGAACTCTATTAAAATGTCTGTTCACCATGTTTCAATGCTGTAACGATGTCGAAGTTGGTGACGATAGCGGAGAAGGTACGTCGTTGTCTCAAAACGAAATTCTTGTAAAAATAGAGCCATTAGCCCACGATACTTGCAGAATATGCTTGAAAGAAGGAAAGTTGGCCATATTCGGGGCGAATGCCTCTGAAGTTCTGTGCGAATCTATTTACGAAATCGCAGGAGTACAGGTCACTTATGAAGACCCTTATCCTAAATCTTTGTGTCAATCTTGCTATGTGTTACTTCAAGGCGGTATTCTATTCAGAAGAACAGCACTTAGATCAGAGAGAAAACTGAAAAAGTTAGAACTACATAGTAATGATGATTTTAAAGATGACGCAGAAGAAAAAAATGCAGTTATTAAACAGTTAAAAAAACAAATATGGGTTGCCAATAGTGCACTCAAGGAGAGATTATTGAAAGAGATTAAACCTGATCCTAACTTTGATGTAGATGACTACGAGGTCTGCCCTGATAGTGATGCTAATAATGTTGAAGAGAACATTAAGACAAAAACTAAACATTCAAAAAAACGAAAATGGATAAAGTGCTTAACTTGTGATGCAAACTTCTATACATTCACTGAGTTCCGGAAACATAGAAAAGTTTGCAGGAAAATATCATTAGGGTGTGCAGTATGCAGTGAAAAATTCAATAAGTACCAAGATTTCGCAGACCATAAACGGTCAGAACATGAAAAAAAATCACAAAAAACCAAAAAACCTGAAGTTACTAAAACTCCAAAGTCTCGCAAAGAGAGACCACCTCATGTGTGTGACATTTGTGGAAAAACATTTGCAACAAAGGGGATTTTCACCCGACATCGATCAGTACACTTCAATGAAAAACCATTTAAATGCTCGATGTGTTCCTACCAATGCAGGTTGAAAGCTGCTCTTAAACGCCATCAAGTGATACACTTCAATGACTTACCATTTAAGTGTGCATTGTGTCCATACCGGAGCAGATTGAAAGAGTCTCTCACAATGCACATGAGGTCACATACAGGGGAGAAGCCCTATCAATGTGACCAATGTCCTTCCAGATTTGTTAGCCGGAGTAATCTAAGCAAACACGTCATGCGCCACAGGGGCCATTATAGCTTCTGTTGTGAAGTATGCAGCAAAGGGTATCACACAAAAAGGGAATTAGAAGTTCATATCAAAGATGATCATACGGAAGGAAAGCGTCATATCTGTAGATTCTGTGAAAAGTCATTTGCACATCGGAATGCTATGATGAAACATGAGCGGAAGGTTCATAAGAGAAAGAACTTGATATCAGGAACAATGCCCATTTATTTAAAAGTGGAGACCATGAAACAGCAAACCGAGACTCTGCCATATACTATTCAGCAAAATGTTGATGTTCAATCAGAAGCATAATTTATGAAACACAGTTTAGAATTCTTCTTAGGTGTGTAAATGTAAATATATTTTGCCTATAGGTTTCAATTATTATAAGCAATATTATGTACCTACTCTTATGAAATTATAATGAAATATTATGTATACTATCAAGTAAAAATAATTAGAATGAAGTTTTGCTGTTTTATTTACATTCCTTGGGTGTCTATTCTTTGTCCTCACACGACTGACGACAAAAATGTATTTTGAGCGAGATAAATTTTTATTGCCCAATATTTTTCCATTGCATCGTGTAGGGTCAGTATTGTGTAATATTTGGTGCACAGGGGATCAATACTATTCTCGGACTGAACACGAAAACATTGTGCAGTTCGTATTATTGTGCAATAAAATTGCTCTTTTGGATTCAGCTTTTCAATCTTGTTGGAATAAAAATATTGTACAATGATAATGGTCTAGGGGCCGCCTTAAGTATGAAACAACCAAGCCGAAGGCGTGTATTCTGTTGAGTAATATGAAAGCCTACACACACACCGCAGGCCGTGGTGGCGAGGTGCCATAGGAAAAACCGGCACGCCTTCGCCTCCGCTCCGCCTCCGGCTTCTGTGTGTTTCGAACTTTAATCTATGTGATCAAATCATGATATCCACCTGTCCTTCTTTCTTTTCTTTTAACGCAGTCTTAGATCTCCACACACAGAAGCCGGAGGTGGAGCGGAGGCGAAGGCGTGCGCGTTGTATCCTATTGAATCATATGAAAGCCTACACACACCGTAGGCGGTGGCGGCGGGGCGGTGCCATAGGAAAAACCGGCACGCCTTCGCCTCCGCTCCGCCTCCGGCTTCTGTGTGTGGAGACTTTAGTCGGATTGGTTTAATTATTTTTGGTCTGGGCTGATAAGTAAAGACGTGTCACAAAACTTAAAATAAAATAAACATCAGACAAGGCAATATGGCTGTAATATGGCTTATAGCTGGTACAGACGCTCCGATTCGGTTGGAGCCAACCATCCAACCACGACCAAATCGGAAAGTGTGGAGAGCGGTCGGTCCGACATAATTATTATTATTATTGGTTGGACGTGGTCGGATGCGCCGGCGATCCGACCAAACCAAATTTGGCACCAACCAAATCGGAGCGTCTGTACTAGCTGGTACAGACGCTCCGATTCGGTTGGAGCCAACCATCCAACCACGACCAAATCGGAACGTGTGGAGAGCGGTCGGCCCGACATAATTATTATTAATATTGGTTGGACGGTAGTCGGATGCGCCGGCGATCCGACCAAACCAAATCGTTAGTCGGTCCAACCAAATCGGAACGTATGGAGGTGTCGCAGACGTATTGTATAATCCGCCGTATTACATTACGGCTAGCTGTTTTGAAAAACAGCGCCGTTTTCTAATGCGGTGGTTCAACGAGTAGCTGTATTGTCATTGCGATACGTTCTTCAATATGTCGGCCCACGTTTAGCCGCATTGATAAACTGCTTAATTGTATAGGGTGACCATACTAACAAAAAAAAAACATAGTTAAAAATGATAATCAATTTTATGAATCGGGAAAAGCTAACAGATTTCTTCTTACGTTATTCCTTACTAATCAAGAATTATTATCATAGTTACTTAATATTAATTATGTAACTATGATAATATGTATTATATACTTAAATAAGAAAAACATCATTTTAGAAATTCCTGAAAAAGGTGTTTTTTACAGCTCCTTGTTTTATCTTCACTCCAACTTTAGGTAAAAAAGTGTGCGAATATCCGATCACTAGTTATCAGTACAAAATATAATTATGGTTAAAAATATTATTTCAACCAAAAAGGCAAGTCGTGATTTCGACCGGCGCGCCGGTCGAAATTGACAAGAAAATATTTTTTCTAATTTTTAAGCATTCCTTAAACAGTTAATCGAACGCCGCGGCGTTCGATTAACTTTGCATGCTTTTTTTGAATGCTTTTATTTTGTGTCTGTGTAAGTACATGATATTATAAATTTTAATATCTGTAAATAAAAAAAGCTAATTCTTATATAAAGTAAGTTTAGATAAATAAAATTTCCTTTGTCCATGGTTTGTTTACAGTTCCACATTGAGAAGAATAGAAATTATTTAATTGCACCTCAAAATTGTTCTTAAAGTCATTTTTTACCGACATATTTAACACATTTTCTGTAACTGCGCAAGTTAGCAACATACTTTCTTTACCCAACGCCATTGTTGTTATGTCAGGCAGCGCCACGAGTGTTAAGAATCGGAACTAAAACAGTCAAAGAGGCGGCTAATCTCTCGCTTTATTACATTATGTCTAGCCGTATTGAATAACGTTTGGCGCCGAATACAATACGGCGTTTTTTTATTCAGCCTTATTCAATCCAGCTTATCGTTGAACCGCCGCATTAAAAAACGGCGCTGTTCTTCAAAACAGCTAGCCGTGTTGTAATACGGCGGATTATACAATACGTCTGCGACATATATATGCTTAGTTTAGTATTGTCTTTGTCATTGTCTGGACGTCTCTGTTTATTTATAATTTTTTGCCATTTCTTTCTGTAATTCCTCCAAAAATAAAATAGGTGCTCTGAGAAAAATAAATGCTGCATATTACTAACTAACGCTACCAATCACAAGTAGAAAAAAATCCAAGCACAATGAATGCTATTCGGGTAAGGTTATGTTTCTTAGAAGTTGTATCAAGTCTTTTTAACCAAACAATTTACTTATTAAGATTTTGTTCTCAGAGTATCTGGCACACCGCACCCTTGATTCAAAGGACCTTCCCAGCCAGCTATGCTACATTGAGGACCCTAACATCAGTAACTCCAGATATAACAAAGCCCATAGAAAATGTTCCAATTTCTACCATTGAATTGGATAAGTTGTACAAGCGGGTTGAATTGGAGATGAGAGGCGTTGACCCTGCAGTTTTGTTGAGTTACTCTTGGTTCTGTGTGGCTGCTGCTTCTCATTTAGGCATCGAAGTCACTAAGAGGTTGGTATAAACAACAATCAAAATAAATCAACAGCCTATTTTGTAATTACATTATTCAATAAGTACATATTCAATATTTTACTGCCCAGCTAAATTCTACAGAGTTTTGGAAGTACCCTGTGTTATAAGGCATGGCGTCAGATCTAAATCGAAACTATTAAAAGCAATAAATAACTTTTAACAGATACCTTTGAGATCTGTTATTTACTATTAGTAATTATATTTTATTTTAAGCATAGAAAAAATATTTTAATTTGTATTGCAGCTGGGCACTAAGAAAAGCAGAGAAAGAGCGCCTCACACTCCTTCGATGTGTTCACATCTACAAAAAACATCGAGTACAATATGAAGTCAGGTCTTACTTCAGATTTGTCCACCTTCAAAGGCTTACTGGCTCCACTTGTGACACATACTTAGAGTACATTCAGAGGAATCTTCCAGAAGGTTGTGCGCTGAAGGTAACGAAGATCGAATGTCAGAGGAAACCTGAGCATTTAACACCGCCTAGTCAGTAAGATAGATCACAAACTGTTTGTGTAGAAATAAATGTTATGTTAGTGTAGATTGACCTTTATTTTATCCTAAAACCATTCTTGTTCACATATTTACACAACATAGATTAGAGCAAAATTAAATTCATAGTTTATTGATGAATGTAGTTGAGGAACATTAATAAAATAAAAGCATGAACAAAATTTGTTCATGCTTTTATTTTATTTATTCATACATTGTTGACTGATTTACAGTTGTAGTTTATGTAAGTTGCATCAGTCAACCATATATTCAGTTTGGCACCAAATATTGAGCAAAGTATTCACTGGAGGTAAAGAAACATTCCAAAAGCCAACTCGGCTTTGGTTGACAAAATCATACATAACACAGATTTAAGGTATAGCTGAAGACAGGGCGCTATGGCGCTCATTAGGGGAGGCCTATGTCCAGCAGTGGACTAATATGGGCTGTTGATGATGATGATGATAAGGTATACTGAGAATTTTTAACCAGCAGCCTTTGAAATAAAATTAATATTTTGGAGTTACTGGGATAAAAGGCCCTTCATTATAGCCTCTGCAACTCTACCGAAGGGTCTATAGTTAAGTTACCGAATTTGGAGTCTTAAGTATGTAGTTGCATAGGTAAATGGTATTTTGAGAGATCTAGTCTATCTAGCTACATAGATCTAATTTTTCACTGTATTTTTGTTCTTCCCCCTTGTTTCCAATACACAATAAAGCGGCGAGAATAATGTCATTCAAAAAAGTTATAACGATGCTAGTTTGCGTGGTAGGTAGGTGAATATCAACCTATAGATTGAATCTCGCAAATCGAGTGTCAAAAACTGATCATATTATATCTGCCTTATTGTCTAACTTAAATCGATTAATCAGTTAAATTCAAATAGATAACCAGTGGTACATACAATCGAAGTCTAGGCTAGGTTTAAAATGTCAAAAATGAATCGATCTCTATTATCAGTTGAATTGAGTAAGACAATAAGACCCCAGGTCTTAAAAGTTTAAGTCCAAGTGTAAATGTAGTGCACATTTGAGAACATAAATCCCCAATAAATAATCATAAACTAAAACCTACTAATGAGCATTATTATTTATTATTAGGCAGGTAGGTAATACACCTAAGTAAAGAAAGGTACCGGTGCTTAAACCATCCACAGATTACATCACAGTTTACACTTTCGCTTTTTAGAAACGGAAAGTGGTTAAATCAGGAAGACTGCACTAGGAAATGCAAGCACGTTGCATTACTAGATTTGCGGTGATGCGTTGAAATACCTAATAAGTAGCTAATGAATCTTATGTCTTAATAGCTGGAGCTATTTGATAAAGATTCCTTCCTGATCCAGATTCCATCTGTATGTGCACACGTAGGTAGGTACCTACCCACTGTTAAACACTTGACTCGCTCTCCCAATAAGACCAGGTTGGCTGGAAGAGAACTCTTTTTATGGTAAAGCTCGAATTTGCGATAACCAAGGTATAGGTACTAACCAACCATACACAGTAGCAATTAATGCCCGAGTTCACCAACAGATATTTTAAACGGTTGTTTACTCGTCTTTGACACAAGTTTTCATACATTAACTGACGAAGCTGCTAAAGGTACCGATGGAGTCTGATTATCTTTTGGGGAACACCAGCCTTAGGGTAGTAGGTATCGGTCTATCTAAATTTTCTATCTTCTATCACACTAATATTATAAGCTAGCGACCCGCCCCGGCTTCGCACGGTTTTATTGTAAGTATATAAACCTTCCTCTTGAATCACTCTATCTATAAAAAAAACGCATCAAAATCCGTTGCGTAGTTTTAAAGATTTAAGCATTCAAAGGGACATAAGGACATAGGACAGAGAAAGCGATTTTGTTTTATACTATGTAGTGATGCTAATTTAATAATTTTCGTATGGATGGATGGAAAGATGGGTGGATGTTTGTTACCTCTTGACGAAAAACTACAGAACGGATCGGGGTGAAAATTTGAATACACGTAGGTACACATCCTAGAATAAAAATAGGCTACTTTCATAAATTTTCACGCGGGTGAAGCCGCGGGACCCAGCTCGTTGTAAGGTTTTATTATACCTACGTACTATAAACCTTCCTCTTGAATCACTCTATAAAAAAAAAACGCATCAAAATCCGTTGCGTAATTTTAAAGATTTAAGCATACATAGGGACAGAGAAAGCGACTTTGTTTTATACTATGTAATGATTATCAAAATAAAGATAAGGGCGGGAATATATTATGTAGAAATGGTACTTTTGTTTATACTTAGGTAGGTTTAGGTAAGCTTATTCGTGCCTAAGGTCATCTAACATAGAAAGCTCTTATGCAAGTTTCTATCTCGTGAAAGTCTAGAAAAGCTAGAATCAAGTTTTGTGATTCAAACCGGGCAAAGACATACCTATGTAGGTACTAATAATAAATTATGTGAGTACTAGATAGGTACTAGACCCAGGGTGTTTCCAAACTTCAGCAGCAGCAAATTGAAATGCTAGGGTAGTCGTAGGTGCTTTTATAAAAAAAGAAAGTCAGTTCACACAGTACCAAGCCACAAGCTAACCAGAGCTTAAGTTATGGGTACTAGATAACTGATATGCTTAATACCTAGATAATAAACATATTTTTAACGGCACACTCCTCTACATAAGCCAATGCTGAGATGTAACCCATACCATAAGAATAAGAACAGACTAGAAGGGAAACTTCGCTCCGAACGCGCTCAAGGTCACGATATTAGCCTACGCGATTCTGCACGTTAAACGTGCAGTAGGGCTGTCACAGCCGGCGACGCCGCACGCGGATTTTAATATTTGTAAAGGTTAGGTACCTACCTCTATAATATGACGTCATGGTCAAGTTATTGTGGTGTGATCGGTTGTAACAATAATAGATAATACATATTATATGAAAATACATACCCTATGTAAGTAATATTTTCTTAATATTATTGTGTTTTAGTAGGTTCCTATCTAACTAATTAGGTAGTTACCTAATCAAAGGAACGTGAACATCGTTCGTTGACCTTTCCTCACTCGCCGCGCCTCACGATGACGGCGCGGCGGCGGCGGGGCGCGGCGGTACAGTGCAGTAGCAACCCTGGCAAAACGCCTGGACGACAGAGGGGCGTAACGAGGTGAAGGGGGAAGTAGGTATATAAATGGCGGCGTTTGGGACTAGATCAAAGAAGAGTCCTTTCTACGTAGTTATTATTTATTCTTATGCCCATACCACCCATACTAACGTGTCTCTTTAGCCTGTCCTTAAGATCCGGTCAAGTCCCTAAATCTTATAAAATTGCTAACCAGGCAAGGAAAACGATAACGCAAGAGACAGCAGGTGAAAAATAATGAAAAATAATAAAATAGGTGTAAATTAATGTTAATTAATTTTTCTTTAAATAAAATATAGAGGATTTTCGAAAATTTATACTCAATAGCTTTACCACCCCTGAAAGTTTGGTCCTCATTTTTGGTAACACCCCGTATTAGCTATTTATCGCTAGGTATCGTTGGTATCGTACTCGTTTCGCTAGGATAACCATGCGTGAGGTAAAGATGTAATTTTGTTACGTGATAGCTGAGATGTATTGAATTTATGTCGTAATACGTCGATAAATTGCAAATACCAATGCTAAAGGCATTGCCTGTAGCAAACACAAAGGGTTGTTCAACACGTCCAAAAAAAATACGTAACAAAATTACATCTTTACCACACGCATGGTTATCCTACCGCATCGACTATTAGGTAAGTGAGAGCACGAAAGTATTCATACTGCCAACCATATGCCTGACTACGGGCAAAACAGACGTGCCAACCTTCTTACTAAAACAACAAAACCTAACAAAAATAAAAAACAAAGTTTGAATACGGAAAAATAATCAGCCAGTGCCACATGCAATTCAAAACTTAAATAAAGAACGACAAAATGAAGACGAAACCGGTGCTGACTTTTTCAAAATTGGATGAGGAGACGGGAACTCTTTTGGATAGAATGTTCGAGAAGAAAGACTGTATGGTCGAGATAAACCCTGGGCGAGTGATCCTCCCGGCCGATTACATGACGATCGGACAGGATATCCTGGACATGGAGGTCAAGGAGAGCGATGTGTGGATGTGCTCTTATCCTAGAACGGGTGAGTTGAAAAGAGGTTCTATTGATTTATTTATTTGAAGGTCAAGGAGGGCGATGTGTAGAGGTTATCATAAAACAGATGAGTTGAAAAGAGGTTCCATTGTTTTATTTATTAAAAGCGGTATTACACCACACGTTATTCAGGGCCCGGTAGTTAGGGCGGTTAGGGAGCAAGGCTTGCCAGGTTCGTCCCTAAGGGACCCTATATCTTATTACACCACTCTTAGCTATACATCCGTACCTAGGTATAAACATTCGCGTTTATAATGTTATAAAAAGAAGGAAGTAAGGATTACAACTACTAGATAAAGTGTTTTATCACTTAAATCTTTTTTAAGTTAAAGCAAAACAGCAACTTTTAGTTTAATTTTACTTGTCAAAGTGTTAGTTTTCGAGTTGGAGCAAAATTTGTCCAAGGCTTTTTTATCATCCAGATGATCTGACATTTTGTAGTAAGCCTACGAAAAATAGTAATTAGTAATACAAAGAATAATTCTAACAATTTATTTGAATTAATTAAGGTACACTACGCCACATCGGTCTGTAGGTAAGTACTTACGTACGTACTTACGTACGTACTTACGTACGTTTAGTACCTGTAATGATGATAAGATTAATGAATGAATAAATAAATACTTCTCGTTTATTTATTGTCTCATATACAGACGACCGATATTATCTTGTAGGTCACTCATCAGCACTGTCCATTTGTGGTCACGACTTTGTGTCGGTATACTTCCGCACTTAAATCAAACTTTCTTTCCCAAATGTAAGAAACTGAACGTCTGAGTTTCTTTAAAGGGGTATTACACTACACGTTATTCAGGGACCCTAACCCTAAGGGTGACAAATCTAAATCGAGCTGTGCTGTGCTGTACTGCGCTGTGCTATGTTTGGTCAACTCGCTCGTCTAATGTTTTAATGAGGATACAAACTAACCATGCTGTGCTGCGCTATGCGAGGCTACGCTGTTTCTATTGACCAAACATAGCACAGCGCAGTACAGCGCAGCACAGCTCGATTTAGATTTGTCACCCTAACATGGATGTTTGCTTCTCCCACTCTTTTACGCAAAAACTGCTGAACGGATCGGGATGAATATTAAATAGACATAGTTATAGCCTTGAAATATAGTAGGTATATCTTGTTGTTACTTTTTGACTTTACCTCAAAAATATAAAGTGAACAAAAAAGGAAAGTGCATCCAGCATCATTATAATATCATTATCATTATATACTTAAGGTTTACTTTTTATATTTTATTTATATTACTAGCGACCCGCCCCGTCTTCGCACGGTTTTAGTATACGTATAAACCTTCCTCTTGAATCACTCTATCTATTAAAAAAACCGCATCAAAATCCGTTGCGTAGTTTTAAAGATTTAAGCAGTCAAAGGGACATAGGGATATAGGGACAGAAAAAGCGACTTTGTTTTATACTATGTAGTGATTATCATAATAATAAGGTTTATTTATGCAGGGTCGACCTGGGCACAGGAAATGGTGTGGCTCATTGGACACGATTTGGACTACGAAGGCGCTAAATCTCTTCAACAAGTAAGTTTTCCCTTCCTGATTACGTTCACTCCTGAATATGCCCCCAAGTAGGGAGGAAGATTTATAGGGATATGTGATTTATTTCAAAATTTGCAAACTAGCCTTAAAAATAATTATTTATAGATTTATATATACTACTAAATAGAAGCATGGAATAGAAAAATTACAACTAGTATTTACAATTGAAACCATTGAGCTAACTGCAGACGGTTGCAAACAGTCTAAAGATTGATCTAGCTCTAGCATGTCAATACCAGTCGGAAGCGTCCCCAAGACACTGGCTGCATTACCACGCTTTATATAGATAAATTTAATTCATAGATAACTTAATACAAAATTAAAGGTGTTAAAAATACAGAACTTAATAACTTTATTTCTTTGGCTTACAAAATAAGCACGTCATATTTTGTACTTTCCTTCTGATTTATAATAATTATTAGTTACTAAAGTTTTAATTGTATCTATCTTCACTTCTATTTATAGTCTTCAAAAAGAAACAGTTGCCTTTCGTAATATTATAATAACTTACCTTGGTCACCTTTGCTACGCGCGTAGCAAGAAAACATTATCTACGACGTAGCAAGATAAGCGCGTTGAAATCTTTTGTATGAAATGCATATCTACGTGCGTACGTATTATTGTTTAGAAAAGCTATTTACAATAAGTATTCGTTCAATCAGTAGTGGTTATTCATGAATACTTAATAGATATTTACAATCAGTACTAGTGTTTGAACTTATTATTGTATATTTTGAACTTATATTTAAATTTTATTGTTTGTCACGTAGCAAGGAGACTGGTCTACGAGTTCTACGACGTAGCAAAATAAGCGCGTTGAAAATGTTGAAATCTTTTTTATGAAATACGCATAATAATGTGCGAACGTTTTCTTAAGAATAAATTATACGAAGTCACGGGCAGACAACAGTTTCTTATTAAAGGGAAGTCAAGCGTATAGACTGATATAACAATAAAATGGCAACCGAATGGGTCGAAAGGGTTTTCTGGGAAATACTGTTTGACAATGGTGTTCAGTTCAACTATTGTGTTAGCCTTAGAATAACAAGTCCCGCGTAGAAATTTATGTATCAAACTGAGAATACATATATGGATATTGAAGATCGCGCTCTGTGATCTATTGTTCTATCTAATGCTCATATATTAATATGATAGAAGTCTTATAAATAAATAAATAAATAAATAATTCTGGACAGTCCACACAGCATCATCTAGCCCCAAGCTAAGCAGAGCTTGTGTTATGGGTACTAGATGACTGATATACTTAATACAATATTCTACATAGATAGATATTTTTTATTATACATATTAAACACCCAGACCAACGAAACAAATTTCTGCAGATCGTGCACAAATTTGTTCCGAGGCGGGAATCGAACCCGCAACCTCCTGCGTCGCAGGCGGACCTTCGCCCACCGCGCCACATCGGTCGTTATGGTGTCAAACCGTTTTTATGCCCAAATATTAAATGATAGATACGATGGAACATCGTGACAAATACGACTATTGTTTTAACAGTGGGAACGATATTCAGGGCCCGGTAGTTAGGGCGATTAGGGAGCAAGGGTTGCCGGATCCGTCCGGTCGCTGCGCTCTAAATCTTATTACACCTCTCTTAGTTAGGGTAAGGCTGTGTCCCCAGTAGGCAAACTGAGTGAGCCGCAAATTTGTGGCGAACAGCTACAAACTCAGATCAGTTTGCGTGCGTATCGCAAGCACTGGAACCTGCGAGTCGGCCGCTAACTGAGACAGTCGGCGCACGTAACGGTGCAAGCTGCGTACAGTGAGCGCAAACTAGCAAACTGTGGACTCTCAATTTAAAATATATGGAAGGGCGTACTGAACTGATACGCCGCAAACTCAGTAGGCTGCTCACAGTTTGCCTACTGGGGACACAGCCTAAGGCAGTGGTCGTGATCAAACATAGTGCGGCCCGGAGTAGTACGTCACATTGTGTGGCACTTCATCAGAAAATTATGACGACCACTGGCCTATGGGGCCCTGAATGTTGTGTAGTGGTCTCCGCTTTTATCAAGAGCCGAATAAATTCTTGTGAGAATTATTCCAGTCGGAAGATTGAACAATAGATTCTGTGGGCCGATCCCGGCGGCACTGCAATGCCGGGCCGACCCGTGACGGGAGTGGAGCGAGCCCCGAACATCCCGTCGCTTGACAAAAATCAGTTTAATATACTGGTCCCTCAGTGAGGGAACTTTCAGATATTAAGCTGAAAAGAACAGATACTACACTTTGATCTTAGCCAAAAGGCCGAGAAGCGATAACATGCACTATGTATGGGACGGAGGTCGTTCCGAGCCGTGCGTTCTCGTCAGCGCGATCTAGAGCTCGTCCACTTTTACTAGCGACATCTAGTTATTCACGAGCGCTTTAGTTCGGGTGACGTCACGTCATGACGTCAAGTCAAGACGTCACAAGACTATGGGCGCTCCACATTCACACGAGACGTTCACACAAGAATCTCCGGAGAATCGCAGCGAGAACTGTAGCGAGAATGTCTTTGGGTACACACTCTCACAAACTTCTCAAATAGTTCTCGCTACAGTTCTCGCGCTCAATGACGATGACCCGCGCTACTAAGAAACATGCGAGTGTGTAGTCAATACACGTTCTCGCCTGTTCTCACGTTCTCGCCTGTTCTCACGTTCTCGCGCTCCTTTGTCTCGCGCCAAAAAACCGACAAAAAGTGGAGAACAGCCCGAGAACAGGGCGAGAACGTGAGACGAATACGCGAATCGCTTCCACATTCACGCTTCTCGCCTGTTTCACGCGTTCTCACGAAGTTCTCGTGTGAATGTGGAGCGCCTATGAAGGTGACTGAAGGAAGTAGTCGATCCGGCATACATATAATATGACAATGTATAATATTATGTATTAGTAGTAAATAGTAAAATGTATAATAATAATATGTACTACCACACAGACTCAAGATTTAATTTCAGATTTTGTGAAACCTTTTAACTTTCATTGAAGTCGTTGACATTTTTCAGTGTATTTTTCGAAAGTAGCTTTGGATTATCTACCGTTAAATAATAAACTATAATATAATATTAGATATTTTCACACCTTAGTTACTTAGATTTTTAAAACTTGATGTGACGTATCTTGATATGTAGGTAACGTTGGTTTTTCAAAGAATTTGGCAGATTTTGTTTAGTTTATTCATGAAGAGCTATTTACAATCAGTATTCGTTTAATCAGTAGTAGTTATTAATGAATAGAAATTTACAATCAGTACTAGTTTTTGAACTTTATTGTTTGTCGTAGCAAGGAGACTGGTCTACGAGTTCTACGACGTACTTTCAAGTATTGGGTGATGAGATAACCGAGTATAGTACCTAGTAGTAGTTACCTTTCTACTAGGTGGATAGTATCTACCAAGTATTGGAAATGAGCTCTGGTATCTTCCAAGTATTAGAAGATGAGATTGTTGAGTATAGTACCTAGTAGTACCTTCCTACTAGGTAGATAGTATCTACCAAGTATTGGGAGATGAGATTGCTAAGTATAGTACCTAGTAGTTGTTACCTTCCAACTAGGTAAATAGTATCTACCATACCTAGTAGTTGTTTTGTTACCTTCCAACTAGGTAAATAGTATCTACCACATATTGGGAGATGTAATTTCTGAGTATAGTTCCTACCTAGTAGTACCGTCCTACTAGATAGGTAGTACCTATTTAGTAGAAAGGTGTAACCACCTACCTACTGCATCTGGTACCTACTAATAGGTACTCTGGAATATCACATAGATATCTCACAAATATTGTTTTTTGGTAGAACTCGACTCAATCTAGACAAACACTGAATTAGAAATACCAGCAAGTGAAAAAAAATGGACTCAAAAGAATGTTTTGATCGATTTATTAAGAACGACAACCATATTAAACCAAAAAGAGTGCCTGATGCAGATGCAAGAAATTAACATAGCAACTTTTGCAAGTGACAGTCACGGTAAAGTAGCAAGTTTTGCAGGTGGACTCAGTTTTTGAAGCTAATTTGTACGTCTACTAATCACTTCAGAAGGTTTTTATCAATTCTGTCATATAGCTTTAAAGACGATCTTTTGACTTCTGCCATTATCTCACATCGGGTCAAAAATTAATATAGCAACTTTTGCAAGTGGACTACTCGTTCATGGGCAATCCTACTAATATTATAAACGCGAAAGTTTGTTAGTATGAATGAATAGATGGAATGGTGGATGGATTGAAGTGTGTCACTCTTTCACGCAAAAAATACTGAAATAATATAGATGAAAATTGGTACAGAAATAGATTATAGTCTGGACTAACGCAAAGGCGCGGCTAAATATTTTATCCCGAAATTCCCACGGGAACGGGAATAACTGCGTGTAAAATCGCGAGGCGCTGCTAGATAAACAATATTATAGACTACCTACACAGTGTTTCGCTTCTGTATTGAAAACTTACATTGACCTTATAAACATAAGTAAAATCTATCATTATTAGAGAATTTTCAAATGAGGTTAAAGAAGCTTTATTTTTCATAAAAACAAAAGTTCACTTACAATGAGAATAAGTTATTCACTAAAATAATGTTAAAATTACATGTTTCCTCTAGGACTTAGGTATACTAAATGGTTCAAAAAAATTCTGTATCAAAATATTTTAAATCACTGCCTATTTCAGTCTTATGACTTGTACGAGTCTTATACTAGCAGCGCCTCGCGGTTTCACCCGATTAATTCCCGTTCCAGTGGGAATACCGGGATAAAATATAGCCTATGTGTTATTCCAGACTATAATCTATCTCTGTGCCAAATTTCATCCATATCCGTTCAATAGTTTCTGCGTGAAATAGTAACAAACATCCATCCATACTTACAAACTTTCGCATTTGTTATATTAAAGGAGGATTCAATATTGCTTAGGTACACTATATTTGCGCTTTTGGACGAGCTCCTGATGTTGACTGTACTTCTCTTTGCTGGTTTCTTTTTCATTGAGATGTTCAACTTTCTGCGCTTTGCTTTCTTCAGTATGTAAAGCATCAATTTTTATACGTTTTATTTTCATTCAAACACGAATACTTAAGTGTTTACAAGTACTTGCATTTACTAAAACACGAACTCTCTGTGGCCGCTGTCCGCGATGCGATGAAACATGACGTGCCTCGATGGCGATTCACCGATAAATGAAGCGCCACGTCCTCCATCATTTCCTTACATAGGTGACACCACTTACGAAACAAAGACCGAAATTTATTGATTGTAGCGACAAAACTTATTTGAATATTTAATTTAAATACACAAAGTCGTAAACAATGATTACTCTAACCGACTATCGTGTTCATTTATGTAGTCAGTGAAACTGAATGAACCGACGTTTTGGGAATAATAGATGATGTCGGTTAATTTAAATATTTAAGTGGTTTTTTTGTATGTGTTTACTTTTACCGACACCGCTACTTCTTACAGCTACTGACAAAACAACTGAAATCCATAATATCCTATAACAATCAGGCAGGAAAAACACATTAACTCCATCATACAGGTATAAGGCAACCAAAGAAAAACGAATGTAGCGACTGGGTACCTATAGAATAGGAGTAGGGAAAAATACTTTTAGTGTTTCAAACAGCATTTCCTATGACGGGGAAAAACGAATTAAGTAACCTATAATAACCAAAACAAAAAAGGAAAAACACATCAAGTAACAACCTAAATATGGAGTCGGTACTTGAAGCGGTAAATGGACCAAAATTGGTACAATTCTTTGTCACTTAATTTAGCGTCTGAAGAAATTGAGCCTAGAAAAGCCATTACTTGAAGCGACACCAAAGTGGTCAGATCGCCACGAAACTAAGACCAATCGACGCAGAAAAATTCGCTGATTTCAAATATATAAAAATCTCATTTTCGACCGAAGTGTCGCTTAAAGTGTTTTTCCTTTCCACCGTCGATATGGATATGGAAGATCGCGCTCTGTGATCTATCGTACTAATGCTCAAATGTTAATATGATAGAAGTCTTTGCCAAACCGTTTTTATGCCCAAATACTAAATGATAGATACGATGGAAGCTTCCGGTCCATAAGAACTTAATCCCAAAATGTCTGATATCGGTACGACATCTCACAATGACTCAATATGACCAACAAGCCTATATTTCAAAATTAATTTTTCCCGAATCGCAATGAAATTTTAAATGTCTATATTTAAAAACGAAGTTGTCCCGTAATGCCTGAAATTTTAAATCTTACCTCTTTTGAGTGTAGCGATTAGGGAGCAAGGATTGCCGGTTCCGTCCGGTCGCTGCGCTCTAAATCTTATTAGTCCCTGAATGACTGGTATTAACCTATTGCGTAGGTAGAGGGACTAAGTCGCTATAAGACTAAATGTCAAATTAAGTTAGTTGTGGAATACCGCTTTTAACAAGAGCCGAATAAATTCTTGTGAGATTTATTCCAGTCGGAAGATTGTACAATAGATTCTGTGGGCCGATCCCGGCGGCACTGCAATGCCGGGCCGACCCGTGACGGGAGTGGAGCGAGCCCCGAACATCCCGTCGCTTGACAAAAATCAGTTTAATATACTGGTCCCTCAGTGAGGGAACTTTCAGATATTAAGCTGAAAAGAACAGATACTACACTTTGATCTTAGCCAAAAGGCCGAGAAGCGATACCTTGCTCTATGTATGGGACGGAGGTCGTTCCGAGCCGTGCGTTCTCGTCAGCGCGATCTAGAGCTCGTCCACTTTTACTAGCGACATCTAGTTATAAACGAGCGCTTTAGTTCGGGTGACGTCAAGTCAAGACGTCACAACACTGAAGGTGACTGAAGGAAGTTGTCGATCCGGCATACATACATGACTGTACTAAGTATGTACCACGTGTAATTCCTCCTAAAAGATAAGAGACAGACTCAAGATTTAGATTTCCATTAGTATACTTATTTTATTTCAGATAACACCTCAATCAACTTTTGTAATTTCAGATTTTGTGGAACCTTTTAATTTTCGTTGAAGTCGTTGACATTTTTCACTGTATTTTTCGAAAGTAACTTTGGTATTAGCTTTGGATTATCTACCGTTAAATAATAAACATTACAAACCAATATGAGATATTTTCACGCCTTTACAATGACAATTATTAGTTTTTTAAAACTTGATGTCACGTCATGTTCTTGATATGTTGGTTTTTCAAAGAATTTGTCAGACTTTTTCAACCCTTTAAGGCGTAGATTAATTAAAAAGTCCTTTTATCGGAAGGTCCAGTCTGTCTAAAGGTATTTTTAGAATGAGAATACTTATTTTCAGAATAAGAATTTATTTTTTAACATGAATGTTTATTTGAATGTCAATATCCCAGAATTCAGTTTTTTTTATTTATTTTATGTTATACAAATAAGCACTAATTTTATTTAAAAAGTTCTAATTGCTTTTTATATAAAGCTTAGATAGACATTGAAGTGAGGTGAGTTAATTTGATTAAGGACAGCTCACTGGGGTGCATTTAGGCTATTATTAATATCATGTTTTCGGTTTTTGATGCCCATTTCCTGATAAGTCTACCCAAATAGCACAATGAAAAATGTATATACGCAAAAATGAGCACAGAAAACACTTTTCCCTATAGATTTAATTCGCTTAGCGTATATTTCAATCACGTATTATACAAATTTAGACTAGACCCAAACCTACGTAATATTATAAAAATTTATATACTATACTATATTTTATAATATACTATACTTTAACTTAAGACATCAATATAACCATGAACAAGTAGACCGATGCGATGGTTCCGGAGGATTATGTAATGAACAAGGTTTTAGCGGCCTCTTACAATGGAGTGGAAAGTACTCTTCAAATCAGCGATAATGAGCAAAACGCAAAACGTAAGAAAACACCTACGTTATTGAGTTTGCTCAGTATCACTTATGCTTGTTAACGAACGCGGTTGTTAGCCAGAACCTCACTGAGCTTGCAGACTCAGACCATTTCAATAGGATTTACAAGGGGGACAGCGCGTACGCAGTCCCCACTACCAAAAATAACGCACCCGAGTTATCCACATTAGGGATAAGCCGGCTACTCACACATATGCTGCAGGGGCAATATGGGAATTGGACCCTTGATTGCCTCCTTAATTGTGATGTGTGTAGGCAAGCAGGAGCAATTTTTAGATTAGGCCTGCGGCAGGGCGGCAGGGGCGCAAGACCTTCCTAGCTCCCTAGATTGTGTCTACCGCCCTGCAAGGTTGCTGCGAGTGTAGTAGGATTGGGGCAATTCCAGTCAGTTCAATTCTTTCATAATATTCATGTGGCACAATTTGCTTCGTTTCTGCAACCAATTCTTCACCCAATATCTTCTCTTCCCTTTTTTTTTGGTAGCACCACAGAAAGTGCCAAGGCGATACCAATCCTCTGGTGTTTCGACAATACAGGAGGCATTCTAGTGGACGTGCGTTCAGCGGGACTATCAGTTACACACTGAACGGCAGGCTAGTGTGTAGAGAACAGCCTAAAATTGGTCCAACCGCCGTGCGACCGGTATTGCCCCTGCAGCAGGTGTGTGAGTAGCCGGCTATAATCGCAGAGGTCAACCCAACCGCAGTGCAATGGAGGGGCCTCGCTCTGGGGGAACCGCCTTTGTGATCACGGTGTCCCCTGTGCCAGGTAAGTATGATTTCACAATGCTTCTAAGCGAACCTCATTCAGAGCCGTGCGTTCTCGTCAGCGCGATCTAGAGCTCGTTCACTTTTACTAGCGACATCTAGTTATGCGCGATGTTGGATCTGTTTGGGTGACGTCATAGTGACTGGTGTGACGTCACCGTCCGAAGGCAATGGCCGGTGACGTAACCGCCGCCAGCCGCCATTGTTGGCTCTCGAATTCCATTGTGAGTGAAGATTGTTCAGTCGTTTGTAGTTTAGTTTGTGATAATGTTTGTCTTTTCGATACGAAACGGTTTTGATTTCACTTATACACTTATTAAAAATATAAAATAATAATTCTAGAACTTACTGAAAGATAAAGTTTTTAGGTCTTTGGTAAATATAAACAGCTGAAATTGCAGGTTCATCTTTTACCTACATTTGCTTCTGAAATTTATTTACCACAGTCTTATCCATAAAAATTTAAACACATATCTTCGTTTTAATTTAAATACCTAGAAAACAATGATGGATAAAGCCCTACCTACTAATTGGATCCCTAGTCTCCACAGAATAGCAATACCTACCGTCGGTTTTCTTATTTTATATTACTTAAACTATCTTTACTTTAAAGGTTGCTACGAGTATTGTTTTAATTTAGTATTGTTATTTTAATCTTTTGTGTAACGATTTGTATCTTAAACTTTTTTGTCTATTTTGACATTGTGATCTACGCGCGTATCTAGCTTTACTTGGGGCTACGCCGTAGCAACACCTGCTCGTTGAAGTCTATTATATATATTTTAGATATAACATCCTTAGCACTACAACCAAAATTGTGCCTACGGCGTAGCATGACGTGCGCCGTGCGCTTGAAGTCCATTGTATGGTCTATTGTATAGTTCTACGCGCGTAGTGTTAGCTATATTTGGGGCTACGATGCAGCGATGTAGCACCATAGAAGTCTATTGTACGGAGTAGTTTAACATCCGTAGCATTACAACTAAACATGTGCCTACGGCGTAGCAACGTCTGCGCGTTCAAGTCTATTGTATGGAGTAATTCAACATCCGTAGCACTTCAACCAACCTGTGCCTATGGCGGAGTATGGCGTTCATTATAGCCTATTATTGTATGGTGTAGGTAGGTCTACGTGCGTAGAGTAAAAATACTTGGGGCTACGGCGTAGCAACGCCTGCGCGTTGAAGTCTATTATAAGGAGCAGTTCAACAGAGTTCAACATCCGTAGCCCTACAGCCAAACTTATGTCTACGGCGTAGCATGACGTGCGCTTGAAGTCCGTTGTATGATAAATATGAATAAATACTTTCTCAAGGAACCGCCAATATATTTTTTGGTATAAGAAAAGCATGTGATTCTGAAAAGCTGCGGTGTTCAGTCACTCCTATAGAGAGGGAACTGGGAACAGAAACACTCGAATATTTTTTTAACACTCGAGATCATCGCACGCACACGCCGATCGTCTGCTTGACGAGAACCTCGGGCGTAATCCCTGTATCTAACAATTGCCTATACGTGGCAAATGTGGCAATATTCAGTAAACTTTTACAGTTGAGCTGTATCTTACAATAGCCTATATCTATCTGTGCACTACCTACCCAATTCTTATATATTATCTATGTATCACTCACTATAAGGTTGCCTGGGAGAAATAGCTCTCAGCGATAAGGCCGCGTTTTGTACTATATTTATTTTTAATTAGATATAAGCTTTTTTAAATGTATTTTTAGTACTAGTAAGTGTCTATTAATTCATTCATATTTCGTGAATGTGATGAATTTCGTGAATCCGTTCAACTTTGACATCTGACTCAACCTTTCTCCCAACAGGGCCCGTATTCCACTAAATAAATCGCTTCACCAAAATAGTATCGTGTCAAAATGTCAGTGTTAAACTCTTTTTGGCATTCTACTAACACAAACTTTTTGAGGTCCATTCATAGTTGTGACGATTACCTTAACTACCAATTTGACATTCTAATTATGAAAATCTCTTCAAGCGCAAAAAATAGTAGAATACCAAATGCACAAACGTCATTTTAATCATCTTGATTGAATGGCACTATAGCTCGATTACACTTCACGGTGCACCGTCGACGGTAAGAGTTAGGAAGCTTAAAACGGAAGGTGTAATCGCTGTTAGGAAGAAAGGAAGCCGACACCGGAACACCGTGCGCTCCCGGCCGTCCTAACTTCCTAACTGCCGGTGCGCCGGCAAATGTAAACGCGCTCAGAGAGACCAGCCGCTCAGTCGCGCGAGGCGTTCGTTGTGAGCGGACGTGCATCAGTGAGCCTTGCGTGAAAAAATGACTTCCCAAAAGGAAAAGGATGTATTGTTCAATGTTCTAGAACTGTATAAAGACATGCCTAACTTATGGAACGAATGCAAGATGTTCATATTACACATTTTGTTTCATAAAAGAAGATATTGCTTGGTCCAACATTTTCTTTTTTTATTTCTTCTCACATTTACAGCCGCAGTTGCGGCAAGGGCGATTCCAATTTTTTGAAATTTTGAGAGTACAGGCGCCATATTCCTACTACGTTCGACAGGCAACTGAGTTAGGAAGGCGGCGACCGTACAGTGTAATCAGAACGTCCTTTCCGCCGTCACGGCGCACCGTTCCGGTAAATCGTGAAGTGTAATAGGCCTTTGAGACCTTTGTTTTGACATTAGTGGAATTTGGCCCCAGATCCGCTGTCCACTGGTGGAGCTCTCGTGCATAATGGTGGACGGGCACGCGGAGTGGCACGACGAGAGTGTGAAGGGAACGTCAGTGGAGCTGGTGAAGCATCGGCTGCCGACGCCGAGGTACATCCGCAGCCACCTGCCCTGGGACCTGCTTCCTGTGGAGATTCAGAGGGCTGATGGCAGTGCTCGGCCTAAGGTATCTGGCCAATGTTAATCAACCTTTATTTGTTCACTGCTAGATATGGCTTCGACTATAGTGCCATATCGGTATTAGTTTATATATAACCAGCGACTCGCCTCGACTTTGCACGGGTGTAAAGTCGTGTCTATAAACATTTCTCTTGAATCAAACTATCAATTAAAACCCGCTTTTAAAAGATCTAAGCATAGATAGGGACAGACAGATAGACAGTGGGAAGCGCTTTTTTTCCTGGAAAAAACTGCTTTCATCCTGCCTACAGGCTGCCTGTGCTATTTTCCTTGATAACATTTAGATATAAGTTAATTTAATCATTATTTTGAGTCCAAAGAAGGTGCATTATAGTTCAAAAATCCGAAATCAATAACTTTAGGGTTACAAAATAAGCACTTAGACAAGTCAATTTTTAAACTATAGGTACATAATTATCAAAATAATAAAAGAAATAAAGTGTCAATTGATTTTCTCTTCGCTTCTTTTCTCCACTAATGGAAGAAGAAGTTGATTCATTAATTAATCCAGGTGATCTACACGTCCCGGAACCCCAAAGACATGGTGGTGTCGTACTACCACTACTGCACGCTGGTGCACGGACTCAAGGGAACCTTCGAGGAGTTTTGCGACATCTTCATGAGGGACCGCGCTCCGTTCGGACCCGTCTGGAACCACATACTTGGTGAGGAAAGCTGTGAAGTATTATCTACGGACAAGCCATCTAATACTTTTCACATAAAGCCAATCTTGTTTTCACCATAGTAAGAAAACAATTGGCTTTCTTGCGGCATTCTTAATCCAATGATGATTTCAAAAGCTTTAAGAATTATTAGTTGGGCTGTCACTAATGAAATTTTGATAGGCAACCTCGTATATATATTTTCTCCTTCTTACAAATAAACATAAAAATTTGGTCTTAAACAAAAAACGATGAGCGGGCTAATTCTGCAGTCGGATCTCATACCATAAGAAAACAACGCAGAGTTGCTGATTCTTGGTCAGAAAAGCTTCTGTGAAAAGTATTCATTGGGATGTCTATAGTAAGAAAACAAGATTGGCTTTCTTAATTTATGACCATTGCTAATTCTAGTCTTTTCTATGTGAATTATTTTTGAAGGTAAATGTTAGTCTGTATTAAATTTCTGTAAGTAACTAATACATACCCGATGTCACTTGTTTAATTTTAAATTGACCTTGGAAATTCAATAGATCAAAGTTTAAAATTCATAGTAGGTATATGGATTAAAGTGTAAAGATTTTAGTTTATTGATTTCATTGTTTATATAGTTTATTGTTTATTGTTTATTCTTTATTATAATTTTTCATCGGCAATAAAGGCATCAAGTTTTAAAATTCTACCAAGGAATACTTCTTTATTAGAAGCGTTTTACATAAAATAAAACGCATATTAATTTACTTACCTTGGTAAACGTTTAATAACTGAGATAGGCCCTACATTTCCCGCCATATAAATAAGTATTGGCTTTGACTTTCTGTAAAAAAGTACTAGCCAATCAGTAACCTCGTCCAAAGAGGAGTTGGCCAATCCGGTGTCTTCCCGCCACCGGCCGCTACGTCAGATGTACGCTTGTGGCGCCGAATCTTTTTTCTTCATTGCGTCGAATATCACCAGGCAGAATTTAAAATGTAAACGTTTACCAAGGTAAGTAAATTAATATGCGTTTTATTTTATGTAAAACGCTTCTATTAATTTGACTGTACCTTGGTAAACGTTTAATAACTGAGACGTGTTTGTTATCGCCTGGTGGTGGTGAAGACACTCAACGCCAATGTGAACTTACTATTTTTTAAATAATGTTATAATCGTAAGCCACGTCGCTTTGAATACAAATTAGTCATTGTGACATTCAAAACTGCAATACGTATGGTCCAAAAGACAATTAACATTTTTAAACAAATTTATCGCACTCTATCATGATGATGATAGAATGTGCCATCGTCCTAGTATAATAAATAAATAATTCTGAACAAAACCCCACACAGTATCATACAATAGGGCCGCCCAGCTCAGCATGAATATGTTCTGAGTGATTGGGTACTGATGACTGATAAACTTATAACAATAAATTGCTAAATATGTTCGAATTGTATCAGTATACCTAACTGTATAATAATACTTCAGCAGCTTAACTTCTTTTAGAAACAGTTTTTGCAACTTTTGCAATGTGTACGACCTTCGGTGACAATAAATCATTGCACAACTGAAAACTAAAATATCTGCTCCAAAATGTGAGTAGGTAGTTACTAGGTATTTAACTCATTAATTTTCTGGACATAGTACTCGTTTTAACCAATTAAAAGCATGTGGGAAAACCGTTACATTAAAATTTCAATTTATTGCAGTGCGCTGTAATACCTGAGTAGGTACTTTATGAACCGTTATAACTATAGTGAAGCTTTGTATGTTCATCTAAAATGTCCAGTTATGGGAAGTTCTTATAAAACATTTGAATAACTGGTTTTTCCTCCCCACAATGTTTGGACTAGATTACAAGTTTTGCGATAAGACTTGTGTACATTTCCACTGTAGAAGCGTACGAAATCTTAGATCCGATACACGTAGCTAAAAATACAGGTATATCTATTTCTTTTTCCCTTAAAGGTACTTGTTTTGCTCTTAAATACGCACTGGGTATCCTTCTAATGTTATTCGAATATCATACCGAATAGATTTACAAATTCTCACCCGAGAGCATATAAGTACTTAATATAGAGAGGTCTATTGAGACATCAATAAAATTAATACCAATAATGGTAACTAGCAAACCCTAGATTACTAAGCAGCTTGTGACAGTGAAACCAAGTTTACTTCGAGAACCAACGTTATTTGTAACACTGTAGGTATTATACTTGTGCATGAATACCTCACCCATTGTTAATGTACCTCGAAAACAAGCTCTTCATTTGAGATGCAGTAGTGTCTGTTGTACTACAATGTTTATAAAATAATAAACAAGAACCATTTTCCGTTTAACTAGTAGTTATGTTGAAACATCTCACGACCAATTACTGAAAATCTGACGTCATCGCTTAAGAGGCGATAATATAGATGCACTTTTATTCTTATTAATCTATCACAGAGTGCTAGAGTTTAGAAGCTGACAATGATCGCTTACTTGTAAAGAATAGTGTAACACTATATAAAATATAAACAGTTCTTTACGTCAAGGACAGTGGCTGTCCTTTACTGACGTTCAAAAAGAAGACTGACGACTTTCCAAGGTTTTTATTACTGTAGTGCGCAAACCCTCAATTGCTCACGGTCATTTTTATAAATGATGATGATGACAGTTTCAAATATTAATTCTAAAAATGTACTAGTATTTGTGATGTCTAATACAGTTGAGAATACATTCAACAATTTATCATACAAAGCAGATAACAGAAATGCCACTTATGATAAAAAGTATGATGAGGGTAGTTGTAAATAAACGCGTGAACGTTCATTACCGTACACACCTTTATACAGATAACCAAGAAATGCCACCGGTTATAAAAAGTATGAAGAGGGTAGTTGTAAATAAACACGGGAATGTTTCTTATCGTTCACACCCTTATCGTTCCCACAATCATAAATCCGGACATGGGTTGAGTACAATTCAGAGCCTATACAGGTAGGTATATTAAGTTAGTACCGCAACGCCAGTACTTTCACCAAATCTCCTTCTTTTTGTCTGACAAGTAAAGTCTTTTAGACAATGTACTCTTAAAACGGTCAGGCCAGTGAGTGAGCTAGACCCATACATTTGCGTGGACATATCCACTGATAGACAGTATCTTGATACTGAAGGCAACTTTGTGCAAGATATTGTGTTTTTGGTAGAAGCTACCTTATTTATACTAACAACTATCTCACGCACGCAACATTCAAATTCGTGATGGAATGAGGGATACGAAAGGTTCTAATAATAGGCACTAAATTTTTAGTGCGGGTGGGCAGCATTTATCTTATAATTCATTTCCATAATTATTCGTGGTACCCACCCTACAATTGTTAATCATTTTAAAGAACTTGTCTCGTCAATGAGAAGTTTTGTAGGTAGACTGAATAACTTATATGTGTGTTAACCTTAGAGTCTTTCCTGCGATCTCATGAATCCAAAGGGTTCTTATATCTGCTACCGTTCACATATCATACAGTGTAAAAAATAGTAACTCTGGGTTAGACTATGTAGAATGTAATTCAGTTCGAAGGCTTAGGCTTGCCCTTAATTCACAATGACACCTCAACCAGCTGCTATACGCAATTTATAATTTGCCTATAAAAATATCAGCCAATCGATACATTTATCAACCCATCACGCTTATCAGCCCGAGTTTCTTACGATATTCTTATATGACTTTTGTCACAAGTACGGTTTATCAGAAGATTTTATTATTCCTTCAGCTAAACAGCTCCTTCTGAATGTTAATGTCTAACAAGAACAGAAACTCCGTCTATATAGGTATCGAACCTCCCAAATCTTTTGTTGATAGGTATGCAATACACGAATCATATACATACATAGATATTGGTAAGACATTTGTCAATAGGTACGCGATACCCTGCACTTTTTATTTTGATGCTTCTATTTAATAATTGTTAACCTTCCTGGAAGTTCTAGTCAATAGGTACGCGATACCCTGGACTTTTTATTTTCATCACTGTTGGAGGTGCACCACGATGCTTTTATAGTTAGCCTTCCTAGAAGTTGTTGTGAGTAGGTACGCGATACCCTGGAATTCATCGCTGGTGGAGGTACACCACCACGATGAATTCCTTTATCCAAACAAGCAACCCTTTCTGAAGCTTATGTAAACACATATTTATGTTGAATAAGACTCTTCATTCGAGAATAATGCTCATCACGTCCAAGACAATTTAAAGCTGTAAAATATTCGGATCGCCCGAATTTTATATGTCATCGCAGCCGTGCGAGGGAGCGTAATAAACCCTGCGAGGGTTTTATTATATACTTGCAAGGAGATAACAATGCGCCAGCCATTGTAGCCCTGCGAGGGCGTTAAAACAACCCTGCGAGGGTTTTTATTCCTTGTCCAAGATAATCTAAAGCTGAAAAATATTCGGTGCGCCCGAATTTTATTTATGTCATCGCAGCCCTGCGAGGGTGCGTTATGAACCCTGCGAGGGTTTTATTATATATTTACTTGCAAGGAGATGACAATGCGCCAGCCATTGTAGCCCTGCGAGGGCGTTTAAACAACCCTGCGAGGGTTTTTATTCCTTGTCCAAGATAATTTAAAGCTGAAAAATATTCGGTGCACCCGAATTTTATTTATGTCATCGCAGCCCTGCGAGGGTGCGTTATGAACCCTGCGAGGGTTTTATGATATATTTGCAAGATGACAATGCGCCAGCCGTTGTAGCCCTGCGAGGGCGTTAAAACTACCCTGCGAGGGTATTATTCTTTGTCCAAGATAATCTAAAACTGAAAAATATTCGGTGCGCCCGAATTTTATTTTTGTCATCGCAGCCCTGCGAGGGTGCGTTATGAACCCTGCGAGGGTTTTATGATATATTTGCAAGATGACAATGCGCCAGCCGTTGTAGCCCTGCGAGGGCGTTAAAACAACCCTGCGAGGGTATTATTCTTTGTCCAAGATAATCTAAAACTGAAAAATATTCGGTGCGCCCGAATTTTATTTTTGTCATCGCAGCCCTGCGAGGGTGCGTTATGAACCCTGCGAGGGTTTTATTATATACTTACAAGGAGATGACAATGCGCCAGCCATTGTAGCCCTGCGAGGGCGTTAAAACAACCCTGCGGGGGTTTTTATTCTTGCGAGGTGTTTTGCTTAAAAATCAAGGTACTTAGCTCATATCGAAAAATAGGAACATAGAACATATCAGTATTTATCCTTGAAATATATCTTGTCAATCGTGGACTTGAGACACATGTTTATATTTGCATTTTCTACACTTCTGTTTGGTACAAAAACAATAGGCAATGAAATATGTATCTACCCGCTCCTGAAAAAAAAGTTAGTTTCTTGCCAACCTAGATCAACACTCCGTGCCCTTGCAAAACCACCTGCTGTGCAATGGTTAGGCAGAAAATAGGTTAGACAACCTATTAGATTAATCCACCCGACGACATTGGGTGTAGGCCACGTGTTATTTGCGCAAGTGTGCAGATACACTCAACATTTCATATTTTGTATATTCGCGTATAAACTACGGGCAGGTGACAACCAAAAGTATCGTACATCGTACGCGTTGCCCACGTGGCTGCGTGGCCCAGAATAACCAAAACAACGATATTTTAAAGTACTCACGATGTTATTTCCATTACCATCCAATATTGACCTCCTTCTCCAGTTGTCTTTCAAGTCTCGTTTTCACGACATTGGTCAGAATTTTGCATATGATATCGTGTTTACATCCTTGCTAGAAAAATAAGTATTTTAGCACATAGCAACATATAACCTCAAAATAAATTCTAACGAATCGAACGGAAAAACCGTTAAAATGTTACTTAGGAGTAATAGAAGAAAAATTATGCCACTGGCACATGCCAGGTAGTTGTAAAAAGCTTCGGCTTTTGTCATTAAAACAAATATAACCACGTGCTTTCGAGCACAAATAATAAAAAAAATGACACGGTCTTAGTGCAAGGTAAAAAAGGCGTATGCTTTCGTACTAACCATGCGACATGTGTGCGACTCGTGAGTCTCCAACAAAATATAAATAGAATGGACTCATTAGTCCAAAAACAAATTACGAAACTTATTTCGCAAATTACCATTTTATTGAAAAAATGTGGGTATGTAGTGGTGTAGACAAAGAAAAATGTACTTACGCAGTAATACAATTTTACACCAAACCTTTAGAATACTATGTGCACTTTGCAATAATCCTTGTATGCACTTTGAAATATTTTCTGGAATATTTCTTTAAAAGCGTGCTGCGTATTTGGTAGCACGTCTGTACTCGGCGGGAAACTAAACGCCAATGAAGAAAAAAGATTCGGCGCCACAAGCGTACATCTGACGTAGCGGCCGGTGGCGGGAAGACACCGGATTGGCCAACTCCTCTTTGGACGAGGTTACTGATTGGCTAGTACTTTTTTACAGAAAGTCAAAGCCAATACTTATTTATATGGCGGGAAATGTAGGGCCTATCTCAGTTATTAAACGTTTACCAAGGTACAGTCAAATTAATGACAGGATAATATAGGTATCAGTAACAGACTCCACTTAATCATCTTTCTGCCACAGGTTTCTGGAACAGGCGTCATGACCCCAATGTCCTCTTCATCAAATTCGAAGAGATGAAGCACGACTTACCCTCAGTCGTCCGCCGCACCGCCACATTCCTCAAGAAAACCATGAGCGATGAACAAGTCGATAAACTCTGCGACCATCTTTCCTTTAACAACATGAAGACTAATCGAGCGGTAAATCTCGAAGCTATTCTCGAGAAGTCTTTTGGCAAAAGCTACCTGGAAGCCACCAATCTGAGATTCATTAGAAAAGGAGTTATAGGGGATTGGAAGAACTATATGTCTGATGATTTGTCGAGGAGATTTGATGAGTGGGCAGAGAAACATTTGAAGGGTACTGAGCTTAGTTTTGAGTAAAGCATAATGGTCTACATTTTGGCAGAGTTGTGGCAAGCTTTGACTTGCTAATTTGAACAAAAACCGACAGCTAAAAGACTCTGCTGAGATGTGGATAGACCATTAGTTAGATTTTGAACCCTTTAGGTAGAATTATTAACCTTTTTAAGCATTACAATAGAGTTCTTGAGTAAGAATGTTTATTTTTATTGCGTCAATGGTGGCTATTATTTGATAATGTTTTATATTTTAAATATTTTTATATTTACTTTATTAAAATGTAGTCTTGTATAACATACTACTAATGTACTTGTTTTTTGTGGAGAAGTGTTAAATATACCTATTTACCTAAGTTTAGCAAATAAAAATAAAACAAAAAAAAAATTGCATTGTTTAATGTTCAAATAAGTGAAATCACAATCAGTTGCAATAAATATAACGACAAAGATTGAAAGCGACAATATTGTATGTGAGATTCTAAAAAGGTAATTACAATTTTAATATACCAACAATAAATGATATTTTAGTTCGCAATAACGAATCTACTAAGTACGTAGTTACATAAAAATAAATGATTTGAATCTCAAAACGACTAGATAGGTATACTTAATTGACTCACAACACTGAATCTAAAGTGACTAAAATATTTAAACATTTATTGTTGTAACATTTATTTTATTTTTCCTACTTATCCTATTTGATCAATATCCATCTTAAGATATAGAAAATTAGTGCCCTAGTTTAATTAAAAATATCATTTAAAACATAATAAAGATTGATACGAGAAACCTGTAAACTACACACTAGAAATACTTATTTGTGTTTCAAGTATAACTTTTATCGATTGAGTATTTGCGATGAGTATAATATATTTAAATCTTATTCTAATTTTTTTCTCATATTATAAAATACTTTGATAATAATCATATTGATTTAAGTTTACTATTGTCATTGTGTAAAGCTCTCGTCCAGTCCATAGTAAAATATGGAATAATTCTTTGGGATATCAAGAATCTTTGAGATCTAGAAAGATGCTACAGCAAAACTGTTAACAATAATACTTTATACAAAAACATTTTGCTTCAAGACTAGATTTTGTACGTTGTGATGTAAGCTAAAATAATAAATACATTCTTCAAAATACTAAATGATATTTAGATATATGAATAACATTTAACAAGATTTGAAGGTTTTTGTAATTTCGAATGATTTTGTGTTGATAGATATTTATATTTTTTTCCTCACTAAGAAAGATTTATATGTACATTGCTAAAAAAACCAATTAAAGGACCAAATTCTAGTGTTAAATTCCATTCAAACAACTGATCATTTGACGATTGATGCATAACCATTACAAAACCTCCCAAACCCTGCCAAAAGTCCCATTACTTCTCAACTTTTTAACTACAATCTAAAATTAAAACAAGCGACAACTAGGGTTGCTAGATTTATGCCGAACATGAGGATTTCCAAACGCGCCACAACATTGATGATGGTTGACATTCTTCGTATGGTGATGACCGTGAGGTTGTACATTTGATGTAGCTTGGTTCTTTTCTTTTAAAGAGTCTTTGGCTTGAGGTTTGTGGCTGCAGTTCTTGTGAGGAGCTATTCGGGCTCTGAAGCGTCCAACTTTGCCTTGTTTTGGGGGTTCTTCGGCGGTTTCGCAGACGTGGTCTGTTTGGTGGTCGTCAGTGTGGGCGTCTAAGTATTCTGTATCGGTTTCTGTTGACAAAGGTTTTATTAGTTGGTTCGATATCACGCTAATCAATCCCACACTGGCCTGCAAAACTAAGTATTACCCTTTAAATATATTTTTTTCTAAATTATCAGAAAATATGTTTTCTAAGCAAATTTTATCAGCTTTCTTGGAAATTTTAGTGAATTGTACATTAGTGATGTATTATAAATTCGAAAGTTTGGATAGCGTTCTTACTTCTTAGTCCATTGAAATGTTACATTTTTTAGGCCTAACCTTGCGTTTTTTAGAGGACGCAATTTTATTATTTTGATGTGTAGGGGGGGTCAGTGTAAAGCTAAAACCAAGTTTGTGGGGTCGCCACCCTTGTCCCTCGGCCGCCATCTTGAAAATAGGGGTTAAAATGGTTTTTACGATATATCTCTTAAACTATTTATCTGATAAAAAAAATTGTTAACATTTTTTGTTGCAAATTAAATTATCTACAACTTTAATCCAGTAACTTTTTGTCGTAGATCTAAAAATAAAAAAGTTATAAGTGAAAATCTTCAGAAAAGGCCGCCCTTTATAATTAGTCTTAGTTTGTAGTATTTTATGTATTATTTTCTTTATTTGTGTGGTAGGTTTATGTATAATAGAGAGTTTTAATTCATTCATTCATTCATTCTCACAATTAAAGTTTCAGTAGTAGTTCAGTTAGTTTTAATTGTGAAGACTGAAATTAAAATTTCAGTCTTCACAATTAAAAACAGAATAAAATACATCCGCACGTGGAGAAATATGTAGCACAACTAAAAGATATAGGTTAAACAACAACTTCAACACAATGTTATGAGCTATTCTTACAATAACAGAGGTAAGTAATAATAATAACAATCGCAGGCAGCTGTTATTTTGTTCCCTCATGGTCACTTGGGTATTTTTTAGCTGAACAGTATTCTCGGTTACGGCCATCAGATTTAAAATTATTTTAAAAATCAATAATTGTTAAATCCTGTTATGGAGTGAAAACGAATCAATAATTAATTTTTAATAATATTGCAAAATTTATGATTAAATAAATTATAATAACAAAGTTAATAAAAAAAAACATTAACTGATGACATATTATTAGTACACACGTATAATATAGGTATAGTTAAGAGTACCTAATGAAAAATAGTACTCACTTCGAAAATAATACATAAAAACTACAAACTAAGACTAAGTATAAAGGGCGGCCTTTTCTGAAGATTTTCGCTTATAACTTTTTTATTTTTAGATCTACGACAAAAAGTTACTGTACTAAAGTTGTAGAGAATTTAATTTGCAACAAAAAATGTTACCAATTTTTTTTTATCAAATAAATAGTTTAAGAGATATATCGTAAAAACCATTTCAACCCCTATTTTCAAGATGGCGGCCGTGGGACAAGGGTGGTGACCCCACAAACTTGGTTTTAGCTTTACACTGAACCCCCCTACACATCAAAAAAATAAAATTGCGTCCTCTAAAAAACGCAACCCTAAATGTTACTTTTCAATGGACTATCTTTATAATTCCTTATTTGAAATATTTTGACTTCTCGATAGAATAAGCCGAACCCCGGAACAACTTTTCTAAAAATTTAATTTATTGCCTGAATTCAAATGAGACAAATTACAACTAGTATTTACAGATGTCAAACGTCTAAGATCTAAGCCGTCACCAGAAGACAGAATGCCCAGAATACTGGCCGCATTACCAAAATAGAGGCCAGCATCCCACCACCTCTGGACTCTATCTAACTTTTCTTTATTTAAATATTTTACTGTACCTGCGTCTATATTGTCTTTTGTGTTAATCTTCATAATGTAGCCTAGCCTGGAAGATCATTCATACCGCTCTCTTTACAGAGCGGCCTTATCGAAAGTAAAATTTAGTCTTAATTTTTCTGTTTTGTCTTTAGTCTGTTTCCTGACTAGGTGTGGTATACTAAGAGTTATCTATCTTTTACCAGTTTCCTCAGGGTTGTTCTTGGGTAGGGGAGACTCGGCGCACATGGCCCCGCAGTTTGCCTGGGGAGGTGCGGAGTGGGCGGGGGTGATACGGGATATGCACTGGAAATCAGGAAAAATGTTAGTTAAAAATATATCTTCAAAGAGAGAATTATGTTTATAAATAAAAAATTACTAAAACAAAATATTTATTGACTTTGTAAAACCAGTATAAGACACAAGACAAAACATTTGGCTGTAAGTCATTCAAAACATTATGTCAACGAGAGTGTGCTATGCAAACGACCCAATGTGAACAAAAATAATAGTATTTCTAATAAAAAAAATCACTCCAATACACTGGAAACCCGTTTTAGGGTTTCCCTCCTTCGTTTGAATCTCTTAAAAATTGAACACCTTGTACAACAAAATACTTATCTTATCTCATTATAAGTGAACTGTTCAGTTTTTAATGAGTATAAATTATTTAAACCGAAACAATGACAACAATCAGAAGAAGGCAGTCAAAAGAGGTAACTTACAGTGTCATTGAAAGAAGTGTCTGGCTGTCTGTCCTTGGCGGCGGGTGCGGTGGCGACTCTGCAAGGGGGCGTCGGACTGTAACTTTAAGGCGAGGCGACGGTCAGTCAAACAGCCTGGCCACGTTTTATGTTGAACCAAATAATTTGATCGTTTTTAAAAAGCTAAAGCTAAACTGTGATGCAATGCAACGTCGGATCATTAAAATCTACGAGTGTAAATGATGAGAATCTAATTCTTATCTCATCGATTCGCAGTTTTATATACAATACGTTACTAAAATACATGCACAAAAACCGATTTCCACGTATCTTAAACCAAATGTTTTTTTTTATTTTTGTTTGACGATACTAATCCCTCAAAAATATAGTTCATCTCGAGATCTTTCTGTATAAAATAATAAAAAATTTGGCGACGATTTTCACCAGAGATTCAAAACCCTTTAAGGCTTATTGGATAATCATTTATAAGTTTCTACTCGACAGAAAATAAAAAACAAGTCTGAAGAAAAATAAGAAGAAAGATTTAAGTATTTACCAAAATGAAGAGTTGAGGCTGTCAGTAAAAGGAGAAGTCCTGGGCTGGTCCATAGTTTCAGCATCCGTCCACATCCCTCCCATGCTTGTGGAGTTCGATCTTGATTCTGATGATAACAATGAATAAAGTATAGTTTTGGTTAAAGTTGAGAACATTTGACATATCAAACCAAACCTTACAGAAGAAACAAACGCTAAGCAATAAACTTTAAAATAATAGAAAACAAAAGAATAACAGGAAATGATGGTAACTACATTGAAAAGGATATTATTTTGTTTAATATATTATTTGATGTTCACTGGTAATCCTTTAAATAAAATAAAATCAATTATTCTTCGTCCAAATGTAAAAACGTACCTCTATCCCTTTCAGTCCTATTCGGCGAATTCGCTATGCTCCTTCTAGCCACATCCTGGAAAGTGACAGGAGAATACATCCGTCTCTCTTCCACCGGTGACGTCACCACCGGCGTCTGAGCCGGCAATGCCACGGAGTTGCGCAAAGGTTGCAGATTCGCCAAGGAGTTCGGTTGGAGATTAATTAAGGAGGTTGGAGCGGAGTTCACAGAGTTTGGTAGAAACTCCTTGTTGTTCATTTGAGCTGCTGAGTATTCGGCTATGCTGTCTCTGACGTCAGCTGCCCTTTCCCACTCTGGTTCGGTTCCCGGTGTGAGTTGTGCGGATATCATCTTGTTGAGGCATATTCTGGATTCTCTACCTTCTAGCCAGTAGGTTTTCATAGCTCCTGAAACATAAGTGGATCCTTAGCATTTAATTAAGCCTTAGATATTTAGTCTATAATTCTGAATAAATTTCATATCCGGGCCCTTTTTCATCCAACACAAGTTTTACTCCTTTATTTAAAGAAAATGTGTGATTGCTAAGGAATTGAATGACTTTAGCTAAAATATCGAGAATAGGGATTTGAAGAAGTTCCTGAGTACCCTTTAGTGAATAAGCAATACCACGAAAGCGTGTGCTTTCTTAGAACTGCTCATCCATCGGCTCTTGGCATCATGTGACTGCAATCTCCTCTGATTGATATATGCCTATAGTTTCACCAGCAACCCTTCAAGTATGATCTCATCTATGCTAATTAGCGACAGATAAGGCGCTAGAGTTCAAAAAACGGACCTTTCCCTTTAACCTGTATCTCCCCGCGCTCCACCGCCATGTAAGAGGGAGATAGCAGTTCCCTCGTGGTCTGCGAGATGTGGATCCTCATGGCTTCAGATGTGGACTCCATGCGAGAGGCAGTGTTCACTGAGTCTCCAAAGAGGCAGTATCGAGGCATCTTGAGGCCTACGATGCCGGCGACTACTGCGCCGGAGTGGACGCCTACTCGAATTGAGAGATGGGATCCTGGAAAAGGTAAGCTTTGCTGAGTTGGACTTATGATGACATGAACATTTGTCTTTTTGCGTCTCACTAAGGACACAGTGTCTAAAAGACTAGAGTTTATCTGACTAATAAGATTTTTAAACGCAACAATTTTGCACACCTTACATAGGTGTAACAAATTCTTGAATGTAGCTACTACAAACACTAATCTCTTTGAGTCTTGCAAATATTAGTGGAGCAATGGGGTATGTCAGATGGTTATTCATATAATCGGAAAGTTCTTAGATTCATAATGAACGATATCTCTGGAAGTGAATGGTAAATGGCGTAAGAAGGCTATCCTACCTACCTACCTTTACAACGTATGAGGCAACACAGTGAGATCATCTTTGTACTCCTAGTTTTAACATAATCTATTTTAATTTTCTCTATAACCTTTGCTCCCGTGATACGTAATTGGTTGCTGAGAGCAAATTAGTATATTCAACTACCAATATTATTTATTTTTTGGCTAATTTTAGGTTACCAGTGCTAGGATCCTTGAGATCAGTGATAGCGTCTACCATATCCAGCGCCATGTCGCACACCTTCTCCGCGTGGTTGTCTTCTTTCTCCGGAGCGCCCGACACCACCATGTAGGCATCTCCTATTGTTTCTACCTGAAATTGTACATCTTGTTTCTTCACTATTGGTTCCATTGTATGTCCATTGTATGTATTTTATTGAAGCTTTTGAAATGATCAGGTGTTTGATTTTAGTATTTGACTGACTGGTTATTATTTGAATGGAATTGAATATTGATTCGATTCAATTTAAACCGTAATCAGCGTGATATGACTGTGATCAATTGAAATGAATCAATATCTATTTCAAATCAACCCATAATCAGTTAATTTAGTTCAGTAATATTATCTCTGTAGCTTTTGATATGATCAGGTAGGTATTTTATAATGATCTGTGTGTTTGTAATTGAATTGTATTGTGATTCAATTCAATTAAAACCTTGTTCAGTTAATTTCGAGCAATAAAGTTCAAATATTTGTAGGAGCTAGCAAACATAGTTAGGTCAACTGACTTGACAGGACCTTGATTTATAACTATAGCAGTTTATTAAATTACGCCGTTTTTATTATAAAGTCCTCACAAACGTCGGTGTCTATTCCTAAAATTTCCGTACACAGGTACAATTTACCGTGTGTCAATAGTTTTAGGGCAACTTTTCTAATTTATTTTATCCTATAAGAGCGTTTTTCAGCAAAAAGTGTTCCGCTTTTGATTTTTTGACGCAGTTGGCAGTGTCAGCATTAAATTTTCTTTAAATCACACACAACCGTAGTGTATAACACAAACTTCTGGAGGCCTCACCCAGCAGTGGGTTAAACCGGCTGCGGATGATGATAATAATGAAATCAAGGCATAAAGGGCAAAAGATACAGACCTTGTAAACCCGGTTCCTCTCAGTGAGCGTGTCAAAGATGGAGTACATAGCGTTCAGCATCGACACTACCTCCATGGGCGTGATGCGGGAACAGATCTCCGTGAAGGTCACCACGTCTGAGAACAGGATCGAGACGCTGTTGAACATCTGGAATTATAGAAAACAACGGGAATTTATTAATTGGGATAAGCTAATTTTTATGGTACATTATTTTCATCTATCTTCCTATTTTTGTAGTTCTAGGCACAATGTACAAAGCATAACGATTTTGAATTTGAAATTATCTGTAATTCTTTTATAAATAAATAATCATCAACTAGTCCACTGCTAAGCTGAAGACAGGGCGCTATGGTGCTCATTAGGGGAGGCCTATGTCCAGCAGTGAACTAATATAGGCTGATGATAATGATGAGTCCACAGCTGGACATAGGACTCCCCTAATGAGCTCCATAGCGCCCTGTCTTCAGCTTGCTGCATTCAGCATCTGCCTGCAGACTTTCGCAGACCGTCATCCCACCTGGCCGGAGGGCGTCTTATAGGTACTGCTTTTGCCAAGTCGCGGTCTCCACTCATGAACACGTTTACCCCAACGGTAAACGGTTCTTCTCGAGATAAGGCTGGCCTACTGCCAAATCCATGCTAATTCTTTGGGCTATGTCGATAGCTTTGGTTTTCTGGATGTATTTGTTTCGAATCCTATCCTTCAGAGAAACTGCGAGCTGAGCTTTTTTCATAGCTCACTGAGGGAAATTGAGCTGGTGGATCAGCCCTACCGTGAGTGTACCTGATTCATTTCGTTAAAAAATTCACTCAGCAAATTAACAAAGTGTCTTTCTATCAAAATATGTTTCAGGATAAGTTCTTGCTTGTGTTTTATTTGCTACAATAAATATTTTGTACGTTTTTACTTTGCCAATGAACGGATTATAATTAGAGTTGCCGGTCTTATCGATCAAGATAGATAGGTACTCTGCCAGATAGGTACTCAGGGTGGAAAAGATAGTTGGATTGTAGATCGGATAAGTAAGATCTCTACAAAGATGAAACAAACAGTGTAATTAAAATCCATCGTTATTATTATTCATCTCGTTCAGACAAGGAACAACACGATTCTCTGTTTGCAAGGGCTAAGGGCTCAGCTTGATTAATGTTGATATTTGGAGGCGGCTTCAAGGTCGGTCAATAGGGATTAGTGCAGTTCGTTGAACTCAGAATAAGTTGGGAACTAATAAATACGAGGTTTACCTACTTACGTATGTAACTTATTAAACTTATTTATTTAATGTAAGCTAGAGAGGCCTTTGTCTATCTGTGGATTATATGGGCTCATTGTGATGATGAGTCTTAATTTAACATTATTATAGAGGTATTATAAATAATAAATGATGGAAAACCCACACATTTATTTAGCTCAAGCAGAGCTTGTGTTATGGAATACCTTGATAAGAATAGCTTATGTTTTATTTCAGGCCTAGAATTACGTCTATTCAAAATTTAAGCCCGATCCGTTAAATAGGGATGGGGACACTATGAGTTTGAGTTTGTTTAGTTCTAGAGTATGTGAGGGTGTTTGTTTGTTCAACGCCCATGATAGACATTCATACCTCACCGGTATCATCTGGTACAGGAGCTCGTCGGTCCTCTTCATCTCGTCATCCAGCTTCCTCATGGATTCATTATACCTTACAACTATATACATTAATACCTCACAAGTATAGACATTCCTACCTCACAAGTATCGATAGGATTCTCCCCATTCCGCAGGCGATCAGCCACCTGCTTCGGTATCATCTGGTACAGGAGCTCGTCGGTCCTCTTCATCTCCTCATCAAACTTCCTCATGGGTTCATAATACCTCACAAGTATAGACATTAATACCTTACAAGTATATACATTAATACCTCACAAGTATAGACATTCATACCTCACAAGTATCGATAGGATTCTCCCCATTCCTCAGGCGATCAGCCACTTGCTTCGGTATCATCTGGTACAGGAGCTCGTCGGTCCTTTTCATCTCCTCATCAAACTTCCTCATGGGTTCATAATACCTCACAAGTATAGACATTAATACCTTACAAGTATATACATTAATACCTCACAAGTATAGACATTCATACCTCACAAGTATCGATAGGATTCTCCCCATTCCTCAGGCGATCAGCCACTTGCTTCGGTATCATCTGGTACAGGAGCTCGTCGGTCCTCTTCATCTCCTCATCCAGTTTCCTCATAGATTCCTCCAGCTTCTTGCTTTTCTGCTGCTCCTGGTCTAGTGCTAGCTTCAGTTCCACTGACTGCTGGGTTCCCGCGAGCATTAGGTCTCTGAAATAAAATTACATATGCGATTTTTAATGTATGTTAGACTGTAAGGTATAAACTGTATTTATATGGGACTTAAAATAAGTATTTACTACCTATACTTTTCTTAGGTTGCCTTTTTTGGTTTTTGAACTTAATATCACCAGGAAAATCCTGAACAAATGCGGATCGTTAAAAAATTTGTTCCAAGGTGGGAATAGAAGCTGAAACCTCCTGTGTCGCAGACAGACCTTCGCCCGCCCCGCCACATCGGTCGTCTAGTTATATTGTGAGAAATTTATAAATGTCATTGTATTTTTGCTACATTATATACCAATTTCTGACGATTACGATGTCTACATTCATTTGAAAAGTTAATATACTTGTCTTTCGAAATAACGGTTTAAATAAACATACTTGGCCTTACCACAATAAACAAAATCACGACTTAGACACGTGTTTAACAGTTGTTTAGCAACACGTTAAACACGTGTTAACGTCGTAACTTTTTTTTGTGGTAAGGCCGACTATGTTTACATTTAGAGGAAGTGAATGAATACAGCTGATTGTACATATACCTCGAAACAAAAGAAACAGTACATGCGAACTTTACTGAACCACGACTTACCTCATCAACAACGCTCGAAGCAAAAATATTGCAAGCCGCGAAATAAAGATAGTAGCAGCTTCGCAGATAGAAATGCACATCTTTGAGCATCTTTGAGAGCTGCCTGCATGTTTTACAATCCGTTCCTATACCACGGTTGCGTAAACATGATTCACACTTACACTAATTCCACTTTCGGAACACAAAAACTATTGATTGATATTGATATCTACTAAGTTTACTGATGTGCAAAATGACTTGCCAGTCTCTCTGGTCAAATTTAACGTATGACTTTGTGACATAACTTCCACGATTTTATTGTTTCCTCGCATAGGTGTCATTTTCCTTATTACATTGCAGATCTATTTTTGGCGTAGGTTTGTTGCTTCCTTATTAATCGTTTAGGTATGTAATTAGTTCTATTTTTAGTTGAATTGTTCATTGAACTGATTTAACGAGTCAATGATCCCGTAATGACTTCGGACGAGATGTTGATTTTTTTTTGCTATTGGACTTATTGAAGTTTAATTCTAAATTCAAAGAATACGAGTGATATTATGTTTGATTTCCGATATTTGTTCACGGAACATTTTGAATTAAGGCGCTGCCATCAAGGCCAGTGGACACTAAAGTACAAGAAAAACACATATATAACTATACATCAGCCAAACTCGATGTAGAATGTTTGTAAACAAACCGCCCATACTTAACCTAAAATAGTACACTCTTCTACCGCGCCTTTTTATACGCAATTTACATTACTTGTCGATTTAAGATCCTTCCTTCACTAAATATTTCGTACACTCATATCTAAAATTCGACGCCAAGCATGTGAATTTTAGTTTTTTGTGTCGTGGTTTGTTTACAAACATTCTACATCGAGTTTGGCTAGTGTGTAACTTACCTGCTGAAGTCGTGCATAGACAGATCGTTGATGTAAAGGCCAGTGGACACTAAAGCAGCCAGGTCCGGCATCACAGGGGTGCCCAGGTACATCATCATGCGCCAGTTGTCCATGTAGATCATTTGACCTGGATAATACATTTATTTATTACTACTATATGCCCGCGGCTTCACACGCGTTATTTCTATGGAAACGTCTCAAGGCCATTTCTATCCCATGGGAACTGATTTATGATTTTAACAAATATCCATCCATATAACTATCGCTTTTATAATACTATTAAGGATTAAGAACGGAAAGCGTCACAAATTGTGGCGACATCTAGCACGATATGAGCTGAACTAAAATTAAAAAATGAAATAACAAAAATTCTGAGTGCAAAAAGTAGATCACGTGACCATTATTCCTAGATCGCGCAAGCGTTGGTTTCTGTAACATCTAGCCTATATAGAACTTTCCGACATCAACTGTCGGTCGAAAGACCCCGGGTAAGTGGGCCAGATGGGCCGACCCGGTACAGGGAAGATCTTCTCCTGTAACTCTTTGGGGGAATTCCACCTTTAACCCCCAAACTAAGCACTATAATAAGTAATCTTCGGAGCAACGCGGATAGGATGACAAAGAAGTTACTTATAATTATAAGTGACGCTGTCTTCATAGTTTTTACGAAAAAAATCATGTATAAAAATAAATATACTATGTATTTTTTTTTAATTTATTATTTCTTGAACGTGACATGACAGTGTGTGATTAATTGTAACACTGTCAAATGTTTGATCAATCCCTCATCCTGAAAGTGTCACTGAAAATTTATATTCGATTTTTCGTGCTGTTAAATAAAGATTATATGTATAGTCAAGATTTAAGAAGGTGAGTATAAAATAAATCGACACCATTGACTGAATTAATAACTTAGGTCACCTACAAGTGCTTTGTGATTTGTAACTTTAAAAAAAAGCGTGAAAGAAATAACCAAATTTGTGATACTGTTGTGCTACACGACGACAAGGCTGATTTGTATTCACAGAAATGGACGCGATACGTGATCTTTCGTAGCGTATAACACAGCAAAATAATAATTTCATATGCAACACTGGGAACTCTGTGTTGGTGCTAAAATACTTACTAAAGGTCTAAAGAAGCACTAAAGTCACTAATAACGTTGACCTACCTCTAGATTTTTTGCAGCAGTCGACAGTTAGCTCAATTGATTTAATTCCAAAAAACAGTTTTAAATGAATTCTTTTTTTTAAATAAATTTTTTGGCCCAATTGCAAATGGCGCCATGATCTGGGTCAATCACTGTGAGTTTTTTTGGCAGATATTACTGACC